>JAMPIV010008314.1:600000-950000 GCA_024509875.1 Oreohelix idahoensis | reverse complement strand
TATCAGCTACCTGTTCTAGAAGTCTGTGGTGTTTCAAAACAATGCCTAATAAAATATGAAGGTAAGGAGGAGCTACATTTTCAATTTCAATCTCTAACATTGGTTTGTGTAAACAATTATGGTAATGTGCCACTTTCCTTTTATTCCCTTTCCCATATTTCATATATCTATTGTAATCTCTTATCAACATGGCCAAACTTCTTGGTTTGCAAGTTGTATGCTCTCTGGATGTCTTTGATGAAAATGTTTGGTTTGTCTGGAGCTCAAGGAATATACCCATGTCTGTGGTGTCTCCAGCAAAACAAGGAAATAATCCCCGAATAAGAAAACAACAACTTGTTTACCATCCCACTATAAATATTTTAGTGACTCTATCTGAGCTTTCATGCCATTCATAAATATTTCTAAATTATCATATGTATCTCTGACTCTAGCCATTGATAAAAGGATGGTATTAGATTTAGAATTTGGTTTCTCTAAATTTACTACCTGCATTGTAACTTTGAAAGAAGATATACAAACAGTTACTTAGAATTCGCTGGCAGCCGTCGTGTGCACAGGATTGTCTACCAAAGAACACCAATGGAACAGTCCTTATCTCACACACAATTAAAAAAAAAAAATTCATATTATAAATAGAAGATTAACAAGACTTGAAAGATAGATCAAATTATGTGGAAGTAATCTATCTATAGCTTTACATGTTTTCTGACGCTTATATACGTAGCTAAATATCATTATAAATGAATGAAAATGCAAAAACAGATGGTGCTTTACAAAAAGTTATTTTTTTACTACCTTATTTAAGATTTGTGGGTATCAGGAATGCGTTTAAAGGGATTTAAATGCTATAAAATCTGGTGACAATATGCTTGTTCTTGTAATGCCACACTCACAAAACTGACTACCACACATTCTCAAGATAAGAAACCACAAAAAAATGTGGAAATAATCTTTAGCTTCCCTTCGAGAAGTCTTTATAATTATAAACTCAAACGAATGGGCCGATTTTTAGATATTAAATTAATAAAAAGATTACTTATTTTATGAATTTCCTTAAATGATGACGCTGTTTTCAAAAGTCTGTAACTCCGTCAAAACTAATTTCAAACAAATAAAAATGCAATCAAAAATAGAACACAGAACAAAGTTATAGTACACAAAAGAATTTTAGCGCTGTGTTTATCCAGAACGAGTGTGTAATGATTTATATTTTACTGATTTTACTCACACATCAGCTGATTTTCCCCGCCAAAAACTTAAATAGTCTTTTACGGTGCACACAAAATTTTATACCCGGTATCAGAATTCCGGTCACCGAAACTAAAAGAGCGCTCTGGTATAGGGCACAAACAGCCGTGATTAGGTCTGAAACTCGCGATTGGGTCCATTTTCCTGCTATTCGGGTACAGACGAAAATGGCGGCCAAATTTTAGTTGGCGTAATTCTTATATGATAAAGGGGCACTATATACTACCTTTCAACTTGCGTGAAACAATTTTGAGATCGTTTAAGTAATCTATAGAAATTCAATATCAGAAGATTCTTTTCAAGTAAATTTTCATTATAAACATGATATCTTAGCGTGTTTTATACGTAGATAATATTAATACTGAGCGTGTTAATCTAGGACCATTAAAACTAACTTTAAGTCAGCGCGGCCTGATCGAGCAGCGAGGAAGTATGGAATTTTTAAAGTTTGATGGTGTACTCTGTTAAACTTCCTAATAATGAAACTGACAAAACAACGATTGCACACAACAAAGATATTTGTGAAGGCCTACAAACAATGAAGATAATAATGAAGCCAAAAGCTAAATGATTCAAATGAACCTCTCATTTTTAAAAAGTTAGAAATAACAGTTCACCATAAAAACTGTCACAAAATGACCGTGCTATCATTTTATTGTGTTCTACCTGTTTACTTGTTTCATATTATGCCGTTTGTTTTATTTTTTCCTAAACCCGTATTTTCTCTCATATTGAACGCGTGACTCAGATTTGATGTTGTTATTTCGCAAGATCTATCCTGGGTAAAGATAAACGTAAACAAACACAGCTGATAAACACTGCCGTACCTTGGTAAAATAAACAAACCAGGCGGTTCCTCTCGCGTGCCAATCTGGCGCCCATCCTGCTTGTATTGGCAATCGGAAGATAAACCCGAATTGCCGGCAGGAAAGTTACATAACGTACCGGAGTATGGGTACTCGTGTCTGTCAACATTCATAATAACACATTAATTGGAAGGTTTGTTATGAAGTACAGGCATGAGTCATCTAACATGGGAAATGTCAATGCCTTATATGGGAGGCGTTTGAAATTATCCGTGTCACGCGAAATTTCATGAAAGTAGGGTGGAGAAGATATATACTTG
The DNA here is from genome assembly GCA_024509875.1 of Oreohelix idahoensis. Classification (NCBI taxonomy): domain Eukaryota; kingdom Metazoa; phylum Mollusca; class Gastropoda; order Stylommatophora; family Oreohelicidae; genus Oreohelix; species Oreohelix idahoensis. The sequence goes on along the minus strand of JAMPIV010008314.1, from coordinate 947,623 downwards.
TCATACGGTTAAATTTGCTTGGTCTAGACAAGATATATTAAAATGGATTGGCGATTTTCACTTTTGGACAGGTCTTTGAAAATGAGGAAATATATTTACATATAATGCTTTAACTAAAAAGTATGGACTCTTGGTCCTATGAATATATTGTTAATATAGAGTTCCTGTAGGTGTATTCACAGACTAAAATTTTAATAGTTGCTAGTGATTGTCATTGGTTATGAGGAGCTGTTGTTTTCATCATGCCTAATATAATTCAGTTTTGTTTTGATAAGAACCAGTTTATTTGGATGAAGTGTCAGATGTCCCAGCTGTTAACGTGTCACCTGGGATTCTTGGTATGACGAGCATAAGTCAGTATAGATCAGCACACACACACAAGCTCCTTCAGGCTATCTGATGACAGCATAAACTTTATAATGGAGACTTTTCTCTTCTCACTCACTCATCAGGTTTCCTGTCACCGGATGGTAACAGGAAATAAAAACCCTGTAATAAAAAGACACCCTGGCCTTTTCATATCTGTTCACAACTTCTTATCCCTATGTATACATGAAGGTATGGGGTCAGCCTCGTGTGCATTCATGTGCATCAGCCCCTAATTTTATATGACTCACACCTTTCTGTGACCACACCTCAGGTCCCTATGGTAGATACGCCACTGTACTTTTACATAGTTTGCTTCAATCCAATAATGTGGAGTAACCACATCTCCTTTTATATGATTTTTCTTTTCTTTTCTAAATTATAAACGCTCTAGACATGTTGAAGAGTGTTCATGGAACACTGAGGCTTACTAACATCTTCCAATACAAAATTATTAATATAAAATCATCATAATATGCAACAGTCAAATACAGTTCAAGGTGAGGACTCAATAATGTTTGCTCCCGGCATATCCTTCACTTTTCCACAGCAGTATCTAACTTTTTCAGTTTTAAACAAGCATGTAAATACATAAAGCATTCTTACCACTAATTCAAAGAAATATGTCACAAATAACGTTGACTGGCAAAGAATATGACCTCAGTTTTGCTCTGCCCCGTCCAGATAGTGAATTTAGTAGTTAATTTTACAATTATCACATCTGCTCTCAACGTAGTTGTTTGTATAAAACTTTCTAGTCAAATGGCCACGAGACCACTATGCCTTTTGCCAATATCTATTAGAGCCGACCAATGAAAGCAGGCACTACTAAATCTTTTTGAATTTAGTTTGAAAAAACAAAAACAAACTCCAAACAAACTATGTGCCTCTTAGTCCATTGGTCAGTCTGCGTTAGTTATGCCAATAGAAAAAGATGTTTAGTTTTAGTTAACACTTTCCTATCTCCCCCCCCCCCTTTTTTTACTCCTATACTCTTATACCAACCAATAGAATTTGAATTACTACCAATGCCTCTTTTTTAAACTTGCGTCCCCAATAACTTTATGTGTAACAAGTAAGAACAACAGTTTGTCCGTCCAAGCGTTCTTAGACATCTAGTATTATCTCAATAACTTGGCTAATACTTGGACTACCATATTTTTTAAAACATATTTTTGCTCAGGGGACACTAAGCTATCCTACTATATGATTTTTATGGTCAGTTTCCTTATGGTTTAGATTTTTCAGTTTTGTCACTGTCAATCGTCAAATATAACTTTTACACAAGTCGGCCATCTTCTCTTCCCCCCCCCCCCCCCTTGTCTCTATCATTTCTTCATTATTCAAATAAACCAACTAGTTTGAGTGACGTCAGAATTTTACCGCAAGGAGGAAATGGAAAACTGTCTGTGTGTTTGTCTCTGCTGGCTTTGCCCACAGCGTGTATATATTAAAAAGACCGCGAGCAGAGCGAAGAGGGGTTTTTCAAAACTTTGGTAGTGTTGGCGTTAATTATTACAATCGTCTCGTTCTTACTACTGGGAAATGTCCGAATTATTACAAATTTTAGTGTTAAAGTTAACATATTACGTTAATTCAAACGCCAGTTTGGTCACACAGTTCTGTCAATTCGTTAATTATAAGCTTTTCCTCCGTTTCGTGCAGCAGATCGGCGAGATGTTAAAATGTTTATTGTACGTTTCGAAACCGAAACTAAAAGCGTGTTAGATTTTTACGGCGGGTCATTTTTTAAGCATTTCCACTGCACCAAAGGCAGCGCTCTACTGGCGTTGAAGATGAAAATAGTCCGACACCTGAAGGCTGGTGTATTTAGTATCATAGGACTAAATCTTACTGAAATAAGCGATTATCTCACAGATTTCGCTACAGTCCGCGTCCAGTCACATTTTTTCCCGTCAGATTACCTGAATTAACGATGATTTTCATCCGATCTACTAGGTTAATTACTGAAGGGTAAAATTTCTGAGAAACAAAAGGGAAGGGTCGGTGAAACGAACAGCAAGAAAGGCGCCTGACTAGGGTCAGGAACACAATACTTAGCATAGACATTTGTTTTCTTCTAAAGTTCGTAGTTCAAGTTGGTGAAACCAGTTCGTGGTACAAGTTAGAGATACCGGGGTATGATACTTCTTGATACTAGTCTGTGGATCAAGAGCTTGTGATCTACTCTGGATGTCTGCCTTTGACGGGTTGTGAAGATCCTTGCCTTGACGTTAAGAGATATTACCCCTGCAACTACGCCTGGGACGTTCCCTCACATCAGAAGTCAACAACTGTCGAAGCAGCCAGCAGTCCACATCTGGCCAGATAAATGATTTTAATCAGGCCAAAACAAAAGAACTCACTACCCAAATAAACCACTACTTGAACATTTTCTACGAAGAAAACGCCACATGTTTTTGATCCATCAACTTCACTTATTTATTTATTCATGTTAAAGAATGATTGATTATTACATTTGTTACATGTATTTACAAATTAATAGTTGATTTAATTATTACAGAGAAATGTGCACACGTACGAATCAGTTGTCTTAAATATAAATACAACAGAGCTACTTAGGGAATATTTTTTCTGAATAATTCAATTGGGGGCTCAGAACGAGCTAATATATCTTTCTCTTCATACTAGGGGTGGGCAGATGCAAAGTTCACAATAGCCTTGATAAATTCAGCAATGTGCTCGATTTCTGAAATATCCAATGAAGACTCACTGAAATAGAAGCACCATACTTCTATTTACAACTCAGCCAAGAGTAATCTTGAGCGAAGGTAGATACCTTTAAAGACCCTCAGTGTATACTCTAAATTGTGGCCATTGTGGGACCATCACTGCATAGCAGGGGAGAAAACCCGTGACTGTAACATCATTGCGAATAATAGTTGAACGAAATGTGGAATTGAAATTCACAATCTTAAATTCAAATGACACATCAGTCCTGTTGTAAGGTTCTGAAAAAGAAGAACAAAAAAAAAAAAAAAGACCTCAGACACTCATAAATAGGTGCTTATGTAGAATAGAAAAATTGAAATGGTATGACAAGATCATTAATATGGAACTGATGGTAAGAACCAGACAAGTACCAGTTAAACAAGAGTTGAGAAGAAAGCACAAGCGATGGATAGGACAACACATTGAGTAACCCTGCTGATAGCATTGCACGTTAGTCCTTGTTCTGAAATCGCTAGCGCAAGAGATGTAAGGGATGGGGGGGGGGAGGGGGGGGGAGGGGGCTAAAGAACATATGAAGAAAAGAACTAGAGACAAACATAAAAGGGACAGAGAAGACATGGACAGAGAAGACATGGACAGAGAAGACATGGACAGAGAAGACATGGACAGAGAAGACATGGACAGACCTTGAGCTGATGACAGAGACTTTGAATAAGTTTGTTGAATGCTCATGCTCCATTGGGAGCTGAAGGTATATGATGATGGACAATTTTTAACTGAGCTCTGTATTTGACATGACATTTGTGGACTGTGAAAAAAAGCAGTTGACAGAACAGACACACAATAACTGCGGAAACTGTTGGGACAATATGGAGTCCCCATAAAAATATTTGTTGTTGGTTTTTTTTTTTTTAACGACTATCTTCATTGCACACGGACAACTCCATCAGCGCTACGTTCTTCTCCCTTTGTTAGATCACACAAGGAGGATCTCAGCACAGTGCATGAACTTCTTAACACTGGCGAGAATCCCGATGTGTGTATATAGGAATCGCACATTCTATAAATATTTCTGCGGGGGGGTAGGTTTCTAATTTGTAAATGTTTGCCAGGGCATTGGCCTTTACGATTTCCAACTGCCATGGGATTTTTAATGTGCACAACTTGCTCCTCTGGTCCAGATGACATTCCAGCAGAAGCCATCAAAACAGATATTGATACCTCTACAGAGATATTATACAAACTACTTGGCAAAGTCTGGGAGAGAGAGGAAATACCAGCAGAATGGAAGGAAGGTTATCTTTTCAAGTTGCCCAAAGAGAAATTTACAAGAGTGCCTAAATTATAGAGGAATAACGTTACTATCAGTGCCAGGAAAAGTATTAAACAGAATCATCCTCGAGAGATTAAAAGAGTCCATAGACAAGCAACTGAGAGATGAACAAGCAGGTTTTCGACAAAACAGGTCCTGTACAGACCAGATAGCCACATTGAGAATAATAGTTGAACAAAGTCTGGAATGGAATTCACCGCTTTACATCGGATTCTTGGACTACGAAAAGGCATTTGACAGTGTAGACAGAGAGTCACTTTCGAAACTGATGAGGCATTATGGAGTTCCCATGAAGATCATTAACTTAATAAGGGAGACCTATGAAGACATGACATGAAGAGTTCTTCATGAAGGGCAACTTACAGAAACGTTTAGGATAAGAATGGGAGTGAGACAGGGATGCCTCTTGTCTCCATTTCTTTTCTTACAAGTAATAGATTGGGTTATGAAAACATCGACATCACACAACAGAAATGGAATCCAGTGGACTCTGACTAAACAGCTTGATGATCTGGATTTTGCAGATGACTTGGCTCTTCTGTCCCATAATCATAATCAGATGTAAGAGAAAATGAAAATTCTCGATGAGAGGTCACAACAAGTGGGCCTGAAAATACACAGGGAAAAGACAAAGATTATAAGAATAAATGCAAGAAATGATAACAAGATTGAACTTGAAGAAACACCACTAAAGGATGCAGAATCGTACACATATCTTGGTATTAATATAGACAAAGTTGGAGGGACAGACAATGATATCAAAATAAGAATACAAAAAAGCAAGAGGAGCTTTCATTACATTGGGAAACATATGGAGAACAAGAGAAATCAAGTCCAACACGAAAATAAGAATCTTCAATTCAAATGTCAAGTCAGTCATATTGTATGGCTCTGAGACATGGAGAGCAACAAAAACAACAACCAAAAAGCTACAGACTTTTATAAATGGGTGCTAGCGTAGAATAAAAGGACTGAAATGGTATGATAATGTCACAAATGTGGAATTGATGACAAGAACCAGACAAGTGCCAGTGGAACAAGAGCTAAGAAGAAGACGCTGGCGATGGATAGGACACACATTGAGGAAACCTGTTGATAGCATTACATGGCAGTCCTTGTTCTGGAATCCACAGGGAAAGAGAGGCAGAGGTAGAACAAAAAACGCATGGAGAAGAGAGCTGGATACAGAGGTGAAAATGATGAGGAAAACATGGATAGAACTTGAGCGGATGGCACAGGACAGGAAGACTTGGTATGTGTTTGTTGAAGGCCTATGCTCCTTGGGGAACTAAAGGGTATTGATTGATTGATTGAACTTGTTCCTATTTTTTCGCCCTTATCTGAGATGGTTAGGCATCCAATCTCACTACCCAGGAGACCAGGGGGGGAGGGGGATGAGTATGACATTATTAGGACAACTGGTTCTGAAAAAAATTTCCATACATTATATTCCCTCTACTGGGAATCGAACCCGTTATCTTTATAATTCGATGCGGACGTCATACCTCTTAGCCACTCCGACCCCCATATAAAGAAAATTAACTTAATAAAGAGAGCATTTGAAGACATGACATACTGAGTTCTTCAAGAATAACAGCGTACAAAACCTTTTGGCAATAGGAACTGGAGTGCGACAGGAAAGACTCGAGCCATAATTTCTGTTCCTACTAGCTATACATTGCGTTAAGAAAACATCGACATCAGTGAAGAGAAATGGAATCCAGTGAGTTAAACAACTTGACAATCTAGAATTTCCATACAACCTGGCTCTTCTTTCCCACAACTATAACCAAATGCAAGAAGGAATGAAAATACGTAATACGAGGTCACAGAAAGTGGGTCTGACAATATAAGGGAAAGGCACAGATTATGAGAATAAATGCAACATGCGATAACAAGATCAACTTAAAGAAACCCCCCTACACAACGTAGAACAATACAAATATTTACGCAGCAATTTAGACAAAGATGGAGGGACAGACAACGCTATTTTTAAAAATAAAAAAGCAAGAGGCGCTTTCATTACATTGGGAAATATATGGAAGAAAACGATACCCAACTGTGACGGTATTGTCTCCCCTGCTCCGCAGTAGAGTCAAACAATGGCCAATCTTTTAGAGTGTAATGATGACGGTATTCAACCTTGGCTCAAGATTACTCTTGGCAGAGACATGAATAGAAGAATAATGCTTCTACTTTAGGAAGCCTCCCAGGATTTTAAAGAAAAGCAAGCATAACAACTGAGATCATCTAAGCTGTCATGAACATATTATTCTTCCGCCCCTTCTCTGAGGAAATAAATTGCTGAGCCATCAGCTGAAGGTGGTGCAGCAAAATCTTAATCTAATAGCTCTATCTGGATGTGTATTTAAAACTATATGAGTCATACACGTGCATACGTACACTTCACTCAATAGTGATTAATCCAATATATCTTTACATTTACAGATAAACAGGTTTAATAATCACTTATAGTTTAAAACAATATAAAGTAAATAAAGTTGTTCATAAAAAATAAGCGATGATATTTATCATCATTGGATGATGTAAACTGTGGTGGAAATTAGTGAAAATTGTGAAATATTCGTTGGCTGCGCTGTTATAGTACTCAGCCTCCTGTCTGGGGTCAGTTGGCGTCTGCTTTAGCTGCTGTTGTTCCCACAGCTGCCTTGGACAAAATCAGAATTGTTCTTAGGCAGGCCTTGATGCAGTGCCTATGCATTGCATATCGCTAAGTTCAAAAATGTATTGCTAAGGAAACACACTTAACACATGAAAATATATGCTGCTGGAAATTCAAAATTTTCTTTTACCTGAAAATTAAATATTTTTCTCTTTATTAAGAATAACAAAATATCATACATTCTTAAAGATAGAGATTAGTATCGCATGCTAAAATAAGTAAGACCTGTTTCACATGCAACTGTACAAGAGACAAACGTTATCTGGAAAAGATATTAGACATCGTTATTTAACAAAGACCTATCGTACATTGTAGATTGAGCGAGGGATAACTGGCGCAGCATCTCCCCTCATTGATAAGCAAGGACATTTTCATTGGATAAGTCCTGCTTGTCCAGTGAGAGTATGGCCGGTAACCAGCTACCACAAGGACGCACAGAGTGCCCACCTCCGTACTAAGGATGCCAGCTTTTAAATACACATCCGACCTAACTCCTCAACCCCAGCTTTCGTCTTCTACCATCACATATGGGGAGGAACCAGCTCTGACCCCAAGCGTGCAAAGTTCCCGAGCAAAGGAAGCTTTAGCTGGACCTTGGACATCAAAGAGGCGTCGAAGTCACATACAGACTAGGCCAGTTCGGTTTTTTATTTAACTTTTATTTGTATTCCTTTTTCAACTTACACAAACAGTACATTGTATAATAAATATAAACACTCTCGCGTACTCACACTCATTGGCACACTTAAAAGAAAAAAACCATATAAACTCGTTCACACACATATTTATACTTGCACCCACAGGTTTTTTTTTAAAGCCAAACATGGCTATAATAATTTCCATATGTACAATCAGTTCTGGGTTTGAATTAGTTTCCTGTCCCCTTACCCCCTCCCTCCCCCATCTCAATCAAACTCTAATATATTGTGGGGTTTTTTTGTAGGTATAATTGTGAGAATAAGTGGGCATTGTACTGTTTCCCTTCAAACACTGCGAAGTTCCTTCATATCCAGTCTAAATATTTAAATTCAACTAGCAGGGTCAAATGTTTCAGTTCTACCTTTTTGTACACTTAGGTAGGGAATTCAGCATGATAGCTCTATACATGTCAATAGTGCATGGAATGTAAACCACTAATTCCTTTTTCAGAATTTCTATTGTAGAAGTAATTGTACTACAGTAAAAAAACAAATGATCTTCTGTCTCCTGTGCATTGGTGTTACATAATTTGCATTTTGGGATGGTTTTCCATTGTGCAACAAGTTTTTACCTAATGGGTGTCATGCTATATAGTAATCTAAAGGTGACTTCCTTTGCGGATGGAGCAACTGATAACTCGTGTAGGCTCCTATAAATAGGTTGGTAATCAGTTATGAAATAATTATACCCACGTTTTATTTGTGTCACTGATGAGGGTTCTTGTACACTAATGAGACTTCTGTAAATGAAACGTATGTTTTGTTGTAATAAAGGTGTGTTTCCTTGTATGCTTCTATGCATTGTTTATAGAACCGTGGTAAAGTGTTAAAATGATGAAGTTGATTATTGTTGTAACGACACAAGTTAGATACTCTTAAACCAATATAATAATGAGCAAGGGGTTGTTGTTCAGGATTTTTAAATATTTCTCCTATGTACTTGATTCTTAAAGCTTTTATTTTTGTTGCTATATCTTGAAAAGATACTCCCCCTCTGTCTTTGGTTTGTATTAACGTTTTGGGTTTTATACAATGTAAAGTGTTGCGAAATAAGAATGTTCTAATGAGTTTGTTTATTCGTGTAATAATTTCTTAAGGACTGGTTTGGACATTTGCTATGTAAATCAATTTAGGTAAAATAAAAGTGTTAATTAAAACCGATCTTCCAAACATTGCAGTAGTTTTGTATTTATATCTTTCTAATCTGTTTTTTATTTTCTCTAACAAATGTTTTCATACCTCTGTGTTTTTTTGTGTTGGTGTGGCAGTGTATGTACTACTTACTTAGTCGTTCCCCTTCTACCGTGAGGTGAAGAGGTTTGGAAGAGAGAGCGCCAGACTATCCTATCGGCTGTCTTCCTCCTGGCCTCGTTCCATTCTAGTCCTCGGTCCTTCAAAGATTGTTTAATGTTGTCCTCCCAGCGGACTCTGGGTCGTCCTGGGGGTCTGGATCCCTGGCTCTTTGTTTCCCATGCTTGTCGTGGTAGCCGATCTTCTCCCATTCTGCAGACATGGCCAAACCATCTTAGTTGGGACTGTTCTACTTGGGTCTGCAGGGGGTGGGATTTTAGGTCTTGACGTATCGTCTGGTTGCGGATCATGACTCTTCTTGTTACTTCAACCACCTTCCTCAGATACCTCATTTCTGAGGTTTGGATCTGGCTTTTATGGGTTGTAGTCATTGCCCATGACTCGCATCCATATGTCAAGACTGGGACATAGGTGGAGCGGTATACAGCCATCTTCGTTTTCTTACCAACCTCTCTCTTGCTGAGGAATCCTCGATTTATGGCCTGAGAAAGTCTCCCAGCTGCTGCTTTTCGAGTGGCCAACTCTTCTTTGATGCCTCCTGTGACGTACATATTATATGCAGTTACTTATGTTCTTATATCTAGCTATTAAATAGCCTCGTCCACAAGTTTTTATTACGATCTGTCGCATTGCGGCAGATACGACGTCACGAGTTAGTAGGCAAGAGAGATGAAAAGGAGAGGAAATGTTAGCCTAGGGTTCACGGGGCATTGGGCGGTGTGTCGTGGAAGAGGGAGGATGCATGTGTAAATGGCTCCGAGATATTTCAGATGTTGGTGAGTTTGATGGATATGTTCTGAAGTTAGTCTTGTCATCCTGGAATGACAGAGTGCCTGATTCATTCACAGGATAGGTAGATGAGTGGATAGAAATGATATAGCGATGTTTGCAGACTGGAGACGGGCGATGTTCCGGTTCTTATATATTCGTATGTTTATAGAGATACAGCTGATTACAGGACTGGATCTCGACATTTACTGACAGACTGTTATATGCCAGTATCGGTATTTACCTTATACCATGGGAGTTAGCGATGTGTAGTGAAAGAGGTCTTACAAGTAATACTTCATTGGAGCATACGTTTTATTCATAATAAACATGTTTGTGATGTGAATAAGCTGGACGTTTCTTCAATTCTTGTGTGGCTGTTTATGTAGCAGGTTTAAGGACTCTCGTATGACCACTTGGCTACTGCTAATATGTTTACTCTTCCATGAATTAAATCATTAATCCTAAGCGCAAATTGAAGAACGCAGCAGCTTTTTGAGGGCCAAGTACCGTGGATTTTGAACTTGAAAAGTACATTTTTTTAAAACCAATTCTACAAGCAAATGTTTACCGTAAGTTCGTCCCACTTACGGACAAGGTGAAGGTCACATCTGCTCAGAGCGGTGTTTGAATGGAGGAGAGGAAATTTTTGAAGTAACTTTCGAAATATATTATGAATTAACTGTGCATTATTATCAAGGTGTCGGCAGTGGAAAAGAAAAGAGGGCCAGCGTTATCGAAGAATTTTATTCATTAGAGCAAAATATCAATTTACCAGCAGTCACTATTTCAAGTGAGCGACTTCTGCGAGTCTACAATCAAATTCAAAATGGAGTCCTGTCAGACCGGAGTTTAGGGAAGGATTAGTGACGAATCGTTTTACATTGTTGTGGAGTGTTTCAGAGCGGCACATCCATTTCTTAGCACCATTTCTCAGGCCAGGAAGGAGATTGTTTTATTTTCATACAAGATAAGTGCGATTTTTTACATCTTTCGGTCTGTGTTCATGAATATTTTGGTTGGATCTCCATCAGCTCTGATGTTTGTTTTCCTTTTTTAATGTATTAATATATGTAATTCTTGTATAGGCCTAAGCAGGCAAGGTTGGCTCGGCTGTCTTGTTGTGTGATACATCTCGCCGTAAAGCGGGCACACACAAATTGTTCTATAGGTACTGTGTGGTGATCATAACTTGTTAGATCATTACAATTATTATTATTTTTTCTTCTTTATTAGTTTCGGACTTGTTTTAATGTTGGTCTTTGTCATATTCTGTTGATTATTTTAATTTTTCATCATTATTGGTCGTGCTCTGTTTATCGAATCTGACTATCAATTCAGTTGATTCATGTATTAAATGGTGCATCTTCTACTGATTACGTTTTTTTTCATTACCTGTTAAATCTTTTATACCTTATCTTTCTTTATACCTTAGTATTGTCCTTGTTAGGCTTGATCTATTGTCTATATATATAAATAACTTAAATTGTATTGTCTTGGTTGCTCCTTTGGATATATATTACTGTCTCCTTTGAAAATAGTGCAGAATTGTTCAGTTCTGATATTAAGTATAAGGCAATTTGTTGGAAAGTGATATAATTTTATTTAAGATTTATCATTGTTGTAACTGATTGCTTACATCAAAGTACCTCAACATGTCTCGCCTAGAACATTTTGTCACCGTGGGTGAAAGACTTGGGATTCAAGCGAAGGCCTTGAAAGAGTTTGCTTTAGAGCAGGTGGCTAAGGAAGAGAAAGAATTAGCTGAGACGAGAAGGCGAGAAGACAGAGAAGCTGCAGCAGCTAAGAAAAAATTAGAACAAGAATTAGCGGAGAAGAAGAGGCAAGATGAAAGAGAAGAAAAGCTTAAGCTAGCACAGTTTGAGCATGAGCAAAAAATGGCTGAAATTCAGCTTCAAAAACTTAAACTGGAGAATGAGAACAAACCGGCGGAGAGCACTAATCAGGGCACAACAAAAAGGGATCATGGGTGTCCTTTTAAGGTTCATTTACCCAAATTTCATCCATCCGATGACATCTCGTGTTACTTGAACAGGTTTCAGACAATTTGTCAGGAACATAAACTGGACAAATCTGAATGGCCTAGTAAATTAATGTCATTATTTTCAGGTGAAGCCCTTACAGCTATCTACACTTTGGATGATGCCTCTAGGAGTGACTATGATTCTATAAAGGCATTATTATTGAAAAAATTCCAGCTGGATACTCACGGTTATAGACTAAAATTCAAAACTCTATTGCCTGACTCAGCCAAGGACTTCGCAGAATACATTGCATCTGTCAAGCTTACTTTTCAGAGATGGATTGAACTGTCACGAATCGATCATACTTTTGAGTCGCTTATGGATCTCATACTAAGAGATAAGGTTCTCTCTTCAGTCAGTCCAGAATTTTTGACCTATCTCCAAGAGAGGGATCCACAAACCATTGCTGAAATGGAGATTTTGGGGCGACGTTTCATGACCGCACATCCTGGGAGGAATATAAGCAACTCAAACATCAAGGAGGCATTACCAGTTTCTTCAGCAAAGGCTATATATATACAAGAAATCAAAAACAGGGACCACCTGATAATTCTTCAGGCTGGGGAAGAAATTTTAGCCGGAATGCCGGATCCTTCAGGGGTCGGTATAACTTTGCATACAGTCAATTTCGACCATATAACCAGGGAAATATGCCTCAACAACAATTTAATGGACCAAACAGAGGCTGGACCAGAACTCAGAAATCCTATTCTAACAGAGGAAGATCAAATTATAATAATGATTGTAATTACCAGAACAACAGGAATAATCAGCACTACAGAGGCTCTCGACCCCCACATAGGTCTAATGCTGCTGTTGAACAAAACAACCAGTCAGGTGCTCGGAATCAAGGGTTTGAGACCACGTCGCATGCCAATGCATGCAGTGTTGATCTTTCTAATAAAGCAAATTGCTCTGCTTGCAACACTCTTTTTCAGACAGATGAAGTACCCAGATTAATTTGTGGTCATCCTCTACCAGTACTTGCTTCTCATGATGGAAAAGGGTCACTCAAATTTTGCAGGGGATTTGTTAATCATAGACTTGTTTCCGTCCTCAGGGATACGGGATGCACTACCGTAGGGGTGCAACAATCTTTGGTTGATAACTCATGTTACACAGGTAAACAGGTGAAATGTGTTACCTTCGGGGGCACAGTTGAATATTATCAGACTGCCTTTGTTTACATAAACACACCCTACTTCACAGGGAATGTTCTTGCTTGTATGTTGGAAAATCCAGTCAGCGAGTTGATTCTGGGTAACCTCCCTGGGCTGAAGGAGTGCTCAGATGATGATATTAAAAGTTGGGAAAACCAGCATTTATTGACTGCTAATGCAGTTACTATACGGGCACAGGCTTAGGCAGAGGCCAATGATAGTACAGCATCAGGGGTGACGAGGATGACAATTTACAAGGTTCACTTGTCAGTAAAGAGTCATTCATTACTATGCAACATAATGATGACTCATTGAAAAAAAAATTTCAAGGTTGCTAGAAAAGATGATGTTGTGTACAACGAGAGGGCTATTCACTGCTATACCATCAAAAATGGTATTCTAATTAGAAATTTTAATGATGCTAATTCTGAGAAAAAAACAGATCATGGTGCCAACTAATTTTAGACCTTTTATTTTACAACATGCCCATGATGTCAACTGTGCAGGCCATTTGGGGATAGCTCGTACTAAACAAAGAGTGCTGTCCATTTTTTTCTGGCCTGGGGTCACCAAAGATGTAAAAACTTTTTTTAGAACTTGCAAGACATGCCAAAGGGTGGCTATGAAAGGTGCATATCACAAAGCACCTATACAGGCCTGTGATATCTCTAACAGACCATTCGCTAAGATGGCAATTGACATCATAGGACCATTACCAGTAGTATCGGCAAGAGGCCACAGATTCATTCTTACGTGCATTGACATGTGCACACGGTGGCCTGAAGCGATACAACTTAAGAACATCACAACTAGAGATGTTGCTGATGCACTCATGATCATTTTCAGTAGATTGAGGTTTCCGGAGGAAATACTATCAGATAGAGGTAGACAATTTACATCAGAAGTTATGGCACAGGTTATGAAGGATTTTCAAATTGAGAGGTCTCTAAGTAGTGCCTATCACCCAGAAGGGAACGGCACGGTAGAAAGATTCAATAAGACACTCAAACAGATGTTGGGTAAGGTTACCTCACAGTGTCCACAGGACTGGGACAGAATTTTACCAGCTGTTTTGTTCGCCTATCGGGAAATCCCAAACGAACAAACTGGGTTTTCGCCATTCGAATTAATTTTCGGGGCAAAGCCTAGAGGTCCCATGTCAATCTTAAAACAGCTTCTCGTGGGCTCCGAGGTGTCAGAGGAGGTTCAATCCTCTTATGAGTATGTTGTAAATCTACGAAAAAAGATTGTTGACGCATGCCACATAGCAGTAGAGGCTTCTGAGAGAGCAAAAGGAAAAACCAGACTATTCATTAATGAGAAAAGAAAATTACGCTTATTGTGGCCTGGTGATGAAGCATATGTGCTTCTTCCCACAAAAGAGAATAAACTATTAATTGTATGGAGGGGACCGTATAAAGTGGTTTCACAGTTAACTGATGTTGATTATATTGGGGATATAAAGGGTCAACATAGAACATTTCACATCAATATGCTCCAAAAATTCCATTCCCGACCTGGGAATCTTCAACCAATTTTTGAGGCCATAGATGCGTCTGACTCAAACTATTCCTCACTTGCTGTGATTCATGATGAGGAGCCTTCATTCGAAGATGTCTCGCTGCCATTATCTTTTGTTCCGCTTCAAGCATCAGAATCTTGGAGGGATGTTTCTATATCTCCAGATCTATCAGTCGACCAACACACTCAAATTTCTACTCTGTTACAATCCTATCAGGATGTGTTGACTGATATCCCAGGAAGTACTGATGTTATCTCTCACGACATTCTACTTCAAGATCAAACACCTATCCGGATAAAGCCATATCCCATACCAATTCATTTTCAGGCTCAAGTGGATAAGGAAATTGATAACATGCTTAAAATGGGTATTATAGAACCATCTCAATCACCTTACTCATTTCCTCTAGTGATTGTTAGGAAAAAAGATAAGTCCATTAGAATCTGTATAGACTTCCGTCGTCTTAACGGTATAACTTCTACTGATGCAGAACCTATGCCTGTTCTTGATTCCTTACTGGAAAAGATGTCTGATGCCACATATTTCAGTAAACTTGATCTTTCAAAAGGCTACTGGCAGATTCCCTTAACAGATAGATCTAAGCCTTACACTGCCTTTGCCACTCCTAATGGATTATATCAGTGGACTCATATGTGTTTTGGGCTAGTGAACGCACCGGCAACGTTTGTCCGGATGATGAGATTACTATTTGCTGGTCGACCTGATATCATAACATATATCGACGATATCTGTCTCTTCCACAATTTTTGGCAGGACCATATCTTAGGTCTTCAGTCTTTATTCGACATTCTACGCAGTCACCACCTCACTGCTAGACCTTCAAAAGTCCAGATCGGCTATAAAGAAATTTCTTTTTTGGGACATAGAATTTCTCAAGGATTCTTGAAAACAGATGATGACACTGTCTCAAAAATTCTTAATCTTGAGGTTCCTAAAACAAAAAAACAAGTTATGAGTTTGTTAGGTCTAATCAACTTTTACAGGAAATTCATTCCTCGTTTCTCGGAATTAACGTCCATTTTGTCATCTTTCCTGAAAAAGGGATGTCCTAACAAAATAGTCTGGACACAGCCATACCACGATGTATTAAACCGTATTAAATTTTCATTTTCAAAGGCACCAATATTGAAACTGCCTAATCCATTTATCTCCTTTACCCTCAGGTGTGATGCGTCTCAATATGCGATAGGAGCGTCTTTGATGCAACTCCACAACAATATGTTACATCCCGTATTGTATGTTAGCCGCAAGTTATCTTCAACAGAAGCAAAATACCCCATTCTGGAGAGAGAGCTCCTAGCTGTATCATGGAGTGTGGCCAAACTCCAGAAATACTTGATTGGGGCACCGTTTGTCATTGAAACAGACCAGAGGGCCCTAGCATATCTACAAAATGCTAATTTTTCAAATCAAAGGACAGCTACATATGCCCTAAGTCTGCAGCCATACTCCTACACCATCCGGGCAATCAAGGGTTCCGAGAACAATCTTGCGAACGTCTTGTCGCGCTGTACAACCATCTAGGACTGGTTTGATACATCACGGAATCCCCCAGATGGAGAGAATTTGTTATATTCCAGTTAGTTGTCTTCTACAATCTACAGGTACACTTATATTTGCCACATTTGACTATCTTTATGTTCATTCCATGAGACTGTTATTCGCATAGTTCAAGGACTTTGTTTACAGCAACTAGTATGCATGGATACTTGCATTATGTGTTGGTATGAAACTTTATCGGTGATGGAAAGTCAAGGGACACTACAGTGTATATCTTTTCCTCCAAGGGACATTAATCATACTCAGGATTCAGGTACTTCGCAGTACACATTGTGAACCAAAGAAACTCTCCAGGGATAATTTATTACCTTTTATTTGATAACCCATGGACATGGATCGTGAACATGAATTATCTTCATGGATTTATGAACACTCACAATTTTTGTGCTCAACAAACTTAATAGTGATATTTACCTAATATATTCTTCTTTGATGGACACATTAATTTTTATTACTATATTTGTGCTTAGACTTTGATTAATGGACACACAGGGTTTAAGAAGGAGTATTTCTATGCATTGTCCCCGTACTCTGCTTTACTAATCTTCTTGCATCTACTGAAGTCTTATACCAACTGACCATCTGTCTTGTCTTCATAGACATTAACTACTTTTACCAAACTACACAGGGTCGTTAGGACTTATTATGCTTGTCTTAATCATCATGGTATATCATCCATTGAGATTGTGAATAAAGACTCATGTGAGAGAAGAAAACAAAACTTAATATGAATGAAAAAAAAATTAGAAAAACAGAAAACATTTTTCTCTTATCATGAAGGTATTACATCATGTACTTCATTGCATGTGGCTTACAACTTTCATATATTAGGTTAGAATTACTTAATGGTCATCTGTAGCATAATGACTTTGCAATTGTATTAAGTGACAATATTCACTCAGTCTATGACCTGACTGGACTTAGACCAAAAGTATGTGACATTAGAGTGAAAATGATTGACAGGTATGGTTGGGTTCATATATCATGTAGTCTTAGTTACTGAAGGCAGGTCATCTACTTCTTATGTGTCAAATTGTCTCGACTTGAGTAAGACTTAGGCTTTGATATTTTGATATCAATGTCCTCACTTTGTGTTAAATTTGGCTTTCTCATGACAGACACAGGTGTTAGAGTAATTCCTGGTCTCCGCTCGTATTATATTTGAACTGGCTACTTGGCACTGGAATCTCACTTTATATTTTGTTTACCTACCTCTGAGGAAGAAAAATTTCATTTTTCTCCTCAGACAGGGGAGGGGGAAGATGTGACGTACATATTATATGCAGTTACTTATGTTCTTATATCTAGCTATTAAATAGCCTCGTCCACAAGTTTTTATTACGATCTGTCGCATTGCGGCAGATACGACGTCACGAGTTAGTAGGCAAGAGAGGTCAAAAGGAGAGGAAATGTTAGCCTAGGGTTCACGGGGCATTGGGCGGTGTGTCGTGGAAGAGGGAGGATGCATGTGTAAATGGCTCCGAGATATTTCAGATGTCGGTGTGTTTGATGGATATGTTCTGAAGTTAGTCTTGTCATCCTGGAATGACAGTGCCTGATTCATTCACAGGATATGTAGATGAGTGGATAGAAATGATATAGCGATGTTTGCAGACTGGAGACGGGCGATGTTCCGGTTCTTATATATTCGTATGTTTATAGAGATACAGCTGATTACAGGACTGGATCTCGACATTTACTGACAGACTGTTATATGCCAGTATCGGTATTTACCTTATACCATGGGAGTTAGCGATGTGTAGTGAAAGAGGTCTTACAAGTAATACTTCATTGGAGCATACGTTTTATTCATAATAAACATGTTTTGATGTGAATAAGCTGGACGTTTCTTCAATTCTTGTGTGGCTGTTTATTGTAGCAGGTTTAAAGACTCTCGTATGACCACT
Organism: Oreohelix idahoensis; assembly: GCA_024509875.1. NCBI lineage: Eukaryota > Metazoa > Mollusca > Gastropoda > Stylommatophora > Oreohelicidae > Oreohelix > Oreohelix idahoensis. The sequence goes on along the minus strand of JAMPIV010008314.1, from coordinate 929,555 downwards.
TGGCTACTGCTAATATGTTTACTCTTCCATGAATTAAATCATTAATCCTAAGCGCAAGTTGGAGAACGCCACACCTCCCTTCGGTCTATAATAGCTCCGAGATATTTAAAGTAGTCGACCTGCTCCAGGACCTGTTCTCCAAGCTTAATCTGATGTCTTCTTTCTTCTCGTGATATCACCATGGATTTTGTTTTAGAGCTGCTTATGACCATCCCTCTCTTCTCCAGCTCTTCCTTCCAGACTTACAGGTTGGATTGGAGATGTGCCTCTGATTTAGCAATCAGGGCAACATCATCAGCAAATGCCAGCTCTGACATACATACCTGTCTCATCTTCCAGTACCCCACTGAATACTTTCTTGTTCTCTACTAGTAATAGTTATAATTTTATAGTCAGTGTTTAGAAGCATATGGGCCTGTAATTGTTTAGTAGTTTCCCGTCTGTTTTATCTTTTGGTAAGAGTACCATGTACGACTGGTTTAAACTTTCAGGAAGTTCGCCCTTCTGAAATGCTTCTTCAAAAACTTTCAGTAATAGTGGTCCGAGAACGGGAAAAAAGAACGTATAGAATTCTGATGTAAGGCAGTCTGGACCGGGTGTTTTGTCTTGGTGTAGTGTGTTAACTGCCTCTCGCAGATTTTCGAGTGTAAGAGCTTGGTCTAAATTTGTACTGTCTTGTTCTGTGAGAGGCTTTGTGTAGTGCAGAAAAAGGTTTTCTGTGTCTGTTCTTGTTTCTTCTTTGGGGTATAACTGTTTATAAAATTCCAAAATGGTCTGACATATGTTTGTGTTGGTCGTTTGCAATTGTCCATTTGTATCTAGTATTTGGCGAATCTGTTTATTTTGTTGAATGTTCTATTTTATTGCCAGGTACTGTTTGTTTTTAAGTCATTGTTTGTTTGTTTGTGTGTTTGTTTTGCAAATCAGTAATCACTTTATTTTCTCTACTGCTTTCGTATGTTTTATCACTGACGGAGACTCGTTGCCTAGTTTTGTGTTGTCGTTCGCAAGGTCCTGGGTTCGATTCCTGGTAAGCCTATCACTTCTGTTGTTTTTCTGTTGCCTAGTCTTCTACTTCTTTATTTCTCACCAGCGCCTGAAACACGTGACCTTTGTGTATTATTTATTTACAATTTTTTGTCACCTTGTTAGGTCAAATCTGAACATCATCATTATCATCATCATTAACAAACTATTTTGTTTACAGTTACCTCGACCACAGGTCTCCTGAGAAGGTCTTTAATATTTAGACATACTCCCGGAAATAACCAACGGATCTTATGTCTATTCTGAGCGGGAAGCGGCTATTCAAAACGAGGCAAAACAATAAACAATCATTATCATAATTTCCCTCTACGCTCCCTTCTAAGCAGAGTGCCACTACTGAAGCTGGTCCCTAGGAAACTCGCATCAAAGCATAAATGTGTTGTAGCAGCGTTAGTCTCTGTAGTAATGTATTTTGCATGAAGAGGTTGCCAGACCCGCGCACAACGAATATTAGTCGCATCTTACGACATGCTTGACGGAGTAGTAGCTATATTCTTTATTGTCTCCTTAGAGATCTCCCGGGAATGACACGCGGCTAAATCGAACGTGCCTCGTATAACATACACACACACGCTCATTATATTACCAGTGTAAGAAAACAATTGGAGTACACTTCTTTATTGTTATGATTGATCGTTTATCATTTTGAAATAATAGATCTGAGTATAGTTTACAAAATCGGTAAAAATAAAAATTCGATCTAAAGAAGGGGCAAGTAGTCGATCCCGATCTGCCGTTATCTCCCAGTGGTTGATTTGGTTGATCTTTAGGTGATTGCGGGAGGAGGGGCATATTTAAACTAGGGAAATTTCGGACAAGACCTCTCCAGTCTGCATTTAAAACCGCGGTATCCACGTGATCAAAGAACCAAACAGAATTAGACACTTTCTGGTACTCTTCAAAAAATATGACCAGCAGAGGCAAAACATTAAGACATACCGGTACTGCAGTAACCACATGGTACAAATGAGTGTAGAAAATCTCATAGGCACTAAGACCCCATTAGAAAGACAAATGTTAATAAAACACGATATTACAAAAACAAAAGCTAACATATAAAAAGTAAATAAATAAGGATGCGAGCCAGAAGTCTACACTGGCGAAAGACACTCCCACTCTTTGAAAAGTTTGCAAGAATGAGTGCAAACGAAATACAAAAAAACCTATTATTTTCATTCTGAATGAAAACATAACTATTTTTATTTTTGTTTACTGAAATAAACGTGAAATGTGTGGGTTTACAGTCCAAGGCAGTCATAATTTTTGGACCTGCATAAGACTTGACGTGAAGAACTACTAACCGAACATCAAGAAAATATTTGATGAGAGTGACTGCCATGATTCTCACTAAAAATGTACATTAGATAAGTTTTATTTTTTAGCTGAACTATTTGTAGCGAATTTTATTGTTAAATGCTCCTTTCTTCCCTTCCTCCCCGCTTAAAATTACATATAGGATGTACGTGTCGGAATTCCAAATACTCTAAAACTTGAAAATAGATGTGATTTAATCAAGGCAGATCTTCAGATAGCTAATTGTTTCTACAGTAGATCTCGACTGTTCCTGGGTTGCCGACTGCAGGTCTAAAGTTATTATAACGTTTATTTACAGTATGATGCACCAGCTTCTTTATCTTTGCACATGTGTTGAATTTTTAATAGGGCATACACTTATCAAGTAAACAAAACAAAACAATCCGACATCTGGTTGCGTACGAGGCATGTGTAGGCATAATCAGTTGCCCTACATGAAATTCCATGACAGTTCGATAACAATATTTGTGATAACAATATTTGTGATTGTTCGCGACACTTTTATATTTTAATTTATTTACCAGCAAGTAAACATTCAGGAAATGACGAAACAGGACTATGGTGAGCGATTTTTGTCGTATGTCTTGAGAAAAGTATCATTTCATCAAAATTTTCAGTTTCTTTATTTCCAGTCCTTCCTCGTTTCATCTTCCACCGGGCACATAAAGCCGCTAACACAAGCAAACACTGCAAAATTATAATTGAAAAAAAGCACTTATAAAAACTGAAGGGAGACGACTGATTTAAAATATAAAACAATAATAAAGACACTGATGTCAGGAATCGAACACTGAACGTGTTTGGAAGGCAAACGTTCTACGCACTTTACCACCGATTCACCATTATTTATTGGCTTTTAAAAATCTTAACTATTTCAATTACCTCCCATACATAGCAAATTACTAGTATTTTAGTTAAAAGATTATATGATATCTTCTCAGTTCCCTTAACGATGCTTTGCACAACACAACAGTAAGGGCATCATCCATTAATACGTTACATGACTGGGCATGTTAGACTCGCCCTCGGATGACCTCCAATTGTTCAATGCAGCCTGCACCATATTTTCAGGAAACTGGGGAAAGTAATTAGCATATGCTTCAACGAGCGGGTCTGAATCTGCCTGCGGATCCTGTTTAACGGAACCACAATTCTCCAAAGTTTTCTTGCCAGAAACCGCAATAGAATTATTATCTGAGTCGTCAGCGGCATCCTCTGATGTCCTTTCTGATTTTACACCGTCTTCTACGACGCTATTTTCAGTTTTTGTCGGTTCAATAGCGGTTTTTGTCAATTGCCCTTCTTCCTTCTCTTCAAACAATTTGGAATTAACAATACCCACGAATCTGCCGCCAGACCAGCGCATTGCCCGTGGACTCGTGTGAAAGGGCAGCTTTGTAATGTCAGTAAAACAGATATCAAAACAGTGGAAAAACTCCTCCAGGTTCTTGAATCTTTCCGTGGGGTTGAAATAGTATAGCATTTCCCATTCGAAATCTTGACTACCATTTTGTGTAGAGTTTTGTTTTTGATCTGCTGACGATTCTTTGTCTTTTGTAACTGTCTTAAGCAAGAGTATTCTGGTCTCATTTTCTTTCTTAAACTTATAAGTCATGATAGAATCTTTGTAAACTGGTGACTCGTCAACGAAATCCAGAGGAATCGGCCGTGGGATGTAGTAACCTATGCCCACGTCAACAAGGTAAAGGTCGCCAGGGGCCACAAGGCCGTGAACTAGAACTACGACATGATTATCCACGTCAAACCCGGAGACGGTAGAGTGTGCCATTGTGACGCGGCATCCAAGAGACTCCAAAAGCACGTACATAAAAGTGTTGTGCCAATAACAAAGACCACCACGGCGTGAAAACATGTCGCTCTTGATTTCTTCCCATGACGGTCTATGCCTGCTGTCCATATCCAGAGCCATGAGAGAGATGCTTTGGAAAGGTTGTCGCTCTAAATAAGCCTGAAGAACGGTTTCCAAGAAGGACACTTTCTCATTGGCTGATAATGAAGGGTTAGATAAGTTCGGCAACTCTGTAATTGGTATTTCCAGAACATCCCGGACAAAACGAAGAGTCTCCTCTTTGCTCAAAAGATCCATCTGAGAAAGAGAGGGATAATGAATAGGTTGAGCAGAATGTAACACGATTTGGGAACGTTTCTATTAATAATTAAACACAATATTAAAATTCTTATAATAATATGCATAATAAAAAATAAATAAAAAAAACAGCCAAGATATTACAGACGTTCATAAATTGGTTCGTGTCCCAAATGATGTCATAGCCGGGAGTGGAGTTGAGGATAAGATCTCAGTTAGACGTCTAACTGTCCACGATCATTTCTTTGTCGCCCTCTATCTCTTTTTTCAGATGACCGTCTGTTTAATCTCGCAAGGCTGAAGGCAAAAACAGAATATCAGAAGGCTCACTATAAGAGACTTGTTATTCGCTGATGACGCTGCAATCGTCACTCAAAGCCAACAGGAGCTTCAGAGCTTGATGAATCGCTTCACCCAAGCATGCAAGGACTTTGGCCTCACAATAAGTCTAAAGATGTGTGCAAGAGAGACTTGAAGGCACTGGACATAAATCCAGCAACCTGGAAGGATGATGCTGCCGCTCGCACCAAGTGGCGATGCTATCTGCGGCGCCACCTCAGATTGGGCGAACAGAAGCTCACACAACAAGCAGAAGAGAGGAGAAAACGTCGAAAGGAGCCCCAGGAAAATAAGCAGCTGAGGGCAATCACCTCAGTGGCGCATTCCCATAGTCAGTTATGACGGAAAGGGCTATGATTATTATGTCTTCTTCCTTCAACCTTTCCTGTTGTCTAGATACAAACTAGCTTATCTTATTCTCATTACAAGGCGAAATCAAGTGGATAGCTTCCTTCTAACAAGAGGAATAAGCTTCCAGTATTCACATGGAAACCAACGGGCTGATCACCCGTTTGCCAGTCACTTCGATTACGGAAACAGCAGCAGATGGATTGATTTGCCGTTGCCCTAAAGACGCCAACAGGCGGTGATGGGAAACAATGGCAAAGAAAACTTATCTGCTGTTGCCCTAAGACGCCACTAGGCGTAATGGCCACTGACTGCTTTGACGGTCGGTGGCTAAGGACGGAAGAAGAAGAGAAGATTCACATGGAAAGTAAGGGAATGTGAAGGTCTAACGGTGTTCTTATAAAACATATTACTTATTACAAATGAAAGTCAATTAAATAGCAAACTAAACACCCCCAGGCTTTAACCTCGTTTTTTTTTTTTTTTATTAACGTACGCCCGCTATTACTCGAGGCGAGAATCTCCGGTTAGTATATCTAACATGAGACTGATTTTTACGTGAGTATCCCTTTTTTCCCTGTACACTGACAGGTGTCCACTCGCCATTCAGGCAGATACTCGCCGTCTTCGGAGGGTACCCATTAGAGCTGGGTCGGCTCAGGAACCGCCAGTCCCTGGTCGACGACACTTCTTCAAATGTCTTCGCCAGGGCTCAAATTAATCTAGTCCAAGTCCCGGTCGACGACACTCGTTCAAATGTACTCGCCCGGGCTTGAACCTGGATCACCTGATCGCCAGCTCAGTGTGGTAACCAATACACCAGCGCGGCTCCCTTGTTTTTATTTGATGTTATTTGATTGCTTTTTTTTACACACACACACACACACACACTTTGATAATTTGTATTTGCTCTTTTTTACAATGATATGATACCACTTTCGCATATCCGGTCATTGTACATATTACTTGGACTTGACAACACTATGTATATCCTTGTTTTAACCTTTCAGAGGTTGCACAAACATATTTCTCACCATCGATTTAAAACAACAAAAGTTACGTTATATATATATATAAGAAATCCGTACCACGACTATTCTTATTTGTACACACATAAACTTCAGAGGAAGAAAATCGCTTACCTTGTTTCTGCTCTTAAAAAAAAACACTTCCCAAACCGTTGTGCATGAGTTTGAAGACTACAATGGTGTTGGCTTAGTTACGTTAAACTGCAATCTTGCATTTACTTGTAATGCTGGCTGTATGTTAGCCGAGATACACAGCTGTAATGTTAGGCCAAGTAACGATGAGGAGTTTGTCCGAGAACGAAGTCAATATGCAGTGCATGAACTTGCTAGGTTTTCTAGGTCAGTGCTAGTCAAGCTGGTGGAAAAACATGTCATCTTCTTCTTTCTTGGTTCACTCTTAAATAACCACATCTATCTCTCTTATAAAGGTGGCGGTCTGTCTCAGGCTTCTCTCGTTGCCATCCTGTTCCTCTCATGGAGCCGACAGTTTTGGAGTACATATTCTACTGTTTGTTTGTCCTCCCCCACATTAACACACGTCTGTCTGTCTGTCTGTCTGTCTGTCTGTCTGTCTGTCTGTCTGTCAGGTTGTCAGTTTGTTGAACAGATAGTCTCTGAGTCTACAATGACCAGTTCTTAGACTGAAAATTATCACTTGATCTCATCTTGGTAACGTGTTCATCTTGGTTCTGTATTACCGGATTCTGGATATTCCTTCTGTCATATTTTCTCTATAATGTTATATCTGATTATTGCTCATATCTCTTCATATGTAGCTTTGTCTTCTGTTTGGATTTTCCTTCCTCCTTCTTTGGCGACCTTATCTGAATTCTCATGTCCATATATCTTGCAGTGGTCGGGGATCCGCGATGGAAAAGACGCACATTTGGGGAAACCTGTTGATAGCATTACAAGGAGTTTCTTATTCTTCAATTCCCAGGGTAGGAAAGGCACAGGAAGACTGAAAAACATGCATGGAGACAGAAATGATAAGAATGAGAAAGAAATGGAAAGAGTTTGAGTTGATGGTACAGGTCAGGAAGACATGGAATACGTTTCTAAAGGCGTATTCGCCTTGGAGAACTGAAAGGTAGTGATGATGAATGATGAAATCGTCAATAAAGGTCCATGGTGTACACTTGAGTGCTTCAATTTTTTTTTAAGAGTTCGTTGTAACAGTGGGGTGAGTAAAGTAAAACGGTCAGATTCTGTTAACGGGATCGAAACCTGCTCCAGTTAACTCAGCTGTAAGTGACTACCTTACTCTGCTCTTGAATGATGGAAGGTAAAGGCAGCGAGGAAGAGAACTGCTTAGTCAACCTCATAAAAAAGCTGGACCTAGTATGGTAACACTTCACTTCCCTAAAGTAGTTTCTACTTCATGACTAACTTTACTAACTGGGAGCCAGGCATAAAAGTGGCATCAAATAAATAGATTTTTTTAGTTGAAAAATGTATCAGTAATCATCATCATCATTTTCATCATCTTCATTTTCGTTTCTTGCGTGGCATGGAGCCACCAATGGTAGAAGCCTGCACCAAGCATTCACATAATCTCGCAGTTGTGGTTTCTGTAGCTCTTAGTTGTACTTGATTAAGTTGCCAACCTCATGTCATGCACAACGTCATGCACAACGTCATGCACAACCTCATATTAGTCGCACTAGTACGACTTGTCTGAGGGAGATGTAGGCGTATTCTTTCTTTGTCTCATTAGAGACCCTTGTGAACTACACAGAGCTATCAATATATATAAAAAACGAGCTTTTTCTGTCAGTAACGCTAAGGGATGCAACTTTGGTTGAAAGTTAGACTTTAATTGTATTGTTTCCCTTATATGTGCTCTCCAAAAAATAGTAAATTAATATGAAACAAACATAAAGGTATGTTTTCAGGCACTCGTAAGAAATAAAGAAGTAGAACACTAGACAACAGAAAAACAACAGACATGAGTGGCTTACCCAGGATTTGAACACTGGACCTTCCGTGCGACAACCCCGCCTAGCTATGCAAGCGAATCACACTATCCTCTCTGCCATCTACGCATCACCAAAAAATGATGCTTTGATGACAGGTCAATAGTGCGAACCGAAAGGCATAACACCGGAAGTCCACCATGGGCAGTACGGCCTATTAATGACGCAATCACTTCTGTTGTTTAACTATCAGACAGCATAGGCCAGTCCACACAAGACAAAGATAACCAGTGGCACTCGAGCTTTCCAGCTCTTTCGGCCCAATGACATGTCATTGCGAGGCTGGGGGGGGTCAGTGGTCTTTCCTTCCAAACCGGTCAGGAGCTTCGCTCCTTCCCATCCACACGGGATTTATGTGCAGGAGCCGTTCAGGTTATTCAGTCAAATTTCCGGTCGTAAACATTTCTTCAAACGCCGATGGCCGGGTTTGAACCATGAACACCTGGTCGCCAGTACAAAGTCGTAGCCATTACACCAGCGCGGCTCCCAATACATGATAGTAGACTTAGAACAGTAAGTACAAGACCGAGGGTAGGTTTTGGTATTGTATAAACATTTATAACATATAACACTTACCAAAGACAAATGCGCAAATGACGGTGTGCACAAAAATATTTATAGACACTTACCAAAGAAAAGTGCACAAATGACGATGTGCACAAATATCTATCTATCTATCTATTCCATTTTTCTAACATAATTACTGATGTATGTTACGTCGGTCGGTCTCACTCAAAATAGTAACTCGCGCCAGAAAAAAAAAGTGCGCAACGCACGGTGTGCAACTTGCGCGGCGTGGGTGTTATATAAAACAAATACTTTGGTTTTATTTTTTATTATTTTTTTTTTTTTTTTTTTCACGAAATTAGTAGCGCTCGGCAAAGAAAGCTTCTATTCTGAAATAGCCAGTACATTGGTCACAGCTGAGGAATGCAACCGTGTTGAAAAATTGTATTGTTTCCATTACATATACTCTATCGAAAATAGTTACAATCTACAAAGAAAAGCGTTCAAATGACGGTGTTCATGAACAGTTTGATTACACTGTATAATGGAAAGAAACCAAAAACACTCTAAGAATGTACTTCTATCTGCTCATCCGGGAACGGAAACAGCACACTATAATTAAAAACCGTCAAGTTAAACGGGTTATTGCTAGTATTTTTAGAATTTGTGATTCCGTATACACACATTGAAGGCTGTTCTTGCCTTCTTTAGCCTAAACAACATCTGGAAGTCCTCCCAATACAGCACAAGCACAAAATTAAGATTATATCAGAGCTGTGTGCTTTCTGTGCTTCTCTATGGTGCGGAATGCTGGAGAGTTACAGAGAAGGAAATGTCGAAATTGTCCTCTTTTCACACAACATGCCTAAGAAAAATTCACCGAATCTTTTGGCCGAATACCATCACTAACCAAGATCTGCTTACTCGTAGCAAGCAAGAGGACATGCACACCATCATAGCTGGCAGACGCTGGAGCTGGGTTGGTCATGTCCTCAGAAGAGACCCCGATGCCATCACAAGAACAGCTATGCTTTGGACCCCTGAAGGAAAGCGAAAGAGAGGCCGACCAAAAACAACCTGGCGGAGGTTTGGAGGCTTAAGTTGGGGCACTGTACGAAGGATGGCCACCGACCGAGCAAAGTGGAATCAATTTGTTGTTGCCCTACAAGACGCCACTAGGTGTGATGGCCACTGACTGCTTTGACGGTCGGTGGCTAAGGATCAAAGAAGAAGAAGAATACACACATTGGGATCCTCGCTGCTGCTACGTAGTTCGTGTACTGTGTTGATGCACAGTGGGTTTTTAAAATACTTTTGAGTAAGTAAAATTGCCGTTAGATATTGGTGCTTTTGAATTTAATTCCCGTCTTATGACGGGCTTTTACACTAGTCATGTAATAAATTCGTTAAAAACCACAGACGCACATTTTTAATTTACTAAATCTTGCTTGTGCAGATGCCAACAACATACTTGCCAGATTTTTTTTTCCCAATTTAGTGGATATACAAACAAAATAATGAAACATGTTGTTCGATGTTGATCCATTGATGACAGGACCACGAATACAAAATAATGCTTGGTTCTGTGACTTTTTGGATTCTTAACTATTGACTAACAAAGCTGACTGGGGCAGCAACAAACTCTATTTTGGCTATCCTTCGTGCAGTACACACACACACACACACACACACACACACACACACACACACACACACATACACACACACAGATATATATATATACAGGTTAATACTTTGCATCTCGTCCTCCACAGTTCTCCGCCATGTTTTTTATTTTGGTTGTCCACTATTTCGCGTTCCATTTTTTATCTTACACTGTTTATAGCCACATTCGCGCTTAATTGAACAATCACAACGATCTCTACAAACAATAATAAAAAATATTAATATATATTTTAGTACTTTTACTATTTTATTTACCGACTTTTTTATTCGATCAAAGTTATTTTTTTGTATTACATTTTAGAAATATTTTCTTCTCAAGCATATTCCCCCCCCCCCCCCCCCCCCCCCCCCCCCCCCCCCCCCACCCCCCGCCACCCTCCCCCCCCCCCCCCCCCCCCCCCGCCTACAATGGAATGGATGGAATAATACACTTGATCAGCATTAAATCTTAAGCTTAAGCGAATTTACAAGTTAAGGACACATGCTCTAGTTTTTTTTCCCGCCAATTAATCCGTGCGGTATATTCCCCCTTATGGCAGGATGGCAATGTTTACAAAACCAAAGAATATTATTGTTCTGACGGTCGCTGTGTCTCGAGACGTTTGTCTAACAACAGTGTCCAATTATGTCTGATAATATGAAGCAAAATGTGTTTGCACAATGGAATTCTTGTAATGTTTGCGTTACGTCGCTTAACACAAGAGCATTTTTTTTTCTAATTAATAAAGAGTGCATTATGAATGAGGACGGCGAGTCGTTTCACCAAAATTAGCAAGTCTGGAGTTGAGTCCAGTTCTAATACGTAAATATCATCGTCTCGAGTCGAGTCGCTGTGGTGACGTTAGTCCGACTCGAGTCCGATTCGAGTCACTCGAGTCCACAACACTGAAAATAATGTTATGTGATCACCCACGCCAGTTACGGGGTGGATGACGGGGAGGACAAAAGAACGTGTACGTAAGAACAAAACAGGAGAGCCCAGTTTTGTTTTTGTAAAGTCGAAAACCTGACTAAAATTATCTCTGTGACATGACACAGTCCCAATCTGTACAAAGTTCATTCAAAAACTGTCTGTGATAATTTAATAAATTTTTTTTTACATCGGTTTTGCAAACTCGAAATTCACTGATAACAACACATCTAACATTACAGAAATTGGCGTATCGCGTTAGCAAATGTAAAACATATTTTTTTCCCCCCTTAGCATTTTGACCTAGAAAACATGGTAGACAAGGGTTTGGTTTGGTTTGGTTTGGTTTGGTTTGGGTTTTTAAGGGCTATCTTCATTGCACAAGGACAACGCCATCAGTGCTCCGATCTCCTCTCTTAGATCACACAAGGAGGATCTCAGCACAGTGCACGAACACCGTAGCACCGGCGAGAATCCCAATGTGTGTATATACTGTATAGGAATCACACATTCTATAAATATTTTTGTGGTGGGTAGGGTTCCTAATTGTTAAATTTTGCCAGGGCAGCGGCCTTATGACCTACTCTGTACGATTTTCCAACTGTCGTGGAATTTTTAACGTGCGCAACTTGCAGTATCCGAGAAGGCTAGGCATCCGATCTCACTACTCATGAGACCGGGGGGGGGAGGGGGGAGAGAGAGTGGGGGGAGTATGACATAATTAGGACCACTGGTTCTGAAAAAATATTTCCATAAATTGTAATCCTTCAACTGGGATTCGAACCCGGTACTTCTTGAATACGAGGCGGACGCCATACCTCTCAGCCACTCCGACCCCTCCGGTAGACAAGGGTATATCTTTTATATACGAACTTTATAGAAATTAATCAATTAACTCGTAACTCTGTCCCGTTTAAAAAGATGCCCATGGCGAGGAGTGAGCATTATGGTATCATGGAAGAAGATACATTACAAACACCATAGACATTAAACATTACCACAACAAACGGCAGATAAATTACAGCCTGGAAGAGCCAACACACACGAAAATACACTATATAAAATGATGAACACTATATACCCAAATTATAACCCACAAGGGGTTGAACTGGGTATCCCTTCCACACAAAAAAGCACCAGTTTTTAAGTGCGGGGTTCACAAACCAAACCAAACCAACCCAACCCAAACCCTGTTGAGTTTAGTCTTAAAGAATATGAGGACTTCTTCTTCGGGCATGTGAGAGGTGACTAATCTGAGTTTGTATATGGAGCTGGCAACAGCATCAGGCAAAACAGACTGTACCACGAGATTGTGGTTAGTGTTGCGTGTTCGGTATGAGTATATGAGGTCTGTCCCTGACGAAGGCCTTGTGGCCGCGACGTGAGTTTTTTCTTGTTCTTTCTCCCAGTAATATGTAGGCCTATCACTATTTGTGTTTCTGTTTTTTTCATTCTACTGAGTGTTTGGTAGGGGGATAGAGGGAGTCCGGGTCGTGTAGGTGGTGTATCTATTTTCTATGTAGCGCGCCTCTTTCAACCAAAGACTATATAAGTGGAACTGTTGGTTATATCAGGATGCAAGTTTACCATGGGCAGTTCAGCCTATGTTATGTATAGAGGTTCGCACTAATGACCTGTCATTGAAACATCCTTTTTGGGGATGCGTAGATGGCTGGGAGGACAGTGTGATTCTCTTGCATAGCTAGGCGGTGTTGTCGCACGGAAGGTCCAGGGTTCAAATCCTGGGTAAGTGTCGTAAATTTATTTTGAGAGAAAGAGTCTTAGAAATAGTAGTCCGGTTTAGAGTGTAGACTGATGATGAAAGGCTCAGTGATAGGAAAAGGTTAGCGAGTGAATATGATGCTCCACAGAGTGCTGGAGGAGAGTAAAGACAGACTTATTTACGACGAATCGTTTCTCTCAATCTTCTCTTCCACTCTCCTGGTCAAACAATTATTTGCCAGTTTTCCAGACACACATCTGCGCTCACACCGATTTGGTGCTTCAGACACACAGACGACGTGGATACAACTATCTTAAACAAATATGAGGGATTTGGGCCTTGGTAGTCCAACACAGTACTATATATGTTTATGCTGTTTATTAGCAATTAAACTCAATCACAACATCCAACAGGTTACATAAAAATTATCATAAGTACAGAAAATACAATTAACAAGGTGAGGATGGGGTAAAGAAGATTGGTATCGACTAAGCCCTTCCCGCTTATTAGACAAAGGTAAACCCAGTCCCAAGATAGATAGTTATCAGGAACATAGGTAATGTAACCTAACAATGAAGTTAATTTCTCTGAAAAAGAGGTGTTACAATATTAGTTATGGTGGTAGACAAAATTACTGTTATCCCAATTGTGTCTTCCCTTTACTAAGCAAAGGAAAAAAAAAAGGGGGGGGGGGGGATGAAACAGAGTTAACAAATTATCCCACTTAAAGGAACAATGCCGGGTATACAGAAAAACGTATTACCCGGTAGACAAGTTAACAAAGGGTTTTGCAAAAATAAATCTCCTGTCATTCATACACTCTGTGAGGATCCACACTCATATACACCACACACTTACCGATTGCAGCATCAGACAATCCATAGCATGATATACACAGTAATTAAACTCTTTACATGTGAAAACTGTCTAGTCCTTCTATGTCCCGCCCCAGATAATGCGAGGTTTCACTGAGAGCAAATATTCCCGCTTATCGCCGGACTTGAAGTTCTAAGAGTTCTTGTGTTTTAATTATAAAGAAACGAGTCTATGGGATGGCACTGACGCGGTTCGACATAGGGGTGAAAAATGAGGTGATGGTATAATCCTTCAGTGCGTGATGATAGCCACTGACCGGTAAAGTTTTTAATCCAGTGAGGAAAAACTAGGCTCGGTCACAGTCAGGTAAATCGGTATCCTCTCACATTTAGAGCCGTACATAAATTATTGCTACTGGCACTGTTCATCTTCCAGTTTATCTCACAGATTGAAATTTAAATTTGATGATAATATTTTAAATGTTCTTGGGTAGGCTTTCTTTCATGTAATTATGACCGCTAGGCCGCACCGGACCCCCACAAGATTAAATTTTAAAAAAATGTCTCATCAAACTGTCTGGAAGTTTAAGAACCGAGTATGGAAACTCTCTGTATGATTTATTAATGATGCTGGGATCGCAAAGGTGATCATTCTAGAGAAAAAGATATAAAACCCATGACAATCATAATCATACTTCAAAAATCAAATAATATTCTTAACGCGCGATAAATTTACCGTTAAGGCTATATATATATATACACTCGCGTATTTAATTATGTATTTAAGAAAACACGTCACGAGTCTAATGGTTAAAATACACATCTTTATATATAGGACTTAACTAAATTTATTAATTATAAATTCCTTCGCGACTTTAAAAGTTACTTTAACATTTAAACATCTATTATTTTTGGAAATGTTATAATAGATATATCATTAAATTTACCACTGGAACTTTTGGGATGAGTTTAATAATTAAATAGATTAAATAAACACAAAATCCAGTGAAATAAAATGAAAGCACTAGACCACTGATCACTTTAACAAATATATTATACCGTGCACAGAAAAAGAAACACTCCAATTTGTAGCCACCAATTTCAGATGGGAATCTAGCAACTTTCTACTAATAGCTAGTGAATCTTAAAAATCTCTGGCACTGAATGATGCCTGGCTTTCTAGTGGTCTGTATATATTTAAAATGGAATTAAAGATGAGGGGGGCATGAGAAAGTTGACACTTTTTTTTATCTCAGGAGACTTTCGGGGATCTGACCGACAGACTAAAGAGAGGTGCCGTCCCCTGGTTTCGTTGCGTCCGATTCGTCTTCGATCGGTTCAGCGCTTAACATACAGGTGCGAAGATTCCGCCAGGGAACTTGCATCTCGTTTCCGGGACCACTACTGCTTTTGATGTCTCCCGCTCAACGTTCCTGAAACCACTTCCGTGTCTGTTTGATCCTGTTCCGCTCTCTCTGTTTGAAGTAGGCAACGCCCCCACTGCCCAAGTTAATGAAAATAACTTCATATCATTGCTCAGGCGATGTCCGTGGGCGTGATTTAATCTTTCCTTAAATCAATGCGATGACCAGAATGACCGGTAGATAAACTGTCCACATATTAATCAGCCAACGTGTTGGCCATCCGCGTGGAACGGTTTCATAGCAATGAGTCCAGGTGAAAATAAATTCCCGTTTGATGAAGAGTTACCAAAATTATTCGGGGGCTCTGGTGCTAACGAAGGGGTCGCTACAAAGGGTCGTGCTACAACGATTCAGGGCCAGCTGAGTTCGTCTGTGACAATCGTCCCCTCTTTTGAGACATGAAAACATATTTTCATGTTTAATTTCTGACAATGAAGCTGCCCTGATCGGTAGCTTTTGGGTGATTGGTATCTTCAACTTCTTCCTCTTCGTCCGTAGTCCAGTTTCTACTCAGGAAATCCGCCCCGACATTCTGTCTTCCCGGAATGTATTCCACTTTGAAAGAATAAACGCTTAATAGAAGGGCCCACCGCATGATCCTTGCGTTAAATTCTTTATTGGCACCAAGAAATGCTAACGGAGCGTGGTCTGTTTGCACCGTAAAAGATGTACCATAGAGAAACTCATGATGCCGTCTGATACCGTCAATCAGAGCGAGGCATTCTCTTTCGACTACGCTGTAGTTCCGTTCAGCTTTATTTAATTTCCGACTGCCATAGGCAACTGGAAATAGCATGTTCGGGTTACTGTCATCGGCTTGAAGCAGTGTTGACCCGATGCCCTGACCTGACGCGTCGACCCGCAGTACGAAAGGTTTCTTGAGGTCAGGCAACCTCAAAATGGGGTATGCAGACAACTGTCCTTTCAAAGTGCTGTACGCGTGTTCGCACTTTTGATCCCATTTGACCTTATCAGGACAACCTTTCTTTGTGAAGTCAGTCAGAGGTGCCGTTAGTCCGTTGAAGTTCTGGATGTACTTCTGATAGTATGCACATAGTGATATGAAGGAACGTACGTCTTTCTTCGTTCGGGGTCTTTTTGCTGTCACTATTTTCTCCACGTTCTTCTGAACAGGCCAACAACAGCCGTGAGAAATAGTATGTCCCAGGAAGTCTAACTGTTCAAACCCGATGAGACATTTGCTAGGTCTGGCTGTGAGACCAGTTTCCTGTAGTCTCCTGAGGAGCATAGCAACCGAAGCAATATGTTCTTCGTAGGTTTCCGATGCAATTAATATGTCATCCATAAAATTATGGATATGGGGACTTTGCAAAGGTTCTAGAAGCTTCCTCATCATCCTGGTGAACACTCCTGGTGCGTTATGCAAACCGAATGGCATCACATTAAATGTGTAATGTCCTTCACTAGTGCTGAAAGCTAACAAGGGTTTAATTTCCTCCTTGACTGGTATTTGATAGTAACCTTTACTGAGGTCAATCTTGGAGAAAATCTTTGCCTTGCTAAGCTTGGTGAACAATTCAGAAACAGTTTGGAGAGGTTCGGGCTGGAATTCCGTAGCAGCGTTTAACAGCCGGTAATCTATACACAGCCGAACTTCCTTATTGGGCTTCTGCAACAGCACTACACTGAAACTGTAAGGAGATGTAGACTCACTGATAATTCCTGCCTGACGCAGCTTGTCTATTTCTCCGCGAAGTGCATCAGCTTTAGCGTAAGGGATGGGGTAAACTCTGGTTCGAACAGGGGTCTCGTTTGTTAATTTCATATCAAATTCGATGAGATTTGTTCGACCAGGTACATCCGTTAAGACTGAACTGTACTGTTTTAGTAGCGCCCTGGTTTCTGTTTGTTGTTCTAGTGAGAGATTGTCGCCGAACTTGACATCTTTAAAGGATTCTGTGGGTTGCAATGGATACTCCATGCAACCATCATCATCTTCCTCGTCTTCCGTTGCTATGGCGACAGCCAGGAGATGCTCGGAGGATGGCACCGGTCTCTCCAGATATTTCTTAAGTAGATTTACGTGGAAGACCTTCTCCTTTCCTTTGATAGAGATCTTTTTAAGGACGTAAACGGCCCTTGCCATCCGATGCGAAGTTTATTGCTTCCGGTTGGAAGTAGCAACAAAACTTTCTCCCCTGGTTGTAGTTCTCGCTCTTTTGCAGCTTTGTTGTATCTTTTAGCATGTTTAGCGCGGGCTTTCTTAAGGTTGGTTGTAGCTAGATCCCAACCTAGCTTTAGCCTTTCCTTGAGCTCAGATACATACTTGCTTGCAGAGACGACTGTCTCGTTGGCCTTTTGGTCTGTCAGGGACCGAAGTAAGGCTTCTAGAGGCTTCTAGTGGCCCTTTAATAGGTCTGCCAAATAAAAGTGTAGCTGGCGCGAATCCCGTAGACGCTTGAGGAACCTCTCGGTAGGCGAATAAGGCAGCCGATATATATAGGTCCCAGTCTTCCGGTTTCTCCTGACCCAGCTTACGTAACATGGTGGTGAGGGTGCCGTTAAAACGTTCCACGAGCCCATTTCCGGCCGGATGGTAGGGACTGGTGTGGATATGTTTGGCCCTCAAGATCTTAAAGATCTCCTCCATTAACAGGCTACGGAATTGGGATCCATTGTCCGTCAAAACTTGTTGTGGGAATCCCAACCATGTAAAGATTTGCACGAGGGCTTCTGCGACATGCTTGGAATTTATGCATGGTAGCGGTACAGCTTCGGCCCACATTGTGCAAGTGTCGACTAAGGTCAGGATGAACCTGTTCCTTCTTTTGGTCCTTTCCAGGGGTCCAATGATATCGACAGCAACCCGTTCAAATGGAGTACCCACTATTGGCATTTGCCCCATAGGTACTGGGGGTGTCAAGTGCTTTGGTGCTACCCGTTGGCACTGGGCGCAGGATTTCACATACCTGGTAATGTCAGAGTTCATTCCTGGCCACCAATAGTGGTTTTTTATTCGCTGAATAGTGGCGTTTTGTCCCATATGTCCGCTAAAGGGAAGAGAGTGCCCCATTTCTAAGATCTGGCTTCTGTACTGCGTCGGTACTAGGAGCTGGTTATTCCCCGTGTCCGGGTTGCCCGTTCTACGATACAATACGCCATCCTTAGAAAATATGTCTCCGTTGTGTCTGGGGTCCTTAGCCATGGGCAGTCTTTTAAAGCAGGGCTCCAGAGTAGGGTCCTTTTGTTGCGCCTCCTTCAGTTCATTCGGCAACAAATTTGGCGCAGGCTCCCTCTCTTTCTTGGCTTGCCCTCTTGTGGTTACCGCTGCCACAATCGGCTCCTTTGGTCTCCCAATAAACACATATCTACATCCCAGGATAACTGGCTAGATCGGATCATCCATTATGGCCGCTTTAATAACACCTCTGACAAAATCAGAGTGTATTTCTACCAGTGCGATAGGAAGCGTCCTGGGTGCATCACTCGTAAAAACTCCACTAAGTTTGACGGTTTCCTCTGTCTCCTGACCGGGTTTGACTAGGTGCCTAGCGACGATACAACTGAAGCTTAGTCCAGTGTCAAAGAGACAAGTAGTTGAGGTACCATTCAAAATTACAGTTCCTCGAGTTGAGGGTCGGTCCCCCTCAGGTTGAGAATCACTGACATTGACTCTACCTTTCGAGGCTGTATGCAAACATCCAACGCGGTTTGGACCGGTTTGTTTGCCCTGATCAGACGTTCCTGGTGTAGGGGTCTTTCCTTTTCCTTGACCTTGGTGGCCGCGCTGCCACGTAGGCCTGGTGGGTTGATCAGAATTGTTGTTGGGGGGGTATCGGGTTTTGTAGAATTTCGATTTTTCCTGGGGAGGTCTCTGGGTATTATTTTCTCGTTGGTTATAATTCTGAGAGGAATTAGAAGAATAGGATGACTGCTCTAGATTTTGTTTTCGAGATGGCTCATCTGTGGGTTTACGTTTAGTGCTGGGAAGTTTGGCCATTGCATTGGTATAGCGTTCGGCCTTATTGAGGATGTCCTCAAGTCTGACCGCGCCCTGTTCCGCCAAAAATCTACGGGTTTCGTTTGACAAAGTTGACTTTATCTGCTCCACAAGAACAAGTTCAAGGAGTCCCTCATATGTAAGAGGTAGGTCCGATAATTTGATGCATTTTGTCAAATAGCCCGTGAGACGTGAAGAGAACTGTGAAAATGTTTCCGTGCTCTCTTTTCGGCTGTTCCTGAACATTTGCAGGAATTTTCGGGCGGTCATCTCAAACCGTTCTAGCAAGGCCTTTTTCAGCATGTCGTAATCATGTTGGTTCGATCCCAGCTTTGTGTATACGTCATAAGCATTAGCTTTTAGTGACGTTGAGAGCTTAAGTGCCCAGCGGGAACTCTCTAACCCATACAGATTCGCGAGCCTTTCGAATTTTTCTAGGTAGCTGTCAATTTTTTCATTAGTGCTAGGAAAAGATTCTAAAGCAAAAGACATCGCCATTAATTGGGCAGACTGAGTGCTGGAGAGATCCATTGACTGGGGCGAAGACGGCTCTCCGTTATTCGAAGTAGAGGCGCCCCGACTCTCTAAAGCCTTAAGCGCCAGTTCATGCTGTCTTTCCCTGTCTCTCTCCTCACGTTGTCTCTCCTTCTCTCTTTCCCTCCGGGCTTCCATTTCTGCCTCAATTTTCTTCTGCTCCAAATGACGATCGTCCGCTTCTTTCTTCCTAGCTTCTGCCCTCTCTTCTCTCTCTTTTTCTTCCTTCCTCTCAGCTTCTGCCCTTTGTTTCTCTTCCTTCCTCTCTGCTTCTGCTCTTTGTTGCTCCGCGTCATATATTTCCAGTTCCTGGTTGATAAACAGATTCGCAGCTTCTGTGTCTAGTCCGGCCTCTTTCGCTTCCAGCCTCAGGATGGATCTCATCTTTATCCTTTCTGCCATTGTTAAAGAATAAGATGTAGTATGACTAGAGAATAGTACGAAAGAACAAGAAAGAAGAAAAAAAAATCAAAGCCGCTACGAGAAAAACCGAAAGTAAAAACCAATTTACTTAATGACCTCGTGTGTTAACTTATCGCCGCTATTATTGTCACTTAAGACTTTTAACGCAAGCAACTATGCCAATTAATTGGTAAGTTACACTAGGAAAAAATCTACTATTACTAACAGTAGAGAAAGATTTATATTAAAACAATTTAAAAGGGAAAAAAATATATAAAAAAATTTCCCCGAAATTTTAATTCTCTAACAACAAACTCCGTCCCTGAAGTCAATTATGAGATGAGACGTAGTTAACTTAATTTTAAAAAATCAGAACAATCCGTCTTTAGCTTAGCTCAACTCAAACGCTTCAAAAACCTTTAGTGACTGTAAAACCAGTCACGCGATCCCAGCAAATCTTATAAAGAAAAAAATTTAATTTACTTCGCCAGAGGATAATTTAGCAACCCGAATTTATGATTATCCGTACTTTCTACTGCAGTGGAAAGAAAACAACCTGTAAGTATGCTGTGTGGACGACCCAAATACTAAAAGGCGTTGTCTAGGGGTGTAATTAGTTATTTATTTATTTCCCTAAATCACAAAGACAGATCACTCACACTCTATCTAGTTAGACCCAGACTTAGATCAGACTCAAAATATCTTTATCCCGGCGAGCCAGCCAAATATTGTCGTAAATTTATTTTGAGAGAAAGAGTCTTAGAAATAGTAGTCCGGTTTAGAGTGTAGACTGATGATGAAAGGCTCAGTGATAGGAAAAGGTTAGCGAGTGAATATGATGCTCCACAGAGTGCTGGAGGAGAGTAAAGACAGACTTATTTACGACGAATCGTTTCTCTCAATCTTCTCTTCCACTCTCCTGGTCAAACAATTATTTGCCTTTTTGTTTTGTTTTTTTTTTTTTTTTTTTTTTTTTTTTTTTTTGAGTTTTCCAGACACACATCTGCGCTCACACCGATTTGGTGCTTCAGACACACAGACGACGTGGATACAACTATCTTAAACAAATATGAGGGATTTGGGCCTTGGTAGTCCAACACAGTACTATATATGTTTATGCTGTTTATTAGCAATTAAACTCAATCACAACATCCAACAGGTTACATAAAAATTATCATAAGTACAGAAAATACAATTAACAAGGTGAGGATGAGGTAAAGAAGATTGGTATCTACTAAGCCCTTCCCGCTTATTAGACAAAGGTAAACCCAGTCCCAAGATAGATAGTTATCAGGAACATAGGTAATGTAACCTAACAATGAAGTTAATTTCTCTGAAAAAGAGGTTGTCGTGAAACATTCTAAATCCACATATCTAAATTAAAAAGTAAAGGTAAAGCATAACGAAGTAATTCAATAAAAGGAAAGAAGAATGGTAAAAGACCAGTGCTGTCACAATGGCGTACGCCTGTGTTGTGGAACGCCTTAATGACTGAACCCGAGATCCCCCTTTTCTACTTCGTCTACATAACTGAAACGCTTCCAAGTTTGATAGTAAAGCCTACAGCATCATACACGCGTTTCTAAAAATAAAACGTGTACTGTATTTCTTAGAAAACCTTGAGATAGACACACTGCGTAATGACCTAGATAATATTCCATTAATGTCATTTATGCACTACGTAAACGAAAAGACAGACGAGCTTAGAGAGAGAGAGATGTACGGAGGGACGCATGCAATACTACCACCGTCTCGCGATATAAAATTAATGCCACCCCACGCGAAAGGCATGAAGCACTAACTTTTTTTCAAATAAACAGTGACAAAAAACACTACCAATACACGGTTAGGTTTTGAAAACATGTTTAATGCTTATTAGGAAGCATGACATTCTACTGTTTTATGTCTGAAATCCTGACTTTATACTGACAGAACAGTCGAAAAGGCAGGACAGGTGGCGGTTCTAAAACAATAAAAAATAAAAAAACAAATACACGACTATCCTAGAATACATATTTTGAACGGAGCCACTTAGCCCCATTAAATTTATATATTTGGGTGCCTTAGGACTTGCTGACAAAGAATATGTTAAGTGTTATGCACATAGTCTAGTAATTAACAAATTATAGCCAGAATATTATAGGGGTGTTGTCTGACAGCACCAGATCATATTTGCTCATGTTTGGATACTGCTTTAGGGGAATGAGGCCACTACGTTAAATCCGATTTGATTGGTTAGAATTATATGTAAGGCGAAACATGATTAGTCGACTGCAAATACTATTTTTGGTTGTTAAGGGAGACGTAGGAAGGGTAAACTTTTTCAAAAGCTTTTGTAAACATGGTCTCATTGGCTAGACCAGTTGATATAGTCAATTAGGAGCGTCGGTTCAGTGCCACTTTTTGAAATTAAACTGTGTAGAAGCAAGTGCGTTGAGATCCAGTTCATATTTTTCTAATGAAAGCCTGGGACAGAGGCAGATCGGAATTGTGCCATAACTCATCGCCAGTCAACAGTATTTGTTTAATATTTCCTTGAATTGTGGTAAGCTAGACATATTTGATCTCTTTTAGATGAAAATTGAATGTGAATTGATAATTTATGTCTGTATGTGTGTGGTTCAGTAACAAAAAATGAGGCAAAGTCTAGATATTGCTCCAACCTGAACAAAACTTCTCGGAGAGGAGTATAACTGCATGGGATTGCCAAATAGTACTATGACACCTATCTTATTGTATAGAAGGAATTACAGCTGAAATTGCAGAGGCGTTGTAACCATTAGGGAGGGGAATACTGGTGTATACTGTTACATGAGAAGCTAGCAGTTGGCCTACAGCGCTGAACTCAGTGTTTGTTATGTATTGTGCTTCAGTGTGGAAATAGATTATAAATTAGTTCTGAAGTAGGAGGTACAACCTTCTTGTTTCAGGGACCGTGGTACTAACGTATTGAAGCAGCACCTGGTCTGAGTTTTGCTGAACCCAGAGGCTGGTAGCATACTCCTTGGTCAAGATAGCGACCAGTATTGTTTCTCAAGGAAACGGTGAAGCAAGCGAGCAGTGGAGACTGTTTCCGGCCGCCCACACAGAAGTTAAGAGTTCGTGGCCAGAGCAGCTCAATCTTGTGTATACCCCCCTCTAAAAGTGACTTTACCTTAATTCAAGAGGGACATTTATTTGATTCAAATCAAAAGAAACTGTGAACCTTACCAATATTATTTCCACCAGAAACAAACACTTGAAGTCATGATGACAAACAACAACTTAGCTTGAAAAGCCAGTATTACCTCATAGTCCTACATCACAACTTGCACACATATTGCAATAATAATATATGTCCATACAAAGATCCTATCTATAAATTGTGTACATACAACTTGTGATTACATTTGATTGTGATTCCTGGTTCACTTTGTAGTTGAATCAGGATATCTATTATTGAAAGGAATTAATACATATTTTTAAAAGTTACCCTTGACTTATTAAGATAGTCTTATAGAGTGTTATATGTATGTGAGTGTCACAGTGTTGTAAAGTGTTGTGGATTAAATTAAATTGTTTATCTGTCTGTTGGTTGTTGTGAACATACACTTCAGCATTATCATAACCCTAGACATTCAACGTAGTCATAACAATATTCCAGAATAAGTCTGACTGAGGTATAAATGTGGTAGCAAAGTAAGGTCATCTGTAATACACCACACTTATTAGATACAGATACCTTCACAGCTGATCTCAGTCAGTACACTTAGTCCCCTATAAATATTTATACCATCCCACTTTACCACAGAGGTGTTACAATATTAGTTATGGTGGTAGACAAAATTACTGTTATCCCAATTGTGTCTTCCATTTACTAAGCAAAGGAAAAAAAAGGGGGGGGGATGAAACAGAGTTAACAAATTATCCCACTTAAAGGAACAATGCCGGGTATACAGAAAAACTTATTACCCGGTAGACAAGTTAACAAAGGGTTTTGCAAAAATAAATCTCCTGTCATTCATACACTCTGTGAGGATCCACACTCATATACACCACACACTTACCGATTGCAGCATCAGACAATCCATAGCATGATATACACAGTAATTAAACTCTTTACATGTGAAAACTGTCTAGTCCTTCTATGTCCCGCACCAGATAATGCGAGGTTTCACTGAGAGCAAATATTCCCGCTTATCGCCGGACTTGAAGTTCTAAGAGTTCTTGTGTTTTAATTATAAAGAAACGAGTCTATGGGATGGCACTGACGCGGTTCGACATAGGGGTGAAAAATGAGGTGATGGTATAATCCTTCAGTGCGTGATGATAGCCACTGACCGGTAAAGTTTTTAATCCAGTGAGGAAAAACTAGGCTCGGTCACAGTCAGGTAAATCGGTATCCTCTCACATTTAGAGCCGTACATAAATTATTGCTACTGGCACTGTTCATCTTCCAGTTTATCTCACAGATTGAAATTTAAATTTGATGATAATATTTTAAATGTTCTTGGGTAGGCTTTCTTTCATGTAATTATGACCGCTAGGCCGCACCGGACCCCCACAAGATTAAATTTAAAAAAATGTCTCATCAAACTGTCTGGAAGTTTAAGAACCGAGTATGGAAACTCTCTGTATGATTTATTAATGATGCTGGGATCGCAAAGGTGATCATTCTAGAGAAAAAGATATAAAACCCATGACAATCATAATCATACTTCAAAAATCAAATAATATTCTTAACGCGCGATAAATTTACCGTTAAGGCTATATATATATACACTCGCGTATTTAATTATGTATTTAAGAAAACACGTCACGAGTCTAATGGTTAAAATACACATCTTTATATATAGGACTTAACTAAATTTATTAATTATAAATTCGTTCTCGACTTTAAAAGTTACTTTAACATTTAAACATCTATTATTTTTGGAAATGTTATAATAGATATGTCATTAAATTTACCACTGGAACTTTTGGGATGAGTTTAATAATTAAATAGATTAAATAAACACAAAATCCAGTGAAATAAAATGAAAGCACTAGACCACTGATCACTTTAACAAATATATTATACCGTGCACAGAAAAAGAAACACTCCAATTTGTAGCCACCAATTTCAGATGGGAATCTAGCAACTTTCTACTAATAGCTAGTGAATCTTAAAAATCTCTGGCACTGAATGATACCTGGCTTTCTAGTGGTCTGTATATATTTAAAATGGAATTAAAGATGAGGGGGGCATGAGAAAGTTGACACTTTTTTTATCTCAGGAGACTTTCGGGGATCTGACCGACAGACTAAAGAGAGGTGCCGTCCCCTGGTTTCGTTGCGTCCGATTCGTCTTCGATCGGTTCAGCGCTTAACATACAGGTGCGAAGATTCCGCCAGGGAACTTGCGTCTCGTTTCCGGGACCACTACTGCTTTTGATGTCTCCCGCTCAACGTTCCTGAAACCACTTCCGTGTCTGTTTGATCCTGTTCCGCTCTCTCTGTTTGAAGTAGGCAACGCCCCCACTGCCCAAGTTAATGAAAATAACTTCATATCATTGCTCAGGCGATGTCCGTGGGCGTGATTTAATCTTTCCTTAAATCAATGCGATGACCAGAATGACCGGTAGATAAACTGTCCACATATTAATCAGCCAACGTGTTGGCCATCCGCGTGGAACGGTTTCATAGCAATGAGTCCAGGTGAAAATAAATTCCCGTTTGATGAAGAGTTACCAAAATTATTCGGGGGCTCTGGTGCTAACGAAGGGGTCGCTACAAAGGGTCGTGCTACAACGATTCAGGCCAGCTGAGTTCGTCTGTGACAGTAAGCCACTCATGTCTGTTGTTTTTTTGTTGTCTAGTGTTCTACTTCTTTATTTCCTACGAGTGCCTTATAGCATACCTTTATATTTGTTTCATATTAATTTACTGTTTACAGGCCTCGTGGTTTCCCTTCCTTATGTGTTATATATCAGGATGCATTTGATTTATTGTGATATTTTGCTTGATTACATTTATTTTATCCATTTATTCCTCTCGATTGTGCTTTTACATTTTAGTTATAGTTCAGATTGTTGTATTGTTCGGAAAAATGGCTGTGTCTATATTGGTATACATTTCATGTTAGTTGGAGGTTTATTTATAATGTCCATATTTTTTTCTGAGGGAAGCCTATGTGACGTTTAACTGTCTTACCAACTCTTTCTTTGTCTAAACGGTAATACTTCTTAACATATTCATCTTTTACCTCTAGAAATGAAACCATTTTTTTTTCAGAGGTTCTTCAGTCTAAAACCTCCACTTTCTTTTCTCACAGTTCTTTCTTACACTCTCAAAATTGTTACTTGGCAACGTGAATTTGGCTGACTTTAGAAACCTAACGGAAGCACACTCATCATACTTCTAATCTAAGATGAGTAAGTACCCAGCAAAACCACCATAGAAAAGCTCATTTGGTCCAAAGTAATGACCATGGTTTGTTTTTTTGTTTTTTTTTTTTCCTAAGCAGACAAACACAACAATTTTTTTTTTGTTCGTTTGTAAAGTGTAATAGTTGTGAGAATCTATAATATTTTTTTTTATTGAACATACCGAGTTGGGTGTAATTTTTTTCTTGTAATGTTTTAGTGGACACTATTTTTTTTTTTTACATAAATCTACGCCCTGTTGGCTGAGCCGTAATCAACATTCTTGGGTCGGGATATTTTTTTTATGTGGGCTGGGCACAAATCTCCTTCCTAAACTGTATGTACCTTGATGTACTCTACATAGTCCTTGGTAGGATTCCTGAAAAAGAATTTATCGTCCAGAAAATATCCTGTTTAGCTTCACCAGGATTCTCTAATTAAGGCTTCTAGTGAACTAAACCTCGAGGAGAGACAGTTCATTCAACTTGCAGACTGAAATCTTATCATCTAGACATTATCTTTCATTCTTTCATCCAATCAAGCGCTCTCCTTCCAAAAAATCCACAACAGCCTACCACTGTAAAATTAAATGTATCGTAAGTGATTTATTTATGGAAGTGTGGCTGGTTATGGCCACGTTTAAAAGAAGTGTATCCTAGAATGTTCATTGTGTCAAATATGGACGTATCCATTATACGGACTTACATAAGGCTATGTGATTAAAGACGAACGTGTGGATCGTGATTAAAAGTCATGTGTATTAAGAATGATATCATTGATAATGTTGGCCAAACGACCATGGTAATCAAGAGGGTTTATACGATATTAGAAAGTGACCTGAACGAGTTACTTATTTACTGGTTGTTGTTGTTTGACTAGAGATGCTGAGCTTTACGTTCTTTTGCAGCAGTACCAAGTTGGAGTCCTTGGTATTATCTTCACTGTAGATCTAAGCTTTTTCTGTGGCTTTTCTGCCATTCTGAAACGTGTTGAGTTGAAGTCATGAGCTCCAGATTCTCGAGCTTGGCTTACATTTAAAGGATCATCACATCTGGTCCCAACCTAAGAGTAGAACCGTATTGCATACTGAGTATTCCCCGCAATCCAAAAGGCTCTCCATATATGCAGAGCTAAAATACTTTGCTCTGGTTCGGAGCTCTCCAAAGGAATTGTCACGTCCTACACAAATCCACTTCTCAGCTCCCCCTACCTATCACTGGGTCCATAGTGAGATCCTGTCGGCAGGCAACAAGTAAAAGCCAGAGTTAGGGCTGGAGCTCAAATGACTCCTCCACGCTTACTGTGCAATTCTGGGTTCTCAACAAGTTTCACCATAAGGGAAATCCCTATAAGTGTGTGGATGATTTCAAGAATTAATGAGGGTGTAATTTGCCTCACAGACAGAGGCTCACATTCAAATCTACGTACTGTAGCATTGTGCTTAGTGGTGGTCATGTTAGGGTGACTCTAGGTATGCCTAATAAATAAGTTAAAGTGGTTAATAAATAAATAAATAATACACAAAGGTATGTTTCAGGCACTCGTGACAAATAAAGAAGTAGAAGACTAGACAACAGAAAAACAACAGAAGCGATAGGCTTACCGGGAATCGAACCCAGGACCTTCCGAAAGACACAACCAACAAACCACGGGAGCGAGCTGTTAATTTGAGTCTCGTATTTGAAGCAATATTAACCATACAACCTTCGGAAAAAGCAGGGATTGTTTTTTTCCCGTTACCTGGGGATTTTGTTTAAAAAATATTGAAACATAATAATAATCATCATAATAATAGCCCCTTCAGACTACGGAAATCCGCCACTAAGATGACAGCACACAGCTGCTTATTTTCCTGGTGTTCCATTTAATGCTTTCTTCTGTCTTCTGCATGCTGTGAGAGCTTCGTTTCCCCCATTCTGAGGTGGTGCCATTGATAGTGTAGTGAAGTGAATCTGTATGACAACACGCTCAAAAATTCCCCGCTCAAAAAACTAGTTAATGTATTTTTAAAATCTATAAATAACTACAGTATTTGACATTTGTCTGAGGGCCCAGTCAAATTTACCTCCAACAATTTCTCTAGTATATTTGAATTTGTCTAGGAAACAAGACAAAAGTTACCGCCCACCCAAAATTTATCTAAGAGCATAGTACCAATTTAACAACCAATCAAATCGTTTCCTTTTCTTGTAGTGATAAGAAAATTTTGGTTGACGTGGAAATAATGCCCATTTTGTGTTTTTGACCGAACGTAGATAATTTATTTCTTAATTCGTTTGTTTGTACTGTACCTGTAATAAATTGTGGAATATTATTGTATGCTTGTTATAAAGAAGGATGCATAACCTTCTTATTTCAGGGTTTTTTGTGACCCTGTCATTAACGTAATACCAAGCTCGTGGGAACTGATTGATTCCTGTCACTGTTTGCATATTTCGGGCACGTGCTGGATGCCATTGCCTTTCAATAAGTGGAACAGATTGTCCAGCGAGCCTAGGAAAAGATCTACCGGTGTTATCCTTCGAAGATAAGTGCCTGTTCGGCACCAGGAAGCTCAACCTCTATGAACTCTAGTTTTTTTTTTAAGAATAAAGACTGAAAATATTAATAAAAAAATTCCACCTGTGACAAATGAAAAGCAAACGAACTATAGGGAGGGATGTTAACCAACAACCTACCGTTATATATATATATATATATATATATATATATATATATATATATATATATATATATATATATATATATATATATATATATATATATATATATATATATATATATATATATATATATATATATATAAAACAAAAAAACATATATATATATATATATATACCAGTATTAACCTAATTTAGAAAACTACACCTACACACTTTTATTATAATAATATTTGTATTATGGACAGAAGATCCATTGTGTAAATTGATTAATGTAAATAATTACCTTGATTTCACTTTGATTGTCATCAGTCCTGATTCAAACAATTAGAGTCAGGACAAAATAAATTGAAAAAAAATTAACGTTACACAAAATTCAACCACTGACTTACTTAAGATAGTCTGTTAAAGTGTAGTGTGTATGTGATTGTCGTAGTATTGTTGTTTAGTGTTGGATAATAAAATAGTTGTTTCTATGTTTAGTTGGCTAATGCAACAGTACACTACATATTCATAACCCTAGACACCAAACGTAGTCATCATACATTCTAGTCAAAGAATAAGTCTGAATGAGATCATAAAGGTGGTAGCAGAAAGGTACCCTGTACACTTACCATAATAATTTGTTATATTCAGGGACCTTCACAGCTGACCTCATTCAGTACACTAAGAGTATGTAACAACAACATTTCTTAACATCAAATCCACCACAATAGTAAGTTTATAAATCATCATGTGACGTATTCTTTCCAGAACGTTGTCTCCATTACAGCTGCTCTGAACGCATCACGATTCTGGGCAAGTCGACCTGCATCATCCAAAGACAAGTTCAGACTCTCTGTGATGTCCTGGGTCCACCGTCGTCTAGGTCGACCCCTTCCCCTTTTTCCAGGGACCATCCTTCCATCACTATTTTTTCCAGACTATTATGTTTTTTCAGCTTCCTTATTGCAATGGTATTTAGGAGCCAATTTTCCTGTACGTTTAGTGAGTGCAGTACTTCTCTGTTGGTCTTTTTTTCTGTCCAGGGTATTCTCAACATCCTTCTGTAGCATTTCATTTCGAATGATGTAACCTTTTTTGCAACTGTTTTATTGAGTGTCTAAGTCTCGCAGCCGTATGTTGCTACTGGGAATATACATGCTCTGATCAGTTGTAACTTTGTTTCTTTGCTTGTGCCTTGCCATAGGTTTTTCATCTGTATTAGTTTATGTTAAGCAATTGCAAGTCTTCTTTTAATTTCTACCACACAGTTGCCAGAGCTGTTGATGATTGATCCTAAGTATTCGAATTCATTAACACTTTCCAGTTCTTCGTTATCAATTTCAATTTCTGGTTTGGTCTTTACTTTGTCTGTTGTCAATAACTTGGTCTTCTTGGTGTTTAGGTATAGATTCTGGGCCTCGCTGTGTTTTTTGGTGGACAGAATTAATTGTTCAAGTCCTTCTGGGTTGGTCGATAGGAGGACTGTGTCGTCAGCATATCTGATTTCAGGGATCTGGAATCCGCCGATGTTAAATGAGTCAAACTCTGTGTGTTCTTGTTCATCTCTTACGTTCCTCATGATATTCTCGGCATAAATGTTAAACAGGTAAGAGGAAAGGGTACAGCCTTGTCTTATTCCTTTCTGTACTTCAGACCATTCTGATGTTTCCCTCTCTATTCTTACGGCTGCCTGTTGTTCTTGGTACAGCAGTGCGATGAGTTGTATAAGGTGGTTTGGAAATCCCATATTTCCCATAATAGCCCATAACTGCTGATGTTGTACACAGTCGAAAGCTTTAGTGTAATCAATGAAACAAGTATGTAGGTCAACGTTGAATTCTCCACACTTTTCTATGATGATCCTCATGTTGAATATATGATCTCTAGTGCCTCTACCTGATCGAAAACCCGCCTGTACTTCGTTTATTTCTGTTTCTAGCTTTTGTTGCATCCTTTTCATTATGATTTGTAATAGTATTTTGCTGGCATGGCTTATGAGAGCTATAGTTCTGTAGTTTGTGCACAGTTTCAAGTTGCCCTTTTTTTGCAAGGTTATGTAAATTGATATTTTCCATTCCTTGGGCCAAATTCCGCTTTGCCAGATCTTGCAGCAAAATGCATGGTATATACGAGCGCTGCCTTCTCCTCCTGTGTTGCTGTCGTTTTTGACGGAGTCATAATAGGTAAATCTATTTAATACTTTTGTTGTAAAACTTTGTTGGTCAAAGTTGGATAATTGGGTATTAACTTCTATGACAGGTTGTTTAAGGGTTATCTGCCCTTTCTTTCAATTATTGTCGTTGATCTGTCTTAACGATGCTCAGTTTTATGCTGTCTAGGCATGTGCAAGTTCTGGGCGCGAACTGAGGGAACTTCCGTGAGGTAGAGTGTTTCTTGGGCTGTCGGACATGATGTCCGTTGTGATTTTCTCTATATCATCATGGGGATTGGAAAGTTTTCGATATGACTGAAATGTCAATGTGTTCCCCAGTGATTCTTTGTTCGTCAAGAGTGACGACATTTATTAAGTGTGTATCCGGAAGATTCTGTAAAAGGTAAATGACATTCATATTAATATGCCTTTGGTTGCAGAACATTTGAAGTTACCTATCTGCGAGTGAAGCTCACAGATCTTGAGAGACAGAATTTCTTCTTTGCTTCTTGTTCTAGCCAAATGAGACTATGTGTTTTCAATTGAACAGAAGCCTAATGATGATGATAAATTATTGTGGACGCCGCAGGTTGGCGGTATATATGTTTAGCGTGGTTTGATCGTGCCTGCTAACAAAGGATACACAGCTGTCTACATATTGAGGCCCTGTATTACGGCCAATATTTTTCAGCAAGAGGAAATATATCTGGCGGGCTATGCCAGTTGAATAACAGCCTTATGTATTATTGCTACGCAATTTAGGAGCTCGTTTGTTGGACGACAGAGCTAATTAAGTACCTGACGCGCTGAGTCAATGGTACGGAAGCTACATTATAAACTGTAACATTAGGACAGATGATGTTTGGGTATGTCCTAGTTGATGTATGATGCAAGCCTTTGATTACCAGACATTTAACAGTCATTCATTATTATGTGAAGTCCTTGATCTTGTCGATTTGACTGTCCTGTTGATGCTACTGTCAGTTTCGTAAATAAATGTTTGAAACGTGCCAGCAGTCTTCAATCCATCATTGACTACTGCGTGTGAGTGTACGGGCGCATTATTGACTTTATTAAGAGCTTCAAGCATTCGCGTTCTCGTCTACACCCACACTCAGCACATCATAATACCAGTACCACACATCTACAACATGTACGCTGTTTTGTGTGAGTGATCATAGTACCCCTGGCAGTGCCTCACGCTGGTGGCCGTTACATTTCTGGCCATTACATTTCTGGTGACCTACATCAACACCGCAACATTAAACAGTCCGGGTGATAAACGACACGTTCACTCTGCCAGCTTTCACATCACGCATAAACAGTACGTTACATCCTGCCTGTATCATTTCAGCTGTTATTTCGTCACAACCAGGAGATTTTCCACTTTTCAAGTGCTTGATTGCGTTCCGGACTTCCTCTATGCTAGGTTCTGGTTCACGTTCCGCTTCATTCATGACGTTGTTATCTGCCGCTTTGTTTATTTCCGTATACATTTCTTGACAGTACTCCTTCCATCTGTTCAGAATATCTTTACGTTCTGTTAGAGTGTCCCCTTTCTTGTCATTTATTGCTCGAGGTGATGATTTAAAGTTGCTGTTCTTCAATGTTCTTACTTCAGAAAACATATTCTTACTCAATCCCTGTTTGCGCATTTCCTCTATTTTCCTGCAGGTGTCGTTTATGTATTGTTGTTTGTCTTGTCTGACTCGTTTTTTAATCTGCTTTGTGTATTCCTTGTACAACTCCTGATTTTCTGTATCTTTTTTGGACTTCATTTTTCTTCTCTCTATCACCAACTTCAGTGTTTCGTCTGAGATGTATTCTCGTCTCTTTATACATCTTTTAGGAATTAACCTCTGTGCATTTGTAATACAAACATCTCTGATGTTATTGGCAAGTTCATCTGGTGTCATTTCCTCCTGTACTGCCATAAGAATGTCAAATTTGTTTTGAATATCGACACTGTACTCTATAATATGAATACATTAAAGTACGAACCACACATTGTAATATAATGCGAATCTTGACATGTACGATATTCTGTAAATAAACATGGCTACGAACTGAACATGCTTATACTGAGTGCTTTCTGAAACATGTGTGTGCTTGTGTAGATGACGAGGTAATGCTTATATACATACATCATAACATTACATGGTGGCAGCGGTCGATACCGGACTGACGCAAAACAGCTACACGATAACACGTGAGTACAGTATTCGGCTAATTTTCGTCATCGAAGTCAGCCATGGCGGCGAAACAATATCGCAACGCACCGCAAATGAGATTCGCCGGTCAAGACGATAAGAGTGAAGCTTTCTTGTTATGGCGCCAACGCATAGATCTATATTCCAAGACCACTGGTCTGGAAGGACAAACCCTAACTCCATATATCCTAGAAGCATTGGACGATGAAGGTTTGAAAATTTACAACAGTTTTGCTACCGCCATGCCTGTTGAGTCAGCGACCGACCCCGTAGCCATATTGGACGAATTTGAAAAACGTCTGATAATAAAGCACACGAACTTTAGAGCGGCAAGATTAGAACTTCACCACCTGCGACAGAAACCTGATGAAAGTTTAGAGGATTTCTTCACTCGCATCAAGGAGAAAACAAGTGTATGTAAATTTAACAAAGAAGAAGAAAAAGAGCGAATTATCGAACAGATCCTTCTCAGCACACCAATGCCAGAGTTCCAGAAATGGATACTGAGC
Organism: Oreohelix idahoensis; assembly: GCA_024509875.1. Classification (NCBI taxonomy): domain Eukaryota; kingdom Metazoa; phylum Mollusca; class Gastropoda; order Stylommatophora; family Oreohelicidae; genus Oreohelix; species Oreohelix idahoensis. Next base: position 895,535 of record JAMPIV010008314.1, on the reverse strand, counting down.
CAGAGTGATACACTAAATTTACAACAACTTCTGGATGAAGGCAGGAAACACGAGGCACAAGCACTAAACATTAAACAAATTCAGCAAGGTACAGTAACAGCCCAGGTGGATGCAGTAAAAAGCTATAAACCCAAACAAAACAAAGCAACTGGTTCGAAGCAACAAGAAAAACACAACACAAGCAGAGGTGCTATGTGTAAATGTTGTGGCCTAAACCACATACAAAACCACTGTCCAGCTAAAGACTCTACATGTCATTACTGCAGAAAGAGGGGCCACTGGATAAAATTATGTTTCAAGAGGAAACAAGACAGTGCTCAACACAACTTTCACAGCAGAGAGTCATCAAAACAAACACACTTTATGATGACTGAGGACCTTGACTCCAGTGAAGAAAGTGATCCTTCCACATTTGATACTGTGAAGATACTAACTTTCAGTAATGAACCAAAGAGAACGCAGGCTTTCTGCAAAGTACAATTCCGAATACCAGGAATTAAAAGGCACAAAGAAAGATATATTCGGTTCAAGATAGACACAGGTGCCCAAGGTAACACTCTACCCTTAAGAATATTCAGACAGATCATGCCTGACAAGGTGGATAAGCAAGGATTTCCCACAAGGGATGTAAAAAGTAGGAGTGGCAGGACAAAGCTAAGAGCTTACAATGGAACAAGTATAGACTGTTTCGGAGCAGTAACACTTGAATGTTTATACAGAGACTCTGAATGGACATCGTCAACATTTTACTTGGTAGATGTTGAAGGACCTGCAATTTTGGGTTTACCAATGTGCGAAAAGCTGAGTGTGGTAACTATTAACAACATTAAAGCTAACAAAAAAGAACATCTTACTCTACACGTCACTGGAGTAGATGACCTTAAACAGCGATTCCCAGAACAGTTCGACAGAATAGGCAAACTTCCAGGAAAGGCAAGATTCTTTTTAAAAGACAACGCTGAGCCAAAGATAGACCCACCTAGAAAGTATCCTATACATGTTAAACAGAAACTTGCCACAGAACTAGAAAAGATGGTGCAGAATGATGTTATTAGAAAGGTTGAAGAGCATTCTGATTGGTGTAGTAGTATCACAACCGTTCTGAAGCAGGATGGTTCTCTTCGGGTTTGCCTTGACCCAAAACACTTAAACAACAGTCTAAAGCGCTGTCCACACAAAATGCATACAGTGGAAGAGATAACTCACAGATTCCACAATGCCAAATATTTTTCTAAACTAGATGCTGTACACGGATACTGGAGTGTTGAGATAGCAGAGGAAAGTCAACTCCTTACAACTTTTCGAACACCATTCGGCAGATATTGTTTCAAGAGACTCCCATTTGGTTTGAATGTATCACAAGACATCTTCCAACAGAAGATTGACAACATTGTTGAGCAATGTTCTGGTACAGTGGCTATTGCGGATGACATTGTAGTCTGCGGCAGGTCAGAACAAGAACACGACCGTAACTTGATTAACTTGATGCATGTAGCACAGGCCAATGGGCTAACATTCAACAGCAAAAAGTGTACAATTAAGGCAACGGAGATACAATTTTTTGGATTGCTGTACACCCAGAATGGTGTAAAACCAGACCCTAAAAAGGTTGAAGATATTCATGACATGCCAACACCAGCTACAAAGAAGGAACTGCAACAATTCTTAGGTGCTGTCAATTTCCTAGCACAATTCATACCAAATTTGTCAGCTGCTGCAGAACCTTTGCGATCTCTACTACAGAATGAAACTCCGTATGAATGGTCAGAAGACTACCAATACATATTCAACCACTTGAAGACCCTCATATCATCTGATGCATGCTTGAAATACTATGACATGCAAGCACCCACTTTTCTCATGGTTGATTCCAGTCTGAAAGGCCTAGGAGCAGCACTTTTGCAACCAGACAAAAATCCTGAAGGACACTATGCCAAAGAACTTCGTCCTGTAGCTTACGCAAGCAAATCATTAAGTTCTGGCGAAAAGAAACTTGCAAACATTGAAAGAGAAATGCTAGCTGTACGTTTTGGAATCAAACGCTTCCACACATTTCTTTTCAACCGCCCATTTACAATTCTCTCAGATCATAAGCCACTTGAGATGATTCATAAAAAACCAATAGCTTCAGCACCACCACGACTACAAGCTCTGTTATTGGAAACACAAGGTTATGATTTTAATATTCAGTATATCCCAGGAGAGGATATAGGTCTTGCAGATGCTCTCAGCAGATTACCAAACCCCAACAAGACAGCAGATCTTACCCCAAACATCAAAGTTGATTTTGTCAAGTTTAGCGATAATCGGCTTGAACACATCAGAGAAGACACAATGAGAGATCCTATCCTTAACTCTCTCAAAGAACTGATATACCATGGATGGCCAAGCTCTATCAGGGAAGTTCCAACACACATCCGTCCATACTACTCGATGAGGGACGAGTTAAGCATCGAAGATGGTCTGATCCTTAAAGGAGATCGCATTGTTGTACCAGAAACACAACGCGATATCATCCTTAAACAGCTCCATAATAGTCACCTTGGTATTGTGAAGACACAACTGAGAGCAAAGAAAGATGTTTACTGGCCACAGATAAACAAGGACATAGAAACACTATGTAAAAACTGTTCAATTTGCCAAGAACATGCAAATAGGCAGTGCAGAGAACCTCTCATACCATCAGACATACCATTGAGCCCTTGGAGCATTATAGGAACTGATATTTTCTCAATCGACAATAATGACTATCTTATTATTGCTGATTACTACAGCAAATTTCCCATCATTGAGAAACTTCCACAACCCTCACCATCAGCTGTTATTGCAGACATTACAAAGAAGTATTGCAGCATGTTTGGCATCCCAGATGAAATTAGATCAGACAACGGTCCACATTTCTCAGGTCAAGCATACAGAAACTTCACTAAGGACTGGAAGATCAAACACACAACATCATCACCTAGATATCCTAAATCTAATGGTTTCATTGAGAGACAGATACAAACTATCAAGTCAATCATGAAGAAAACAAGAACAGAGGATGTACACCTAGCACTCTTGAGATGGAGAACAACACCGGTAGACAGTAAGATCGACAGTCCAGCAGAACTTATGTTTGATAGAAGAATTAAAGACCTCCTACCATCTAAGGTCCACTTCCGTCCACAACATAGAGACAGCACATATGATCAATTTCAGCATCGTCAGCAAGTTCAGAAATCCAACTATGACAAATGTGCTAAAGACTTACCACCATTATATCCTGGTCAGCATGTGACTACCTACAACCACAACAATGACACATGGTCAAAAGCAACAATCATTTCCAGAAACCCTGAACCCAGGAGCTATACTTTAAGACCAGACAGCAGCAGCAACCTCCTGAGGCGAAACAGAGTAGACATAAGAGAAATCCCACAGAATACAACAGAACAGAGAATTCCCATGCTTTCAACAGACAATGCAGTAACTCCAGACTTTGGTGCCCCACAAAACCAACAAGCGCCAAGGCCGAAATCACAACCAACTCAAGCTAAACCAGGGACTTCCGCAGAACCACCAGCACTTTACACCACTCGTTCTGGCCGTACAGTGACACCTCCCAGCCGATACAGACAGTGACATATATACTCACACTGAGCATTACACATACTTATCCTTTCTCACATGAAACATTTCGTTGGAAATGTTTGCACACATTTTTTTTTTTTCAAAAAAGGGGGGATGTAATATGAATACATTAAAGTACGAACCACACATTGTAATATAATGCGAATCTTGACATGTACGATATTCTGTAAATAAACATGGCTACGAACTGAACATGCTTATACTGAGTGCTTTCTGAAACATGTGTGTGCTTGTGTAGATGACGAGGTAATGCTTATATACATACATCATAACATTACATACTCGTCTGGTATGGCGCTTGTGTCATAACGTATTACTTTGTCGCTTGTAACGACTTTTTTTCAATTTGATCTTGAAGTTTGCAGCAAGAAGTTCATGGTCGGAGTCACAGTCTGCTCCTGGGAGCGTCTTGATGGATGAGATACAAGATCGCCACCTTTGTTGTATTAAGATGTAATCTATTTGGTTCTTGCTTTTTCCGTCCGGTGACGTCCATGTATATAGTCTTCTAGGGTGTTGCATGAAAAGAGTATTTGTGATGACTAGGTTGTTTTCTAGGCAGAATGTTGTCAAGCGTTCCCCTCTCTCATTTCTCTGGCCCAATCCGTAACTTCCTTTCACTCTTTTTTCATGTTCTAATCTTTCGTTTCCAACTTTGGCATTAAAATCTCCCATTATTATCCTAATATCTTGCTTATTTGCTTTCTCTAATGCGTATTGCAGTTCATTGTAAAAATCTTCAATTTCATGTTCTTCAGCAGCTGCTGTTGGTGCATATGTTTTTATAATTGTGATGTTCTTTTTTTTTCCTTTCAGTCTGATTGTGACAATGCGGTCATTTATGGGGTTATATCCTAATAGGGAGGCAGCTGTCCTTTAGGCAGGTAGAAGCCGACGCCACTCTGACCTCGTCTCTCTTTGCCTGAGTATATGAACGTTCCTCCTGATGGAATCGAAAAGTGTCCCTGGCCCGACCATCTGTGCTCTGAGATGCCCAGGATATCGATGTTTAGTCTTTCCATCTCGTTCTTCACTATGTACTGTTTTCCTTGGTATAAACTTCTGACGTTCTATGTTCCTATTTTGATTATTTTTCTAAGACCGATGACATGGTTTTCCGTGGTAACACAGTCAGGCTTTTGGCCGTCATCACGATTACCTGTACTGACGCTGCCAACGATCTCTTCCCCAGTTAAATATGATCTGCCTGGCCTGGGGGACTCACCACAGATCTTTTCGTAGTATTCAGATTAGCCATAATGGATTTCTTGGCATTGTACATCCAGTAGTTTGCCATTGCTTTCTGGGTGGTTCTGGCCGCTTACCATTACAGTCCATGGTGCGCCCTCAGCCCGATACCAGGCCTTTCCAACTCCTGCCCTAGAAGCCGTTGTCAATGTATTATTGATCATTCGCCCGTTCGGCCAGCAGTTGTGTGTACTATTTAAGGGGGACCTCCCTTTTTAATTTACTCACGTAGTTCTGCCGCCAGTCAAAGCCGTTGCCCGGGGGGTGGCGCTGCCGTACACAAGCAGACTCGAGGAACCATACGTGAGCTGAACTGGAGTGGGGGAACCAAATAGGATCCAGGCCTTCCTCAAAAAGAGGAAGTGACTGCCTCTCACCGTGAGGTACTATCCCTTACACACTCCAGTCCTACCTCCCAAGTTTATAACAAGAACTAAAATTAAGGAATATTAGGATGAAGCTGTAGATCGCACCAAGAGGTGATGCTCCCTACGGCGTCACCTCAGTTTCGGCGAAAATAAGCTGATGGCTAGCACCCCCGGGGCGCACTCCTATAGGCCTAGTCAGTTATGACTGAAGGGGGCGACTAACGTAAATATGAATAACCGTCTGGCAACATGGCGGACCTTGTCTTCTGTCCTCGTCATCTACCAGTTGCTGCAATGTTATTTTGTCAACGCCAAGCCGATATTTGTATATTTAATATGTGGCACTTTTCTCTTAATATATAAGAATCAATGATGGTGTGAGGAAAAGGGGTAGTCTGATGGGGTGCTTGTATGGCTGATGACATATAATTGGTGGATTTGATGTAATCTCGGACACCCACCGTGCTTTCTTACCCCTTTTCACCTTGTTAACAACAAGGTAGTTATGAGAGACTTCATGTTAGTTTGTTTATTGTTTGTTTGTTGGTTTTTTTTAATTCGTTTGTTTTTTTATATTTATTGTTTGTTTGATTTTCAATCCTAAAATTTATAATTGTCCTCACCCTAAATCATAAGCTGATCAAAATTATATATATATATATATATATATATATATATATATATATATATATATATATATATATATATATATATATATATATAAAACTCCGCCAATGCCGGTCCCAAGCCCGGATGAAAAAGGAGGAGGGCGGCCTGCATGGAGGCCGTAAGGAGGCAGCCCCTCCACCATGCAAAGGCACAACAGGCCAATCACCTGTTTGCTTTAAATCATGATTACGCGAACTACAAGAGAGAAAACCGGACTGATTCTAAAGGCGACGAACTGGAACGGACTACGGACTACGACTTATGGAACTTGGAACACAAGAAGTATAAATGGGAAGGAAGAGGAGCTGGTGGAAGAGATGAGGAAAGCAAAACTAGAAATCCTGGCTATAACGGAAACGAAGAAAAAAGGACAAGGAGTCATGGATCTCGATGGCAACACGTTGCTCTACAGTGGTGTACCCATATCTGAAAGAGCTAAAGGGGGCGTGGGTTGCATTGTGGCCCAAAATCAAAAAGATAGTATCAAGGGATGGAACTTTGTCTCGGAGCGCATTATGGTTGTAAAACTAAAAGAAGGAGAAACCATAGTCAACCTGGTCATAGTGTATGGGCCAAATGAGGATGAGAGAGCAGAGGTCAAGGAGGAATTCTTCGAGCTGCTTCAAAGGACAGTGGATGACTGCCTAGATGAAGTTATTATGCTCGGAGATTTTAATGCCAGAGTTGGAAATGACCATGCTAGATGGGGTGGAGTTATCGGAAGATATGGAGAAGATACTCTCAATGACAATGGAAAGCGACTCCTTAGATTCTGCAGTGAGCAGAATCTGATCATTACAAACACAAAGTTCCCCCATAAGCGCATACATGCATACACTAGATGTGAACCAACCAAGAATGAGAAGTCAGTGATCGACTATGCCATTGTTCGGAGAAGCTCATTCAGATATGTCCGAGATGCAAGAGTCTGGAGGGGGCCAGAGATTGGAAGTGATCACTACCTGCTAACAATCAAACGAACAACTGAAAGAGTTGCTCAGCCTAGGAACTGCCCAACATCACGCAAGAAACAAAGTAAACGAACAGGAGAAATGAGCATTAGGACCTACAAGCTGAGAGAGCCAGAAATTAAGACCAGATATCAGGGGCTTATTGCTACAGCAGTGAGCAATACAGAAGAACGACCTGATGACTTGGAAACCCTCTGGAATAAATTCAAGGATATCATAAAGACAGCTGCTGCAGAAGCATGCGGTGAAGTCCGACTTGGGAACCAGAGAAAGAGGACACCTTGGTGGACAGAGGAAGTCAAAGAGAAAATAAGAGAGAAGAAAATGGCATGGAAACAATACTTAGGAGCTAAAAACACAACAGGACAAATGGAAAAATATAGAGAATATGTGACACTCAGAACAGAAGCAAAGAACAAAGTGCTAGCAGCAAAACAGAAGTCCTGGGAAGAATTTGGAGAAAAGCTAGAAAAAGATGCACAAGAAAACCAGAAATTGTTCTATAAGACCCTAAAGAACATGAGGAAAGAAAAACAATGCCCTCTCAAATTTATAAAGGACAAGCAAGGCAAATTGCTTACTGCCCCGAAGGAAGTAATGGAAAGATGGAAAGAATATTTCTCAGAACTCCTGGATGGTGAGCATGATGAAGCATCAGAAATGATAACCACTGACACAGAAGAGGAAACCAATGATGGTGAAGATGACATAAAGATGGAAGAACTGAGGGCAGCACTAGAGAAAATCAAGATGGGCAAAGCAGCAGGGCATGATGGTATAACACCAGAAATGGTTAAGTACATGGGAGCATCAGGCGACCTATTACTCTTAAAGGTCCTACAGGCAGCATGGTGCAACAAGACCATACCAAAGGATTGGGAGATTGCCATCATAACACCAATTTTCAAAAAGGGTGACAATCGACAGTGTGGAAACCATAGAGGCATATCCCTTCTCAGTGTCCCTGGTAAAATCTACTCTAGAATCCTAGAGCAGAGACTCCGACGCCTAGCTGAGCCACAATTGGATGAGGTCCAGTGCGGATTCCGAGCAAACCGAAGTACTCAAGACCTAATCTTCACACTCAGACAGCTGAGTGAAAAGGCCCTTGAGTATAAGAGTGAGATCCATCTTTGTTTCATAGATCTGGAAAAGGCATTTGACAGGGTCCCCTGGAGCAAACTTTGGGACTGTTTGGCAAGGAAGAATATTCCAGCACCTCTGATTCATGCTATACAGAGCTTCTACAAGTCTTGCAGAAATTATGTGAGGACAGCAAACCATAAGTCAGAAGAGTTCAGGACCACCACTGGTGTAAGACAAGGTGATATCCTATCACCTTACCTCTTCATACTCCTTATGGACGATGTCATCAAGGCATGTAAGGAGAGAACAAGAAAGTATTCAGTGGGGTACTGGAAGATGAGACAGGTCTATATTTCGGAGCTGGCATTTGCTGATGATGTTGCCCTGATTGCTAAATCAGAGGCACATCTCCAATCCAACCTGCAAGTCTGGAAGGAAGAGCTGGAGAAGAGAGAGGGATGGTCATAAGCAGCTCTAAAACAAAATCCATGGTGATATCACGAGAAGAAAGAAAACATCAGATTAAGTTGGGAGAACAGGTCCTGGAGCAGGTCGACCACTTTAGATATCTCGGAGCTATTATAGACCGAAAGGGAGGCATCAAAGAAGAGTTGGCCACTCGAAAAGCAGCGGCTGGGAGACTTTTTCAGGCCATAAATCGTGGATTCCTCAGCAAGAAAGAGGTTGGTAAGAAAACGAAGATGGCTGTATACCGCTCCACCTATGTCCCAGTCTTGACATATGGATGCGAGTCGTGGGCAATGACTACAACCCACAAAAGCCAGATCCAAACCTCAGAAATGAGGTATCTGAGGAAAGTGGTTGAAGTAACAAGAAGAGACATGGTCCGCAACCAGACGATCCGTCAAGGCCTAAAATCCCATCCGCTGCAGACCCAAATAGAAACAGTCCCAACTAAGATGGTTTGGCCATGTCTGCAGAATGGGAGAAGATCGGCTACCACGACAAGCATGGGAAACAAAGAGCCAGGGATCCAGACCTCCAGGACGACCCAGAGTCCGCTGGGAGGAAAACATTAGACAATCTTTGAAGGACCGAGGACTAGAATGGAACCAGGCCAGGAAGAAGACAGCTGATAGAATGGTCTGGCGCTCTCTCTTCCAAACCTCTACACCTCACGGTAGAAGGGGAACGACTAAGTAAGTATATATATATATATATATATTTATATATATATATATATATATATATATATAAGCTATTATAGACCGAAAGGGAGGCATCAAAGAAGAGTTGGCCACTCGAAAAGCAGCAGCTGGGAGACTTTTTCAGGCCATAAATCGAGGATTCCTCAGCAAGAGAGAGGTTGGTAAGAAAATGAAGATGGCTGTATACCGCTCCACCTATGTCCCAGTCTTGACATACGGATGCGAGTCATGGGCAATGACTACAACCCATAAAAGCCAGATCCAAACCTCAGAAATGAGGTATCTGAGGAAGGTGGTTGAAGTAACAAGAAGAGACATGGTACGCAACCAGACGATACGTCAAGGCCTTAAATCCTACCCCCTGCAGACCCAAGTAGAACAGTCCCAATTAAGATGGTTTGGCCATGTCTGCAGAATGGGAGAAGATCGGATACCACGACAAGCATGGGAAACAAAGAGCCAAGGATCCAGACCCCGAGGACGACCCAGAGTCCGCTGGGAGGACAACATTAGACAATCTTTGAAGGATCGAGGACTAGAATGGAACCAGGCCAGGAGGAAGACAGCCGATAGGATAGTCTGGCGCTCTCTCTTCCAAACCTCTACACCTCACGGTAGAAGGGGAACGACTAAGTAAGTAAGTATATATATATATGCTGAGGTTCAAAGATGTGTGCAAGAGAGATATGAGGGCACTGGACATGGATCCAGCAACATGGGAGGATGAAGCTGCCGATCGCACTAAGTGGCGATGCTATTTACGGCGCCAACTCTCAGAATTGGGCGAAGAGAAGATGCAATCAGAGAAACCCTGGGAAGTCCCCAAAAAGTCATCCCGACTCTCGAGAAATTTAAAGTCGGGGAAAAATCAGAAACACAAGTAAGCATAAATAAAGTTATTTTTCGAAATTGTTAGAACACAAACGTCATGGGTAGCTTCCCCTCTATACGTGTTTTCTTATTTTTAGAAACAAAATTGTTCATCACCTGCAGAAGTTAACGACACGAACCAAATTCCACGTCATTTTTCTAAATTCTGCATACTTCTTTGCTTATTCATTTTGATGTGTTAATCGCATGGAAACCATGCCCTACGGAAAGTTTATAAATAATATTAAATATGGACTTTGCCAGTTAATGTAAAGACTTGTACACATCCTCTAACCGACTGCACCCTTTGTTTTTAATCTCGCTGGTGAGCCAGTCCTGAAGCTACGAGCTTGCTTAAATACGTCAGCATTAGAAAGACTGCGGAACTGAAGTCCTGCATGAAGTGGACTAGATGTTTGGTTAAGTTTAAGTAATTTTTTTTTACACTTGAATTCGAAAGTCAGCCTTTCTCATTCACAGGAGCCAGCAGAGCTATAGGCCTGTATGAAGGAGCTCACAGTCAAATCTTACTATTACACTTGCTCAACTTATTGCAGCCTATCTTTACATTGTTGGGAAAACTTATATTCATTATTTTAGCCAACAGCAGAAGATTTCAAGGATTTACGAATAGAGTCTCATAACTTAGGTTTAATCTAGTTTCATTACTGTTGTTGCAAAAACATGGTGCTGTTGACAATGATAGCCAGGGTTGCTGACGGTCTTCTCCTCTCAGCATCGGTTCAGGAAGATGAACAGGTAAAGAAATGTTTGGGTATGATTAACATTTATACATTAAGTGTTATGGGTAAAATTACATAATAGTAAGACTTACATTGTCATGTTTGTATATCTAACCTGAGACTGATTTTTACGTGAGTATCCCTTTTGTTCCTGTACAATGACAGGTGTCCACTCGCCATTTAGGCAGATACTCGACGTCTTCGGAGGGTACCCATTAGAGCTGGGTTGGCTCAGGAGCCGCCAGCACCTGGCCGATGACACTTCTTCAGATGTTTTCGCCCAGGGCTCGAATTAATCCAGTCCAAGTCCCGGTTGACAACACTTTCTTAAATATCCTCGCCCGGGCTTGAACCTGGATCACCCGATCTCCAGCGCAGTGTGGTAACCATTACACCCGCGCGGCTCCCATATAGAAGGATTGAAATGGTATGACAAAATCACCAATGTGGAACTGATGACAAGATCACCAATGTCAAACTGATGACAAGATCACCAATGTAACTGATGATGAGATCACCAATTTGGAACTTTCCTAAGAGCCAGGGATCCAGACCTCCAGGGCAACCCAAAGTCCGCTGGGAGGACAACATTAGACAGTCTTTGAAGGACGAGGACTAGAATGGAACCAAGCCAGGAGGAAGACAGCTGGTAGAATAGTACGGCGCTCTCTGTTACAAACCTTTACACCTCACGGTAGAAAAGTAATGACTAAATAAGTAAGGAACTTTCCACAAAATCAATGTGGAACTGATAACTAGAACCAGACAAGTTCCTGTGAAGCAAGAGATGAAAGGAAGACTCTAGATATATATAGGACACACATTGGGGATAGTATTACCAGGTAGTCCTTTTTCAGGTGCCCCCAGTGTAAGACAGGTAGAGGAGACCAAGGAACACACGGAGACAGACATAAAAGGGATGAAGAAGAAAGACATTGAGCTGATGGCACAGGACAGGCAGACTTGGCATAAATTTCTGAAGGCATATGCTCCTTGGGAATCTGAAGGGTGGTGGTCATGTTAAAATCTGACATACATAACTGTGGTGACTGTCTTCAGCAGATCATGTGGGCAGTTTAACTTGTGTGTTCTTACTTGTCATCTGTGTGTCACTGTCAATCTCTTTCTGTTTAGTCGGGCAGAAACCTAATGGAATACCAAGCACAAGCCAAACAGCTCTTCCGCAAATTGTCCCAGGATCCAAACCCCCCAGCAAGGTGCACCCTAGACTCGGCAAACTATTTGTTTCAGTAAGTTTGCTTGTGTTACAGCATAGAAAATTTTTTTTTTTAATGTTAAAACATTTATTGTTATTAAAAACATATTGTTAATGGGAGTTTGTGTAAAATAGGAGGACTGAAATGGTATGACAAGAACACCAGTGTGACAAGAACCAGTGGAGCAGGAGCTGAGAAGATGCTGACGATAAAACACACATTGAATAAACCTGTTGATAAGCACTACAAGTCAGTCCTTGTTCTGGAATCCTCCAGATAAGAGAGGTAGACTGAAAAATTGGTAGAAAGAGAATTGTAGACAGAAATGAAAGGGAAAAAGAAGACAAGGAAAAAATCTTTAGCAGACGGCACAGGATGGGACCATAGACAAGAAACTGAGAGATGAACAAGCAGGTTTTCGACAAAACAGATCATGTACAGACCAGATAGCCACTTTGAGAATAATAGTTGAACAAAGTCTGGAATGGAATTCACCACTATACATCGGATTTGTGGATTACGAAAAGGCATTTGACAGTGTAGACAGAGAATCACTTTGGACATTGATGAGGCATTACGGAGTTCCCCTGAAGATCATTTTTTTTTTTCGTACGCCCGCTAATACTCGAGGCGAAATCTCAGGTTATTTTTTTTTTTTTTTTTTAATGTCTAACCTGACATTGATTTTTACGTGAGTATCCTATTTTCTTGTACAGAGACAAGTGTCCCTCGCCATTCAGGCATATACTCGCCGTTTTCAGAGGTACCCATTAGAGCTGGGTCGGCTCAGGAGCCACCAGTCCCTGGTCAACGACACTCCTTCAAATGTTCTCGCCAGGTCTCGAGTTAATCCAGTCCAAATCCCGGTCGACGAAAAATCCTCAAATGCCGTCGCCCGGGTTTGATCCTGAATCACCCGGTCGCCAGAGCGGTGTTGTAACCACTACGCTAGCGCGGCTCCCCTGAAGATCATTAATTTAATAAAGAAAACATATGAAGACATGACATGCAGAGTTCTTCACGAAGGACAGCTTACAGAACCATTTGGGATAAGAACAGGAGTGCGACAGGGATGCCTCTTGTCTCCATTTCTTTTCTTACTAGCAATAGACTGCGTTATGAGATCATCGACAACACACAACAGAAATGGAATCCAGTGGACTCTGACTAAGCAGTTGGATGATCTGGATTTTGCTGATGACTTGGCTCTTCTGTCCCATAACCGTAATCAGATGCAGGACAAATTGACAACACTCGATGAGAGGTCACAGCAATTGGGTCTGAAAATACACAGGGAAAAGACAAAAATAATGAGAATAAATGCAGGTAATGATAACAGGGTTGAACTTGAAGAAACACCAATACAAGATGTAGAATCGCACACATATCTTGGCAGTAATATAGACAAAGTTGGAGGGACAGACAGCGATATCAAAATAAGAATACAAAAGGCAAGAGGAGTTTTCATTGCATTGGGAAATATATGGAGATCAAGAGAAATCGGATCCAACACAAAAATAAGAATCTTCAACTCAGATGTGAAGTCAGTCCTATTGTATGGCTCTGAGACATGGAGAACAACAAAGACAACAACCAAAAAGCTACAGACTTTCATAAATGGGTGCTTGTGTAGAATAGAGGGATTAAAATGGTATGACAAGGTTACCAACGTGGAACTGATGACAAGAACTAGACAAGTGCCAGTAGAACAAGAGATGAGAAGAAGACGATGGCGATGGATAGGACACACACTGAGGAAACCTGTTGATAGCATTACAAGGCAGTCCTTGTTCTGGAACCCCCAGGGCAGGAGAGGCAGAGGTAGACCAAGAAGCACATGGAGAAGAGAGCTGGAAACGGAGGTGAAAATGATGAGGAGAACGTGGAAAGAACTTGAGATGATGGCACGTGACAGGAGGACTTGGCATGTGTTTGTTGAAGGCCTATGCTCCTTTGGGAGTGGAGGGTTATGATGAGGACAGGACCAACTGGCACAGTTTCGTTGTGCTGTTTGGGGAGTTGAGTGTTAATGATAATAATTAAATATTGCTATTAATAATAATTATATATTCTGTTGTTTTCTTTTACTTTTTTACAAGAGTTTTTATATTTCATTTTTTTTTAATTCTTAATGTTTTGATGTTTACAGTAATCATTCCTATCTTTCACTTGTGGATCATTCATCATCATCAGCTGCCATCTCCACAACGAAGCTCGGCTATAATGGATCTCCAATGTTTTCTGTCTCTTGTCTTGATGGTGCACTCTGATAGACTCTTTCCTGTCCATCTCTTGATGCTATCTTCCCACTTATAGCGCTGTCTTCCTCTTGCACGTTTGCCTTCAACCTCTTCCTTCTGTTATTGTCTTCTGCTAGGTGTTACGTCATATTATATGGCCAACATATTTTAGCCGCCTAATTTTGATCCCCCTTCATTAATTCTCTTTTCATTTCTATGTTTTCTAGTACCTCTTGATTTGTTTTCTTTTCTTTCCATGAGATGTGCCCCATTCTTCTATATTTCCATATCACAGGAGGCTCAGTTCTTTTTTCTAATAACTTTTCATTGCCCATGTTTCTACACCATACAGTAATGTATACTTGAGGATTCTGAGTTTTAATTTATGGATTAATTGTTTAGATGTCAGTATTTTTCACGTGTTGTTGAATGTAGCTTTGGCCATTGCTATTCTCTTCTTGATTTCTGTTTCACATCTGCCCATCTTCTGTTATTATATGATCAAGATATGTGGATCATTAGTCTTCAGCATATTCATGCTAAGCCTTCCTGTCCTGTGCCATTCCTTCAATCCCTTTTATGTCATTCTTCATTTCCATTCTCCAATCATTTACCATTTCTCTTGCCCTTGGGATTCCAGAACAAAGATTGCCTTGTCATGCTGTCTTTTGGTTTCTTCAATATTCGTCCTATCCAGTGCAGTGTCTTCCCCTTACATCTTGCTCCACAGGTATTTGTCTGACTTTTACCACCACTTCCACATTTTCTATTCTTTTTTTTTTTTATGTAAAACTTTTGCCTCGTTTTGGCGAGGTGCATTCCGTTCAACCTAGTCGGTTATATTAGGGCACATGTCCAAATATAAAAGACCCTTAGGTGTGAGAGTACATGAGGATAATATTTATTTTTTTAAATATTCTTCTGTTGTTCTCAAATATCAGTTTACAAAAGTCTGTAAATTCTCTTATCATTTTTGTTATTCTCAATCTTTCACAGCCTTACAGTAGACATGGCCTGACATTTGAGTTAAAGATTCTTGTTTTTGACTTGATTTCTTTGATTTCCATATACAACAATCTCCTGCTTAGCACTGTTAATTTGTTCCTGAAATATCGAGCACCAAATGAAAATTGATTTGAGACATAATATAAAACAAATGAATTCATTCCCAAGGTCCAGAAAGCTAAATAATAATTAAGTACAAGTGATACAAAATGAAAACTAAACAGTTAACAACATTTATTAACTGCATATAATTATCAAACATAGTGAACACAAACAAAATATTATGTACATTTACTTACAGAAAATATTTTTTTAATATTATAGGACTTTAATCACAACTACTTCCATCACTTCTGGCTTCAATTGTCACAGCAGAGCTGTCTTTATTTTCAGACAACTGGTTAGACAACTTGTAGGGATTGAAAAAGTTTTTCTGGCTCCAGATGTAGAAAGCATGGCTACTTGGTCAATGGAGACATAAGAGGTGACTTTAAAAAAAAAAAAAAACCAATCAAGCTTGCTTCTCTTTAAGGAGCACACTGTAGCAATTAAGATCTTGTTCTATATTACTCAGATTGGGCAAAAAAAGCTCTTATGGCAAGCAGAAGTGAGGAGAAAACGTCAAAAGGAACACCAGAAAAATAAACTGTTGAGGGCTGTCACCTCAGGGGCGCATTCCCATAGTCAGTTATGACTGAAGGGGCTATTATTGTTATTTTATTACTGCTTACCATAGAACTACTTTCCATTTTGGGATTATGCTAGCAATGGCAATGCTTCTTGGCCATCTCACCACCCTGAATGAACTTGAAAGTTATATCCCTGCCTGCCACGGAATTTAGTGGACAGCAAATGATCTAATTTTTAGAGCAATTAACATAGAATGGCAAATAGCATAAAATCAAAACAGCATTACAGCTAAAATGTGCTAATCGAACAGTGTAAGACCTAGGATTGGTGTATTTCCTTATGAAATAATAGTTTCCTCTTGCTTTTTTTTTGCTTTCTTGTTTTGATATCTGTCTGTTTGATAACTTGCAAAACTATTTACTGTATACTTGATTTCATTTATTTGACTCCAGATAGAGCTAAAGAGCTGTTTAGTATTCTTCCAGTATAACCTGTTATGTATTGTATTCTTCATCTGGCAATGTACATTTTGAGTTAGATGGATCTCTGAAGCTTATTTCACTTTATAATTGTTGCTGTTTATCTGCCATTTAATATAACATTGATTTTTAGTGTTATATTATTCTTAGATTAGAATGAAAAATGTTCAGAAATTAAATTTCCTTCATTTGTTATCGTTCCAGTTTTTACACACCTTTTTAATTTATGTATTATATTATTCTCCAGTTACCTAATAGAAAGAGGTGTGTGCTACCTTGTGCTGTGTGATAAAACCTTCTCCAAAAGATTAGCTTACTCATATCTGGAAGATCTACAAACTGAATTCAACGCTCAGTATGGCTCACGTCTGGATACTGTGTCCAGGCCGTATTCATTCATTGAATTTGGTAAGTTGTAATCTCCCATTTCTTGCCCGACATCCCTTATGTCCTGCCATTATTGGGTCAGATTTATTGAACTATATGTTGTCCGTTACCTAAGCTTGAGGTAGATTATAATATAGTTTATCTTTTTTTATAGATATTAGTGCAGTTAGTTTTACCATAACACACTGGAGGTATTTATAAAATCACATGTTTAAAAATGTTTCATTAACTACTTTTTTTTTAAACACTCAGATTGTATACCATAGTCAGTACAGTTAAATATTCCCTATCATCACCCTGCAGCTTCCCAAGCAGCATAAGTCTTCAGCAAACTTATGCCAAGTCGTCCTGTGCCATCTGCTCAAGATCTTTCCATGTTTTCTTCATCCCCTTCATGTCTGTCCCCAGTTCTCTTCTCCATGTGTTCTTTGGTGTTCCCCTACCTCTCTTACCCTGAAGATTCCAGAACGAGGTTTTCCTGATTGTTGCGTGTCTTTATATTATTATTTGTATAGTCTGAGTAAACGTCTTGTTACTCTGGCCAAGATCACATAGGGGTAGAACTGGTAGACCATGCACACAGCAATTCAACTCAAAATATTAATGTCACCACAAAGGCAGAGTGGACAATCTACACAATGTTTAATACGATAAACGCTGCTCCACAGGTATAATCTGGAAAGCCATTATATCTTATGGCATCACATATACAGTCATCAGTATAGCTCTGTACCGTCTGTAGCTAGAACACTGTCCTCGAAAGCTTTACACATTTTTATTTAATTCAGACTCACGTTCTCACCAGCATTCATAATTCCTTTTACAAATATACTAGCATCATCTCACGGAGGTATATGGATGATCTAGTGATGGAATATCATAGGAATATGTCACGAAATAATATAGGTCTCAGGAGCTCAGAGACTTACATCCACTTGCCACAATGAAACACACAGAAGGCCCTAGCAGACGATCGCTTACTTTTGCTGATCCCAACTTTAACGTCTGCAAACTGCACCTCGAGGCAATGACGTAACTTCCTGTTACCAAGGACTACCGATAATAAACAAACATGAATCCTTGTCGAACCATTTAATAACATCCACAGACATGTTATGAATTTTACTCATAACACTGATAATGCTATCAACATGTGTCCTCAAAGTGTGTACTATCCATCTCCAGCATTTTTTTTTTTTCATCTTTTGCTGCACTGGCACCTGTCTTGTTCTTGACATCAGTTCCACATAGGAAATATATAGATATCAAAAGAAATCAGGTCCAACACAAATTTTCCAGTTCAAATGTCAAATTAATCCAGTTGTACGGCTGTGAAACATGGAGAACGAATACAAAACAAAGAAAACAACCAAAAAATCTACAGACTTTAATAAATGGATGCTTGCTCAGAATAGAAGGATTATAAGTGTTATGACAATTCTCCCACAGCACCACGTGCACAAATTGAATAGTAGAAACATAAATTTTACCAGAATTGGCTGTTTGTTTATCTTCTGTGCCGTCAAAAACCTGACATAATCAGTATTCATTGTCAGTCCTTTTAGCTCCCTGTGAACAACAGGTCCTCAACGAAAACATGCCAAGCCTTCCTGCCCTGTGCCATCCATCCATGTTTTCTTGAACCCTTTCATGCCTACTTCCTCCAGTTCTCTTCTCCATGTGTATGTTTTGTCTCCCTCGATTTCTCTCATACCCTGGGTTTTTCCATAACAAGGACTGCCTTAAAATGCAATCAATTGGTAATAAATATTACATACGGACAATTTTTTTCTTTTTAAATTTTTCATCATCTGTCTTATCATAGATTATTTGAGTTACATTTTCTGTGGCATAATTGGCCTCCCAGGAAGCTCGTTTGCATGTTCTCTTTAAGAAGGTGCACTAAAATGGAAGTTCCTATGCTCAAGTTGTTTTTTTTTTTTTTTTTTAATGTCTAACTTATATACTAGCGTCCGATTGACAGAGTGGTTGGAGTGCTGGTCTCTCGTGACAAAGGTACCGGGTGTGAATCACGGTACTGACACGCTGCAGTCTAACCCAGCTGTAAATGGGTACCTGACTTTGAAGGAAAAAAAGGCAGCGAGGAAGGGAACTGGTCACCCACCACCATCTCGATGCTGGACCTAGTATGGTGACGTCTCTAACACTTCACTCCCCTACAGCAGTATCTTTTATGGAACTACCTTAACCTAACTTATAATACAAGTCGTTATCCTTCATTTTCTTGTGTGTTTCTTTAAGAGCATAGAGCCAGCACTTCAGCTAGTCCTCTTGCAGGAAGCTTGTACAAGCTCATATAGCAGTAGTTTATGTGGCAGTTTATGTTACCTGGTGAGGTTGCCAGCCCGATACAGAACCTCATTAGTGGCCTTGTACAACTTGCAGTAGCCCTGATATTTCTTTGTATCTTCATAGACTTCCAGGAACTGCCCGAGGTTTTATAATACATGTAGCGCATATAAAAACATCTTATTTCTGATAACCATGCACATTGTCTATTCAGACACTTACATGCAGAAGGCTCGAAAGTCATACATGGACTCCAGGGCACGGCGCACCCTTGGACCGATCAACACAGAACTGCAGGATGTGCAGAGGATTATGGTTCAAAACATTGATGACGTGTTGATGAGAGGGGAGGCCTTATCAGGTGAGCTGGAGTTTGTAGATATTTCCAAACACAAAATATATTTTTTTTAACACCTAAAACAGGTTTTTTAAACTGAAATTACAAGGGAGAGCAATAAATGCTGGCCTGTTAGAAAGTCATATGTTGAACAGGTCGGATCTCCTGTAGTGCTGTCATGTTAATATGGCATTGCATGTAATAAAAATAACAGTTGATTCTCTTTATTTTAAAATTTGTTTCATATAAATTAGTTGCATTCATTTTTTCATCGCCCTTCAGCTACCCAATTTGTATGGGCCTTCAGCAAACTTATGCCAAAGTCTTCCTGTCCCATGCTATCCTTGCTCGGGGTCTTTCCGTGTCTTCCCCATTCCTTTCATGTCTTGTCTCCAATTCTGTTCTCTGTGTGTTCTTCGCTGACCTTCGTCCCTACCCTGGGGCTTCCAGAACAAGGACTGCCTTGTGATTCTGTCGTTTCCTCAGTGGTGGGTCCTATCCATTACCAGCTTCTTTTTTTTCATCTCTTTGTGTCATCAGTTCTACATTGTGATCTTGTTACACTATTTCAATCCTTCTGTTTGACATGAGTACCCAATTAGTGGCATAGGAGTCAATCTCCTTTAGCTCCCCAAGGAGCATAGACCTTCAACAAACACCTGCCAAGTTTCTCCTCATGTGTCAGCTCAAGTTCTTTCCACGTCTTCCTTATCATTTTTCACTTCTGTCTCCATGCGTTTTTTGGGTCTACCTCTGCCTCTCTTACCCTGGAGGATTCCAGAACAAGGACTGCCTTGTAATGCCATCATCAGGCTTCCTCAGTGTGTGTCCTATCCATTGCCAGCATCTTCTTCTCATCCCTTGTTCCGCTGGCACTTGTCTGGGTCTTGTCATCCGTTCCAAGTTCAGTTTTCTCTGGGTTGCTTCTTGATCCTCCTTTCCAGAGGACCTTCTTCTATCTTGAACGGCTGAATTGAATATTCTATATTTGACCTGTCCATGTCTTTTTTTTTTTTTTTTGAAGAATGTATGATTTACAATTTTTTTTAAGGATGGGGTAACCAGGCCCCCCATGCCCAACCCTCCTTAGTTGCTTTTTATGGCCTGCTTGGGACGGGTACAGTGTTACTATTCTTTACTCCCCTTTCGGGCCACTGTGATACACAGGTGGGCATAAGAGGGAAGAATTAAACATTTTAAAATAGGGCGTGACTTATCAATCACCCTGTAACAACACTGGCAAAAATATGTCATAATGGCTAAACCAGTGGGCTGCCTCCCATCAAACATCAAGCAAAGCCAAACCCTCAAGATCCAGTAAAACAACTGAAAAGAAGAGATCAGAGTCTAATCTTCCAGCTGAGAACAGGCCATGCACCCGTCAATAAACATTTAAATAGAATAGACCCACTACGTGAACCAAACTAGGCACTGCCACCACCAAGAGGAATCAGTTGAACACCTGCTGTTCAGTGCCCAAGACTAACTGACCTGCGACACCAGCTACTCCCATCGCACCCAACCATCCACAATACACTCTACACATCATCACAACAACTGAGGAACATTTGTACTTTTATCAGAGAGGCAATGGGCTGTCAAGAGCGACCTGCTCACAGCTAAAGGGATTATTATATCATCATCAAGATATGTCATTGAGAGTCTGGGTTTTATTTCTTTTGTTTCCTCCAGTTCTGGACACCAAGGCAAGTAACTTGTCCACCCAGTCCTTGAAGTACAAGAAGGATGCCAAGTACCTGAACATGAGATCGTCATATGCTAAAATTGCTGTTGTCATCGTTGTTGTCATTCTCTTTCTTCTCTTCCTTCGCTACTGGATCTTGTGAACGATGTTTGAGTGATCGTGTTTTAAGTCAGATGTTTGTTCAGAAATGTTACCGTGGTTACTGGTCAGTCAAGGCAGGGTGAAAGATAAGACTTGCAAATGTTATCTTATGTTATTGCGAAGGATGATTGAGTGATCATGTTTAAGTCAGAAATGTTACTGTGGTTACTAAGTCAGAAATGTTACTATGCTTACTGTCAGTCCAGGCAGGGTGAAAGATAAGGCTGTTGCAAATGTTACCTAATGTTATTGCGAAGGGTGATCATGTTTAAGTCACATGTTTATTCAGAAATGTTAATGTCAGTCCAGGCAGGGTGAAAGATAAGACTGTTGCAAATGTTATTGCGAAGGATGACTGGGTGATCACGTTTAAGTCAGATGTTTATTCAGAAATGTTTCTGTGGTTACTGTCAGTCCAGGCAGGGTGAAAGATAAGACTGTTGCAAATGTTATCTAATGTTATTGGCTTCGGCATTGTACTGGCGACCAGGTGTTCATGGTTCAAACCCGGGCGTCGGCGTTTGAAGAAATGTTTACGGCCGGAAATTTGACTGAATAGCCTGAACGGCTCCTGTGATAAACCCTCTGTGGATGGGAAGGAGCGAAGCTCCTGACCGGGTTGGAAGGAAAGTCCTCAGGTTCCCCAGCCTCGCAATGATATGTCATTGGGCCGAAGGGCTGAAAGCCCAAGTGCCGCTGGTTAAGGGGAAAAAAAAAAAAATCTAATGTTATTGCGAAGGATGATTGAGTGATCATGTTTAAGTCAGAAATGTTACTATCGTTACTGTCAGTCCAGGCAGGGTGAAAGATAAGACTGTTGCAAATGTTATCTAATGTTATTGCGAAGGATGATTGAGAGATCATGTTTAAGTCAGAAATGTTACTGTGGTTACTGGTCAGTCCAGGCAGGGTGAAAGATAAGACTGTTGCAAATGTTATTGCGAAGGATGATTGAGTGATCATGTTTAAGTCAGAAATGTTACTATAGTTACTGTCAGTCCAGGCAGGGTGAAAGATAAGACTGTTGCAAATGTTATCAAATGTTATTGCGAAGGATGATTGAGTGATCATGTTTAAGTCACATGTTTATTCAGAAATGTTAATGTCAGTCCAGGCAGGGTGAAAGATAAGACTGTGGCTAATGTTATTGCGAAGGATGATTGAGTGATCATGTTTAAATCAGATGTTTATTCAGAAATGTTACTGTGGTTACTTGTCAGTCCAGGCAGGGTGAAAGATAAGACTGTTGCAAATGTTATGTAATGTTATTGCGAAGGATGATTGAGTGATCATGTTTAAGTCAGATGTTTATTCAGAAATGTTACTGTCAGTCCAGGCAGGGTGAAAGATAAGACTATTGCAAATGTTATCTAATGTTATTGTGAAGGATGATTGAATGGTCGTGTTTATTCAGAAATGTTACTATGGTTACTGTCAGTCCAGGCAGGGTGAAAGAAAAGACTTGCAAATTTTATCTAATGTTATTGTGAAGGAACTCCAAAGGAAACAGAAGAATAATCATAAAAATGAAGCGGAAAAAGAGTGAAGATCTGGAATTGTCACTTTATTTATTCAGCTGTACAAGAATTACCCTACATACTACTTGTACACTTAAAGGTTCAATTGAACAGTATAAGAAAGTGGTCCTTATTAAGAATTGAATATCCAGTCAAGCAAAGAATATTATAAAGTCTGCTACGACTATAGTAGGCACATATGATGTTCATTGATTGAACATAATCACAGTATTTACTCCAACACTTAGAGAAACATCATCTATACGGCAATAACTAATTCCTCCAACTTGCTCTTAACTCTTTAAGTCCCAAGCAAAAAGTAGGGTTTGGCCCAAACAAAAACGGCCACCACAGTGCTTTTTTATTGTTGTTGTTGTTGTTTGGAAAAAAAAATTTTTTAAATGTTCATATGCATAAATACGAGTTATTTAAAATGAAAGTACAGTAGACATTCAAAAATCCGGCAACCTCCGGACCTGAGGAGTGCCGGATTTTTGAAAATGCCGGATTTTTTATGGTTATATATTCTGTATATATTTAACAGAAAATGACTACCTGTACACTTTATCTGCGATCGACAATGCACGATGTTTACGTTTTACACCACTTCTTTTATTTGCTGAATCCATAAAGGGGCTAAACAGCAGCAAATAAATGATAAAATGAGAAGGAATGAGCAGGAATGCCTGTTAACACGTGCAAGCAAGACCCAACAGCTGCATCAAAACATAAACTGCTCCAGAAAACAGTGGCGCGCCAACGCAGTAAATTTTAAAATGCGCTCCGAAATCCATGCCGGAAATCTGAATGTCAACTGTACTTCAGTACTTCCTGTTGGAAATTACGTTTTGGGTTGTTAACATTGGAACAGAGCTCTAGACAGGAGCAAAAAATCCGAAGCCACTTAAATGACTCCTGGGTCAAATAGGTCAAAACCCTGAGCCATTATAGTGGCTCTTGGGGCTTAAAGAGTTAACAACATTGCACTAACTTCTAACATGCAGCACTGGCGTACACAAGATATATTCTAACAGAAAGAATATGTCAGTTCCTAAATATGTATGGAGTAAAAATGAGAACTATGTGCTCTGGAATTTGTTTTTAATTTGTTAATGTGCTTGTTTGTTGTTATTGAACTAGGGCTGCTGAGCTTGTCACTCTTTCACAGCCAGCTCCGAGTTGAAGAATTTACATGTAGGGTGTGAGAATAAAAATGGTGTTAACAGATCACATTACTTGTTATAATTTGAAATCATTGTTAATAAGGAATGCATTTTTTTTAATCCTGAAACTCCGCACAGGACTTGTAGGATGTATTTTGTGAGCTGACCTATTCTTGGTAAATACCACAATCAAAATGTTTGTAAGAACTACTTGCTTTTTTTTTTTAACTTACATCTTCTTCAAATACTGTGCTTAGTGGCATATGTGATTATGTCTCTCCACAATTTCCAGGGAAGTACTATATCAGGGGTCGGCAACCCAGGAGCTTTTGAGATCTACTTTAGTAACACTGAGCCCTCTAAAGATCTACCATATATATGTGTGTGTGTAAGGTTAAGCGGTGGGAGGCTGGGCGATAATGAACCTTACAAAGAAAAAGATTGTTGTCCTATCTCTTGGAGTTCACGAATATATTTTAGTAGCCAGCTCGAAAGTTTACATTGGGAATTAGAGGGAAAAGTACCTTTAAACACCGCAATTTTAAAAGCCAGCAGGAGCGATCTAGTGCGAAATTTCCCTAGTTTAAAATGGTTTTTTCACAAAACCTGTCTGTCAACATTGTAAACTTGTCCCAGTCAGCTTGTTTGTAGTTCCATCGAGGAAGTAGTTTTATTTCCTGCTGAACAAATTTCATATTTATGACCAGCTTTATTGGTTTATGGTCACTACCTCCAAGCTGATCAAACACGTGTCTGTCAATTTTGTGTATGATGGCCCCTGTGGAAAAGGCTATGTCAAAGATTCAAAAGTGTTGTGATCCAATGGATCCCATCTCATTGTAATATCACCGGCAATGAAGAGGCTGACAGATTGGCAAAGGAAGGTGGAGATCTACCTCAGCCTGATGCAAGCAAACTTTCAAGAAGGCAAAGAGTTTTATCAGAATCAGATACAGAAACAAATGGGATGTAGAGCATCAAGGTCACACACAAAATAATGCATGCTACCAGCTCAGCAGAAGAGAACAAGTGGTAATCTTCAGACTCCGCACTGGCCACAACAGATTGAGATACCATCTATTCAACAAGCTAATGATAGGAACTACCAATCAGTGTAACTGTGGCACTGATAAAATGACTGCTGAACATCTGCTTCAGAGTTGCCCAACATATACGGAACAGAGAAATCGCATATGGCTGACACCAGTCCCATTCGTGGAAAAGCTCTACGGAGATTCAAATAGCCTCAAACTGACTACTGCTTTCTTTGAAAACATTCAAGTGGACATCTGAGTGTAAGAAGAAGAAGAAAAAGGTTTTTTTCCCCCCAGCAATCACCTAAAGATCTACCAAATCATCTACTGGTAGTTCGGGATTGACTGGTTGCCGACCCCTGCACTATATGGTGCCTGGTATGTGTGTCTACAGTTTTCCGAAATACAATGTATGATCACATTTGCAGATCTGAAGTCAAGAAAGAAATAGTTTTAGTTATGATGAAGAACTTTTTTTCTATATTTCGTGTCTGTTGTATTGTTCATAATCTTTAAATATTCAGGATAATATATTTTACATGTATAGTTTTCAATATTTGTCATTATGAACTTGGCTGAATACAGTATGCTCTTCCCCTTGTTTGGATTCTGTACAGAATGAAAAGCCTCCATTTTGGGTTTGTTGGTTTGTTTATAAAATATGTTCCACTGATTCACTTATTCTTTCAGTTTCTTGATTCACTTTTGTAACCTTACTTACTTAGCCATTCCTCTACTACCCTGGGGTGTAGAGGTTTGCCAGAGAGAGCACCATACTATCCTATTGGTTGTCTTCCTCCTGGCCTGGTTCCAGTCGTCCTGGGTCCTTCAGAATGTCTAATGTTGTCCTCCCAGCAGACTCTGGGTCGGTCTGGATCCCTGGCTCATAGTTTACCATACTTGTCATGGTTGCCGATCTTCTCCCGTTCTGCAGATGTGGCCAAACCATCGTAGTTGGGACTGTTCTACTTGGGTCTGCCCTGGCGAAGCATACACCTGTTACAGTTACATACCTGTCAACCTCCTGAGACAAAAATCTGTACGCCGGACCAAAAAAATCCTTACGCAAAAAATATATTAATAAATTATACACAATACAGTTTTAAAATGAGAAATGACATATACAAATCTATTAGCATTTGAATTAGTGTGGTATAAAACATGCTATAGCACATTTCACTAGCTTTGCCCAACTTCAAAATGCTATATCTCAGCGAATATATAACGCATATAAGTGAAATTTTGTGTGTGAATTTGAAATGGTATAGACCCTATGAATTAAATTTTTCATTAAAATGCGGCCATTGGTTTCAATTTTCGTTTCTTTGCGATATAATATAAAATCCTACTTGCCAACACACATCACACGCACACATATTGAAATGTCTACAGTAAATTATACGACCTCATTTGCACATTTTTTTGGTTTATCAAGCAATTGGCATGATTTTTGAGTGAAATTGCGTGAAATCGCACTTCTTGAACATAAAACAGTTTATATCCGGTGCAACGCACACATTGTCAATCAGAGGTGTGTCTACAAAAATTATTGTGTGGTTAAGAAGGAAAAATGAGTCTGCGAGTACATTTTATGACATTACAGCAAATCACAAATAGGATTTTTAAGTATTTCTGCAATGAAGCTACTCGAGGAAAACTATATCATTCTATTTCAAACCCACAAAAGAGGACTATTCACGCCTTGGGGATAAGCAAACGATCATTGCACCGCTGGATAGCGACATCTGAAATGTCTAATTCCAGTGTTTTACACACGAAAATTAGGCCAAGAGTGGTGGATAATTTTGACAGAGAATTGATCCGCAGAGAAATTTGCAATATGTTTCACAATAATGAGGCAGTGACTTTAGGAAATTGAAAATTTGGTTAAGAAAGAATAATGACATTGATATTTCCAAATCTACGCTATGGAGGACTATTAGGAGTTTAGTATTCACTTTTAGAAAATATGTTGGTGGTAGAAACCTTATTTGTGAGAAGCCTCATATAGTTGCAATGAGAAGCAAATATTTACGTGAGGTCAGAGAAATGAGAAGAGATTGTTATGATTTTGTGTATTTAGATGAAACTTGGATCAATGCGCACCACAGTAATGAACGAGAATGGCAATCATCTGATGGAACAACTGAGAGACTAGTACCAAGCAGCAAAGGACAGCGCCTAATAATTGCACATCCAGGAAGCAGCCATCATGGGCTTCTAAATAATACTGAACTCATATTTGTTTCAAAATCCACAGATAATAGGGATTACCATGCAGAGATGAATGGCAAGATATTTCAAGATTGGATTGTGAATCATGTACTTCCTTCCTTGGATAGACCGTCGTGTTTGATAATGGACAATGCTTCATATCACAACGTTGTGGCACCAGAAGATAAAGTTCCTAATTCATCAAGTACTAAAGATGTAATAAAGATTTGGCTGACCAAAAACAACATTCCATTCAACGAAATGTCCCTGAAGCCTGAATTACTTGAAATTGTAAAAAATACACAGCATACAAAGATATTTCACATAGACAAGGCAATCCATGAACATGGTCACAGATGTTTAAGATTGCCTCCTTACCATTCTCACTTAAACCCAATAGAATTAGTCTGGGCTAAAATTAAGGAACAGGTAGCAACAGAAAATAGGACGTTCAAATTAAAAGATGTTGAAATACTTACAAAAGCCGCCATCTCGAACATAGCCAGGGATTATTGGAAGAAATGTGAGAACCATGTGTTACAAGAGGAAGAGGAATATTGGACGAATGATGGTTTGTCCTTCATTCAGCCGAGATTGATTATCAATTTCTCAGAGACATCTGATTATGATTCGGATGAAGTTTAATTTCTTTAAAGATGACCTTACCGTTATTTACAAGCACAGTAGAGGAGAGACTTTCCATTATGATATTTATGAACCGCAAAGTGGTAATACCTATTGAAATAATCAGATCAATGAAGGTCCAGTTTGGTAGCGCATTAAATGTCAATGACAAACAATGTCACGAGTATCTCCCATGCAGATCATTTAAGAAATCATCTTCAACAGGTATTCATATGCAAACGTGATGGCCACATTATTGTAATAGTAGACACGCCTATGCCTATTCAATTCACAGAATCTGTGACTGAAGTGGTAAAATTTCTTTTTTCGATACACAATAATTAGTATGCCGACAAAGATCAAAGGATTTCATCTGTTTGTGGGAACTGGACAAGATGCACAGATATAAAGTATATATTTGTTGGGTCTAACCCAATATAACATCGTATGCAAAAAATGGCATTAATATGTTAGACGGTTAATCAGATAATTACATTTGTTTGAGGGCAAAGCTAGTGAAACGTGCTATAATAGTCTCATGCTGTTCTTTACATATAAAAAAACTTAGTGATCGTGAGGTATTATTCTTTTGATGCACAGTGTTTTGTATTATAATCAACACATGCACTTTTAGCACTTTGCAGAATTGCATTTGTGGGCTTAAAGTCTGCACAGCATGTATCAATGTTAATCTTACACTGTAAAAAAGAAGTGAGTGTGTCTGCATTCATGGACCTCCAGCAGTCTGTGTGGACTTTTTTATTGAAAAATAAAGCAGCGAAGTTTACGCAAACAAACTTTTTTTCTAGTTATGTAGGGCCGACACAGAATATTATGACATTAATTTATTGGAAATATTTAAATGATCAAAATTTAACTGGAAAGATTAAGAGAACGACCAAAAAAAAACATACAACAAAGCAAAGCTAACAGCAAAAAAAAAAAAAATTTAACAAATTATGAACAGAATATCAAATCTAGGAAGAAAAACGTAGCACCAAAAATTTACAAAATTATTTAAGAGTTGGTAGCCTAGACCTGTGATAATAGATTGCCACTTTATTAAAAAATAAAGCAGCGAATCTCGACCGCTGAAATAAAGTAGGTAGTCCTACTTAATGCAAATAAACTTAATTTTTATACTTTTGTAGGGCCTACACACAATTTTATGATATTAATTTATTGGAAATATTGAAATGGTCAAAATATAACTGGAAAGATTAAGAGAACGACAAAAATAAAATACAACGAAGCAAAGCAAAGCAACAGCAAAAAATAAAAAAAATTAACTAAATTGTGAACAGAATATTAATCTAGGAAGAAAAAATGTACTACCAAAAATTTACAAAATTATTATTTAAAAATTGATAGCCTAGACCAGTGATAATAGATCGCCGCTTTATGAAAAATAAAGCAGTGAATCTCGATCGCCAGAATAAAGTAGGCCTACTCAACGCAAACAAACTTTTTTTTTTAGTTATGCAGGGCCTACACAGAATATTATGACATTAATTTATCGGAAATATACTAAAGGGCAAGATATAACTGGAAAGATTAAGATAGCGATTAAATTGCAACAAAGCAAAACAACAGCAATATTTAACCAAGTTATAGGTACTTAGCTTTTTTTTAAACAAATTGACGTTGAAGTGTCTTGGCAAGCGTGGCTGATAACAGGTAACTTTAAAAATACGTCATGTCACGCTCAAAGCCAAAAGTGTTTGAGGCCGAATTCAAAGTTTTTGCCGAATTGTTGGGTATAAAAGGATTTGATTGGTTGCTGCGAGAGACTTCAGTTTAAAATCAGTGTTAAGGAACTTTTCCTTCTGGCTCTAGTATGTTGAATGATGTCTAGGGATATTGTATTACTGTTCTGAAATGTAGTCACCAAAATTCTGGCCACAGTTTTTTCCATAATCGAACTGTTCTTTGTGTTCTGAGTCTTTTCATCTGACTAACTGTTATCAAATATTAACTGGTTATATCTCTACAAACTCATGCTTCCAACTGGAAATCATTTCTCGAAAACTTCTGTGTTTAAACGACTTTCACTTTATTCAACACAGGAACTTATATGAGCGACACATTGCTCTTAATACAATTTGACAGTTTCATTTAAAACATCGATTCTAGCATTTCATAAATTATTTCTGCATAAGTCCATGCTTCTTCAAAATTCTTTAGGCTATCAAGACTTATCTTTCTTTTAGTGCTTCCATAGCATAATTATTATTTCTTTCATATTTTATTCTTAGGAATTCCACTGGACACATTTTGTCTTCCTTCCATATACATAGTATTTCACTTCGGTGCCTTCCTGCACATCTTCTTTTAGTCGGCAATCATACATATTTTCTTTGGGCGTCCATACCCTTCCATGACAGTTACGATACCCTTGATCTGTTCAAATATCTCTGGTGGCTTTACTAGCCTAAATCTTACCCGAATCTCATAGCTCCTGACGAGATGGGTTTATCCCCAATTGAATTAGAATCACACTAGATTTCTGCTTGAAATCTACATCAAATATAAACACTTTGAGAGTAGAATCAACTACACTGCTATAAGTGGACCTTGCCACACAAGCCGACACTATGGAATCCTGTCACTATGTCCTTTACGTCATTTTACGCTACCTCGTAGTCATAGTTAATGATCGCATTTATTTTGTGTTTGGTGAGTGTACAACATGGTGCAAAGCGATCTCTCTCCAACTCCACTTTAACATAATCGCTATGCCCCATGATGCGCACTCAACAATCAGACGCCAAGATTCCCGGAATAAAAAAATTGGTTTTTAAAAAACCAGGGCTAGAAAATATTTTCTGATTTAAAATTTTAAAAAACCTGGGTTGGAAAATATTTTTAGAATTTTTTTTTAAATTTCGATTTTTTTTTGTTTTTGGGAGGGAGGAAAAATCCGTACAACGAGTCTGTACGGCCGTACAGTGCTAAATGTATCAAAAATACATACATTGACCAAAAATTTGTACAGGTTGACAGGTATGCAGTTATCATAAACATACTGTGACACCTTAGTTAACTTATACATATATCCTCTGATATAGTGTTGTGTAATGCATTGAATGTAGCAATGCTGGCTGGAAGACTGAATTAATCATTATAGTTTAAGTGGTGGGGTAAACAGGAAACTATACAGAGCGATACAACAGGAGGCAATCTGATCATCAGAAGTAACCCTTTCCCACCGCTCAATTGTTTTGGCCCCTTAATCTCCTTTACACTCTAAGGGGTCATGACTCCCAAGTGTCAGACACCTGTTGTCATGTGCAGATAATTGAACCCACTCCACCTTGGCTGCAGCTTTCAACTTCGTTCCTCTATTTCTGCCAGTTGGAGGCCCCTGTGTTACATTACAAAATTAAGTAGTGTGCATACTATTATGGCGAAGGACAATGTCATTTTTGTTAATGATGCAAGCCAAAAATGACAACTGATTTTGATTGATGAGGCTTTTATCATTTTACAAAAAAAAAATTTTTTTTGGTATTTTGATTAGTTCTGTCTTTTCGCAACTGTTTTTATTGATTCGTTCCTGATGAAGATTCTCTCTTTTCTCAACTGTTTTTATTGATTTGTTCCTGACGAAGATTTTCTCTTTTCTCTACTGTTTTTATTGATTTATACCTGACGAAGACCTTGTGGTTTTAACATTGGCCATTTTTTTTGGTCCTAGTATACCTACACTCTGTCTACACTGTCAAATGCCTTTTCATAGTAGTCAGAGAATCACTTCGGAAATTGATGAGGCAATATGGAGTCCCCCTGAAGATCATTAACTTAATAAAGAAAACTTATGAAGACATGACAAGCAGAGTTCTTCATGAAAGACAATTTATATAACCGTTTGGGATAAGGTCTGGAGTGCGACAGGTATCCCTCTTGTCACCATTTCTCTTCCTGTTGGCTATAGATTGGATTATTCAAACATTGACCTCAGCTAACGGAAATGGAATCCAGCAGACCCTGACTAAGTAGCTTGACGATCTACATTTTGCCGATGAGATGTACAATAGAAGGATTGAAGTGGTATGACAAGATCACTAATATGGAACTGATGACAAGAGCCAGACCTATGTTCCTTGGGTGCAAAGAAGGAAGACACACGCTACTTGTTTTCATTCACAGTTTTACTGCTATGCTCTGTGTTTTCTTATTATAATTTAACCCCTATCTGTAGTTCTAAAATTTACAATAAAGGTGATGTTTTTTTTTTCATTGTCTTTTGTTGTGAAATGTATCCCAGACATATATTTTTATGTGCCTATTGATTATAAGTGTTGAATAAACAAATTTTTCAAAACTAAACTGATTGCTAAATTTACCAGTCAAAATTTTTGATATGTCATGTTAACAATTTATATAGAAAATGTCCTATAGGGGGTAGCGAATGAAAAGTAAAGTCTTTCTCGTGTTCTGTCACCGTCGACTTGTTAATTTCTTTCAGGTCATATATGTCATCAACTGTATATCAAAGCATATGTCGTCAGCCATATGTCAAAGCAAGTATTCTCTTGCACACATCATTCTTTCTTTCCAAATGACTTCAGTTTTTTGTATCTGCTGTCTGTTATTACTTCCAACTGTTACATTCTTCTTCTCCAAGTGTCATGCCAGATTGTATAGCTGATTATGTCTCTCCACAACTTCCTGCCTGCATTAGCGTTTATCAGTTCTGTTGTTGGCTTCTTTCCATGCCATATATCAAAACTGCCTGGTATCTTCATTCTTTGTCGTCCTCTCTTTTTTTCTTTCACTCTTTCATATTGTCAAAAATTATTCCAGCCTTCTTCTTCTCATAACGTGCCCAAAGTGCTTCTTTCTAATCTAAGTAATAAATGCTTCCTTTGCATACTGGCTTCTTTCAAACATTGATTGTTATTGTTGAACAGAATCGACATCATGGCACTCCAGGCAAACCCATAGATGCTCAGTCTCCCTCGGTATATATTGAAGAGTCTGAATGCTAACTGTTCCTGTAGCTTGCTGGTTATATGCATGACAGATGCATCCTCTCATACGTCCATCTCTGCTAGCCTTTTGTTTGATGCCAAAATCCAAGTCTTAACCTTGATGATTCATCTATTGCAGTGTCATTCTCTAACAGGTAATCATTAATCGTTCTCAGGAACTCTCCCATATCCATATCTAATGTCCCCACTGTGGGTGCTCTTGAAGCTAGTCTGTCAGCTCTTTCATTACCACATACCTCAGCATGACCAGGACAGTAGATCCACACCAGCTCTTGAAGCTAGTCTGTCAGCTCTTTCATTACCACATACCCCAGCATGACCAGGACAGTAGATCCACACCAGCTCTTGAAGCTAGTCTGTCAGCTCTTTCATTACCACATACCCCAGCATGACCAGGACAGTAGATCCACACCAACTGCTGAAGATTCGTAGCTTCTATGAATGTTTTCAGGACATTAAATTGAAGTGTTATAAATACCCTTCCATGTTATCTCATCCACTGTGGGCTCCATTATATAGATTATTTAATGATACCTAGGATGCTCAGTCTGTCTGCACTGTCCTAGTCTACCTTTTTTTTATAGGGGTCGAAGTGGCTAAGAGGAATGGCGTCTGCCTCGAGTTCTAGAGGTACTGGATTTGATTACCACTTGAGGGAATATATTTTATGGAAATTTTTGTTCAGAACTAGTGGTCCTAATGATGTCATACTCCCCCATGGTCTCCTGGGTAGTGAAATTAGATGCCTAGCCTTCTCGGATAAGGGCAAAAAAATGTGAGGTCCTTATGGAAATCTTAAAGAGTAGGCCTATCAGGACGCTGCCCAGGCAAAACTTAAAAATTAGAAACCTACACACCATAAAAATATTTATAGAATGTGTGATTCTTATATATACACACAGTGCTATGGAGTTCGTGCACTGTGCTGAGATCCTCCTTGTGT
Source organism: Oreohelix idahoensis (assembly GCA_024509875.1). NCBI lineage: Eukaryota > Metazoa > Mollusca > Gastropoda > Stylommatophora > Oreohelicidae > Oreohelix > Oreohelix idahoensis. Next base: position 861,838 of record JAMPIV010008314.1, on the reverse strand, counting down.
GATCTAAGGGAGAAGATCAGAGCACTGTATAGTCCGTGTGCAATGAAGATAGTCCTTCAAACCAAACCAAACCTTTTTTGATAGGGCTGTTAATTATAAGAATGACTTATTTCCAACGCACAGACAACTGAGTACAACACCTAGGGGATTAGATAAACATTTTGATGAGCCTTGTATACTGCAGTGCTGAAATGTTAAGAGAGAAGGGACGGGACATTTCATTATCACATTGCCTGAAGAATGGTAACAATACTGTTCAGGTACACACATTGTCTGCATTAAGCTGTATCCAAACATCCTTCGCATTCTTCTTCATACAGTTTCAGACTTCAACTTGAATATATTTAAATAAAGCAGTGGTCAGCTGGAGGTTTTTGATATCTCCATAAAGCTTGTCCAGGGAGGGTATTGGTGATGGCCATATGTACTTTCTATGTTCCTCTTATGTTGAGCAATTTTGCAACAGATGTTCAGCAAGATGCTAGCAGCAAAACAGAAGTCCTGGGAAGAATTTGGAGAAAAGCTAGAAAAAGATGCGCAAGAAAACCAGAAATTGTTCTATAAGACCCTAAAGAACATGAGGAAGGAAAAACAATGCCCTCTCAAATTTATAAAGGACAAGCAAGGCAAATTGCTTACTGCCCCGAAGGAAGTAATGGAAAGAATATTTCTCAGAACTTCTTGATGGTGAGCAAGGTCAAGCATCAGAAATGATAACCACGAGCACGGAAGAGGAAACCAATGGTGATGAAGATGACATAAAGATGGAAGAACTGAAGGCAACACTGGAGAAAATCAAGATGGGCAAAGCAGCAGGGCATGATGGTATAATACCAGAAATGGTTAAGTACATGGGAGCATCAGGCGACCTATTACTTTTAAGGGTCCTACAGGCAGCGTGGTGCAACAAGACCATACCAAAGGATTGGGAGATTGCCATCATAACACCGATTTTCAACAATGGGTGACAATCGACAATGTGGAAACCATAGAGGCATATCCCTTCTCAGTGTCCCTGATAAAATCTACTCTAGAATCCTAGAACAGAGACTCCAACGCCTAGCTGAGCCACAATTTAATGAGGTCCAGTGTGAATTCCGAGCTAACCAAAGTACTCAAGACCTAATCTTCACACTCAGACAGCTGAGTGAAAAGGCCCTTGAGTATAAGAGTAAGATCCATCTTTGTTTCAAAGATCTGGAAAAGGCATTTGACAGGGTCCCCTGGAGCAAACTTTGGGACTGTTTGGCAAGGAAGAACATTCCAGCACCTCTGATTCATGCTATACAGAGCTTCTACAAGTCTTACATAAATTATGTGAGGACAGCAAACCATAAGTCAGAAGAGTTAAGGACCACCACTGGTGTAAGACAAGGCGATATCCTGTCACCTTATCTTTTCATACTCCTCATGGATGATGTCATCAAGGCATGTAAGGAGAGAACAAGAAAGTACGGTAATCAGTTGGGTACTGGAAGATGAAACAGGTCTGTATTTCAGAGCTGGCATTTGCTGATGATGTTGCCCTGATTGCTAAATCAGAGGCACATCTCCAATCCAACCTGCAAGTCTGGAAGGAAGAGCTGGAGAAGAGAGGGATGGTCATAAGCAGCTCTAAAACAAAATCCATGGTGATATCACGAGAAGAAAGAAGACATCCAATTAAGCTGGGAGAACAGGTCCTGGAGCAGGTCGACCACTTTAAATACCTCGGAGCTATTATAGACCGAAAGGGAGGCATCAAAGAAAAGTTGGCCACTCGAAAAGCAGCAGCTGGGAAACTTTTTCAGGCAATAAATCAAGAATTCCTCAGCAAGAGAGAGAGGTTGGTAAGAAAACGAAGATGGCTGTATACCGCTCCACCTATGTCCCAGTCTTGACATATGGATGCGAGTCATGAGCAATGACTACAACCCACAAAAAAGTTAGTTGCTTATCCTTTACAGGACGTGGCAATCAACCCCAGCTTTTATTGGCTGTTTTTGTGATTTTTCTAGGCAATTTTTACGTTCAGTAGTTTGCCATTGCTTTCTGAACGGTACGGCGCTTATACCATTGGTAAAAATCCACACAAAGCGATCTGCTACCAAACCGCCAGCAGCAGGTTTCGAACCTGGTATATCTAGATTATGAAACTGCGTTCATATCCATTAGGCCACAGACGCGAGATCCAAACCTCAGAAGTTTGAAGTAACAAGAAGAGACATGGTCCGCTACCAGACGATACGTCAAGGCCTAAAATTCCACCCCCTGCAGACCCAAGTAGAACAGTCCCAACTAAGATGGTTTAGCCATGTCTGCAGAATGGGAGAAGATCGGCTACCATGACAAGCATGGGAAACAAAGAGGCAGGGATCCAGACCCCCAGGACGACCCAGAGTCCGCTGGGAGGACAACATTAGACAATCTTTGAAGGACCGAGGACTAGAATGGAACCAGGCCAGGAGGAAGACAGCCGATAGGATAGCCTGGCGCTCTCTCTTCCAAACCTCTACACCTCACGGTAGAAGGGGAATGACTAAGTAAGTAAGTATGTTCAGCAGTCATTTTATCAGTGCCACAGTTACACTTATCAGTAGCTCCTATCTTCAGCTTGTTGAATATATGGCATCTCTGTTGTGGCCTGTGCAGAGTCTGAAGATTGCCACTTGTTGACTTCTGTTTGAGCTGAGACATCCAACATTGCACAGCAAAGAACCATGTTCAGTATAAATAAAGAGCACTTGTCTGCAGTTGAGAGGGTCGTGCATTGAGAAAAGAAGGTAAGCTATTAACTATGAAATAAATAAAACTGCTCAGTTTTGCTGATTTAGGTCAAATGTTTCTGGTCTAATATTCCCGGAAATAAAGAGGCTGACAGATTGGCAAAAGAAGAGGAAAAGCTGCCTCAACTTGACACAAGCGTAACTTATGAAGAGGCCAAGAGTTTTATCAAGAGCAGATACAGGAGCAAATGGGAAGCAGAACGTCCAGGCCACAATAAAAATGATGCGTATTACCAGCTCAGCAGAAGTGAACAAGTGGTTATCTTCAGACTTTCCACAGGTCACAACAGATTGGGATACCATCTATTCAACAAGTTAAAGATAGGACCTACTGGTGATTGTAACTGTGGCACCGGTTTAATGACTGCTGAGCATCTAATTCAAAGATGCCCAACATATGAGGAACAGAGAAAGTACATATGACCATCACCATAGCCATTCCTAGAAAAGCTCTTCAGAGATATCAACAGCCTCAAACTGACCACTGCTTTCTTTGAACATATTCAAGTTGACGTCTGAGGGTGAACGAAGGAGGTCTAATATTCTTCCCAGGCGTCTGTTGACACATGTTCTTTAACTTTTCTTCTTTTTTTGAGATATATATTTATGCTCCATTTTGGACAAATGCTTATGAAGATTCATACTATCCTCTCTTATCTTTATATGACCACCAGCTATGCACAATGCTACAACATATGTACGTCGAAGTGAACCTATGTCTGTGAGGCTAATTACATCCTCATTGACTACTGAAATGATCAACACACTTCCAGGGATTTCCCCCTGTGGTGAAACTTGTTAGGAAACCAGCAATGCACACTAAGCTTAGAGCAGTCACTTGAGCCCCAGGCATAATTCTTTGACTTGGTTGACTCCTAGCAGAAGGATCTCACTGTGGACCCAGTGATAGGCAGGGGAAGCTGAGATGTGGCTCTGTGCAGGATGTGACAATTTCTTGGGTAGAGCCCAGAACCAAACTACAGTATTTTAGCTCTGCATGGTTGGAAAGCCCCCTTGGATGGCGGGGAATGCACAGTATGCCACACACTTCTTACTCCTAGCTTGGGACCAGATGTGACGATCCTTTAAAAGCAAGCCAAGGTGAAGAAACTGGAGCTCGTGACTTCAACTCAACACGTTTCGGAATGGCAGATAAGCCACAGAAAAAGACTAGATCTACAGTGTAGATAATACCAAGTAGTCTTCAACTTGGTATTGGCTGCTAAAGAGCGAGAAGCTCAGCGGCCCTAGTTAAACAACAACAACAACAATCCTTCTCGTTTACTTTGTTAGACAGAATTTCATAGAAATTTCCCCCTGCCTTCAACATTATAGCGCATCGGAGTGGTAGGAGTGCTTGCTTCTTGGGCAGTGGAACTGGGTTCGAACCAGGTCACGTCACGCTCTAATTTACCCAGTTGGAAAAAATGAGCTGCTGACTCTGTTTTGAGTTAGGGAAGGCAAAGGCAGTGAGGAAGGAAACTGGTCACCCCAACTCATAAAGCTGAGGCCAAGTATATTCAAGTCTCTAACACTTCACTCCTCAACAGCAGTATCAACTAGTGGACTACCTTGACCTTAAAAAAAACTTCCTTTATGTTACAAGCTACCTACAGGGTGCTCCACGAAAAAGCGGCCCGTGACGTCATGGAATGCTGACGTATTGTGTCGGAAGTAGTGTGAATGGCCAAGTAGTCCTAGCGTGGTAGAAATGTGATGTCCTAAAAGTTGGCACTATACATTTTTCGGCATTAACGACCGACCCTGTTGTAGTTGTACGCCATTTTGAGATCAACTTCTGTATGCTACTCTTTGATAATCACGGAAAATAATTTAGGTCAATCTAGTACTACTTAGAACTTTTTATAACCGACATATTTGTAAATATTGAAAAATCTGGCTACTTTCACTTTGTGAATAGGGCCGCTTTTTCGTGGAACACCCTGTATTATGGTGATGGTGTACATGGAAATAGTAATCACATCAGAAAAAAATACAATTCTACATAAACCACCTATGTAAGAGTATATTAGGTATGCAGTGAAGAAAGTGAAGTTCACTGATCCATTCATTCCAAGCATCCTTCCTGGTTTTTGTGCATTTCTTTGTTACAGTCCCTTTTATTGCTCAGCGTACAATTGACAGAGTGGTGTGAGAGCTGTCAAAAAATGTCAAGTACAAGATGAACTAAAAATACCAATTAATAAAACATTGCTACGGCTCAAGCTTGGAACTGGATATTTCATGAAAGAGGAACCCACATGTGAAGAGTGTCAAGAATCAAACGCACAATTAGACACTTTCTGGTGGACTGCAAAAAATATGACCAGCAGAGGCAAAACATGAAGACATACTGCAATAACCACAATGTAGAAATGAGTGTAGAAAATCTTACAGGCATTAAGCCCCAGCAGAAATACAAAAATTAATAAAACACTATATTACAAAAACAAAAGCTAACATATAAAGCAAAATAATAAAGAAATAAGAATGCTGGCCATGTCTGCAGATCGGCTACCACGACAAGCATGGGAAACTAAGAGCCAGTGATCCAGACCTCCAGGACGACATAGAGTCCGCTGGGAGGACAACATTAAACAATCTTTGAAGGACCGATGACTAGAATGGAACCAGGCCAGAAGGAAGACAGCCGATAGGATAGTCTGGCGCTCTCTCTTCCAAACCTCTACACCTCACGGTAGAAGGGGAACGACTAAGTAAGTAAGTATATACTCGTGTGTGTGTGTATATATATATATATATATATATATATATATATATATATATATATATATATATAGAGAGAGAGAGAGAGAGAGAGAGAGAGAGAGAGAGAGAGAGAGAGAGAGAATTTCAATTGCAATAAATACTATAGGAAAAATATACAGCAAACCAAATTCTACAAACCCTTCAAAACGGAAAAGGGTAAAGAGTGATACGTATATTAAAGAGCATGCAAGGGGATACACTACTAAAAAAAAAAAAAACTACGGGTATTAGAAAACACCCCTACAAACGCCTGAGAATTTGCAGCATGGAAGACCACGAACAAAGAGCACTATATGCACAAATTATAAACTCATATGGGATTGAGCTGGGTAGTCCATGCATAACTACACAATACATATAGTAAAACAGTATATGACAAGAAAAAAGCATTAATATATCAGGGGAAGTGAGGGTCTGACGAGGTTCTGGTATATATAATTAATCTGAGTCGGTCCTAACTGTAATGTTATGATGTATGTATATAAGCATTACCTCGTCATCTACACAAGCACACACATGTTTCAGAAGGCACTCAGTAAAAGCATGTTCAGTTTGTAGCCATGTTTATTTACAGGAATATCGTACATGTCAAGATTCGCATTATATTACAATGTGTGGTTCGTACTTTAATGTATTCATATTACATCCCCCCTTTTTTTGAAAAAAAAATGTGTGCAAACATTTCCAACGAAATGTTTCATGTGAGAAAGGATAAGTATGTGTAATGCTCAGTGTGAGTATATATGTCACTGTCTGTATCGGCTGGGAGGTGTCACTGTACGGCCAGAACGAGTGGTGTAAAGTGCTGGTGGTTCTGCGGAAGTCCCTGGTTTAGCTTGAGTTGGTTGTGATTTCGGCCTTGGCGCTTGTTGGTTTTGTGGGGCACCAAAGTCTGGAGTTACTGCATTGTCTGTTGAAAGCATGGGAATTCTCTGTTCTGTTGTATTCTGTGGGATTTCTCTTATGTCCACTCTGTTTCGCCTCAGGAGGTTGCTGCTGCTGTCTGGTCTTAAAGTATAGCTCCTGGGTTCAGGGTTTCTGGAAATGATTGTTGCTTTTAACCATGTGTCATTGTTGTGGTTGTAGGTAGTCACATGCTGACCAGGATATAATGGTGGTAAGTCTTTAGCACATTTGTCATAGTTGGATTTCTGAACTTGCCGACGATGCTGAAGTTGATCATATGTGCTGTCTCTATGTTGTGGACGGAAGTGGACCTTAGATGGTAGGAGGTCTTTAATTCTTCTATCAAACATAAGTTCTGCTGGACTGTCGATCTTACTGTCTACCGGTGTTGTTCTCCATCTCAAGAGTGCTAGGTGTACATCCTCTGTTCTTGTTTTCTTCATGATTGACTTGATAGTTTGTATCTGTCTCTCAATGAAACCATTAGATTTAGGGTATCTAGGTGATGATGTTGTGTGTTTGATCTTCCAGTCCTTAGTGAAGTTTCTGTATGCTTGACCTGAGAAATGTGGACCGTTGTCTGATCTAATTTCATCTGGGATGCCAAACATGCTGCAATACTTCTTTGTAATGTCTGCAATAACAGCTGATGGTGAGGGTTGTGGAAGTTTCTCAATGATGGGAAATTTGCTGTAGTAATCAGCAATAATAACTTACTTACTTACTTAGTCGTTCCCCTTCTACCGTGAGGTGTAGAGGTAGCAATAATAAGATAGTCATTATTGTCGATTGAGAAAATATCAGTTCCTATAATGCTCCAAGGGCTCAATGGTATGTCTGATGGTATGAGAGGTTCTCTGCACTGCCTATTTGCATGTTCTTGGCAAATTGAACAGTTTTTACATAGTGTTTCTATGTCCTTGTTTATCTGTGGCCAGTAAACATCTTTCTTTGCTCTCAGTTGTGTCTTCACAATACCAAGGTGACTATTATGGAGCTGTTTAAGGATGATATCGCGTTGTGTTTCTGGTACAACAATGCGATCTCCTTTAAGGATCAGACCATCTTCGATGCTTAACTCGTCCCTCATCGAGTAGTATGGACGGATGTGTGTTGGAACTTCCCTGATAGAGCTTGGCCATCCATGGTATATCAGTTCTTTGAGAGAGTTAAGGATAGGATCTCTCATTGTGTCTTCTCTGATGTGTTCAAGCCGATTATCGCTAAACTTGACAAAATCAACTTTGATGTTTGGGGTAAGATCTGCTGTCTTGTTGGGGTTTGGTAGTCTGCTGAGAGCATCTGCAAGACCTATATCCTCTCCTGGGATATACTGAATATTAAAATCATAACCTTGTGTTTCCAATAACAGAGCTTGTAGTCGTGGTGGTGCTGAAGCTATTGGTTTTTTATGAATCATCTCAAGTGGCTTGTGATCTGAGAGAATTGTAAATGGGCGGTTGAAAAGAAATGTGTGGAATCGTTTGATTCCAAAACGTACAGCTAGCATTTCTCTTTCAATGTTTGCAAGTTTCTTTTCGCCAGAACTTAATGATTTGCTTGCGTAAGCTACAGGACGAAGTTCTTTGGCATAGTGTCCTTCAGGATTTTTGTCTGGTTGCAAAAGTGCTGCTCCTAGGCCTTTCAGACTGGAATCAACCATGAGAAAAGTGGGTGCTTGCATGTCATAGTATTTCAAGCATGCATCAGATGATATGAGGGTCTTCAAGTGGTTGAATATGTGTTGGTAGTCTTCTGACCATTCATACGGAGTTTCATTCTGTAGTAGAGATCGCAAAGGTTCTGCAGCAGCTGACAAATTTGGTATGAATTGTGCTAGGAAATTGACAGCACCTAAGAATTGTTGCAGTTCCTTCTTTGTAGCTGGTGTTGGCATGTCATGAATATCTTCAACCTTTTTAGGGTCTGGTTTTACACCATTCTGGGTGTACAGCAATCCAAAAAATTGTATCTCCGTTGCCTTAATTGTACACTTTTTGCTGTTGAATGTTAGCCCATTGGCCTGTGCTACATGCATCAAGTTAATCAAGTTACGGTCGTGTTCTTGTTCTGACCTGCCGCAGACTACAATGTCATCCGCAATAGCCACTGTACCAGAACATTGCTCAACAATGTTGTCAATCTTCTGTTGAAAGATGTCTTGTGATACATTCAAACCAAATGGGAGTCTCTTGAAACAATATCTGCCGAATGGTGTTCGAAAAGTTGTAAGGAGTTGACTTTCCTCTGCTATCTCAACACTGCAGTATCCGTGTACAGCATCTAGTTTGGAAAAATATTTGGCATTGTGGAATCTGTGAGTTATCTCTTCCACTGTATGCATTTTGTGTGGACAGCGCTTTAGACTGTTGTTTAAGTGTTTTGGGTCAAGGCAAACCCGAAGAGAACCATCCTGCTTCAGAACGGTTGTGATACTACTACACCAATCAGAATGCTCTTCAACCTTTCTAATAACATCATTCTGCACCATCTTTTCTAGTTCTGTGGCAAGTTTCTGTTTAACATGTATAGGATACTTTCTAGGTGGGTCTATCTTTGGCTCAGCGTTGTCTTTTAAAAAGAATCTTGCCTTTCCTGGAAGTTTGCCTATTCTGTCGAACTGTTCTGGGGAATCGCTGTTTAAGGTCATCTACTCCAGTGACGTGTAGAGTAAGATGTTCTTTTTTGTCAGCTTTAATGTTGTTAATAGTTACCACACTCAGCTTTTCGCACATTGGTAAACCCAAAATTGCAGGTCCTTCAACATCTACCAAGTAAAATGTTGACGATGTCCATTCAGAGTCTCTGTATAAACAGTCAAGTGTTACTGCTCCGAAACAGTCTATACTTGTTCCATTGTAAGCTCTTAGCTTTGTCCTGCCACTCCTGCTTTTTACATCCCTTGTGGGAAATCCTTGCTCATCCACCTTGTCAAGCATGATCTGTCTGAATATTCTTAAGGGTAGAGTGTTACCTTGGGCACCTGTGTCTATCTTGAACCGAATATATCTTTCTTTGTGCCTTTTAATTCCTGGTATTCGGAATTGTACCTTGCAGAAAGCCTGCGTTCTCTTTGGTTCATTACTGAAAGTTAGTATCTTCACAGTATCAAAAGTGGAAGGATCACTTTCTTCACTGGAGTCAAGGTCCTCAGTCATCATAGAGTGTGTTTGTTTTGATGACTTTCTGCTGTGAAGTTTGTGTTGAGCACTGTCTTGTTTCCTCTTGAAACATAATTTTATCCAGTGGCCCCTCTTTCTGCAGTAATGACATGTAGAGTCTTTAGCTGGACAGTGGTTTTGTATGTGGTTTAGGCCACAACATTTACACATAGCACCTCTGCTTGTGTTGTGTTTTTCTTGTTGCTTCGAACCAGTTGCTTTGTTGTGTCTAGGTTTATAGCTTTTTACTGCATCCACCTGGGCTGCTAATGTACCTTGCTGAATTTGTTTAATGTTTAGTGCTTGTGCCTCGTGTTTCCTGCCTTCATCCAGAAGTTGTTGTAAAGTTAGTGTATCACTCTGGCTCAGTATCCATTTCTGGAACTCTGGCATTGGTGTGCTGAGAAGGATCTGTTCGATAATTCGCTCTTTTTCTTCTTCTTTGTTAAATTTGCATACACTTGTTTTCTCCTTGATGCGAGTGAAAAAATCATCTAGACTTTCACCAGGTTTCTGTCGCAGGTGGTGAAGTTCTAATCTTGCCGCTCTAAAGTTCGTGTGCTTTATTATCAGACGTTTTTCAAATTCGTCCAATATGGCTGCGGGGTCTGTCGCCGACTCCACAGGCATGGCGGTAGCAAAACTGTTGTAAATTTTCAAACCTTCATCGTCCAATGCTTCTAGGATATATGGAGTTAGGGTTTGTCCTTCCAGACCAGTGGTCTTGGAATATAGATCTATGCGTTGGCGCCATAACAAGAAAGCTTCACTCTTATCATCTTGACCGGCGAATCTCATTTGCGGTGCGTTGCGATATTGTTTCGCCGCCATGGCTGACCTCGATGACGAAAATTAGCCGAATAAACTGTACTCACGTGTTATCGTGTAGCTGTTTTGCGTCAGTCCGGTATCGACCGCTGCCACCATGTAATGTTATGATGTATGTATATAAGCATTACCTCGTCATCTACACAAGCACACACATGTTTCAGAAGGCACTCAGTAAAAGCATGTTCAGTTTGTAGCCATGTTTATTTACAGGAATATCGTACATGTCAAGATTCGCATTATATTACAATGTGTGGTTCGTACTTTAATGTATTCATATTACACTAACTTCCGTAGTTACCGGAGCGGTCGTGCCAATGAGAAATGGCCCTTGACTACGAAATGAGTACATGTAAATGGTATGCTGCAGAAACTCGGAAGAAATAAAGAAGTAGAAGTTTTGACAACAGATAAAACATTTTTCGAATCCCCAGTAAGCCTTTTACTTCTGTGGGTTTTTTTTTTTTTTTTTTTGGGTCTAATTTTCTGCAGTACTTTTGTATTTCTCACGAGTGCATTTCTCACCCGTCTATGTGTATTATTTATTTACTAGTGTAAAAGCACGTCATAAGACGGAATTAAATTCAAAAGCACCAATACCTAACGGCAGTTTTACTTATTCAAAAGTATTTTTTTTTAAACCGAAATATTTGTTTTACATCTGATGTTAAAAGTCCGAACATGACAGAAGAGCATCTTGATTTTCTGTTGTTTTAATCTGGTACAACTTAAATCATGGTTCTCCGCATTTTCCTGTCTCCAGTTCATGTACTGTTTATCAGTTGTGTTGTTGACTTCTTTCCATACAGTATAATCAAACTGTTCATGCACACCGTTATCTGCGCATTCTTCTTTGGTAAGTGTACTATGTTCAGAACAGTACATATAAGGGAAACAATACAATTAATGTCTAACCTTCAACAAAAGTTGCATCCCTTAGCGTTACGCAATGACAGAAAAAGCTGGGATTTTATATATAGGATTGTTCTCAGGCCTCGGGTTTCCCTCTTTATTTATGTGAGGTCAATATGGTGTCACCCCAAACACTCCGGACTTTCCCCACCGTCCTTCCTGTTATTGACAACATGACAGGTCTGAAAAACTACCATTTTTGGACAAGAGAAAATGCACATCCACACAATTTGATACTTTAAATTTACTGTAATTACTAACTGGAAAGGCAAAATGATACAATGATCAGGTATCGTCAAATCAACATTATTATCGGGAATTAGAAACACGGGCACCTGACTTAGCTATCGAGTTATGGAAGGAAAAGGCAGCAATGAAGGGAACTGGTCATCACCCCACCTTTCGATACTGGACCTAGTATGGTGAAGTCTTTAACACTTCACTCCCATACGGCAGTATCTGCAAAGGGATTACCTTTATATTTCCTGTCGGCGTCTATGGCCTAATGGATATGAACGCAGTTTCATAATCCAGATATACCAGGTTCGAAATCTGCTGCAGGCGGTTTGGTAGCAGATCGCTTTGTGTGGATTTTTAACAATGGTATAAGCGCCGTACCGTTCAGAAAGCAATAGCAAACTACTGAATGAAAAAATTGCCTAGAAAAATCACAAACAGCCAATAAAAGCTGGGGTTGATTGCCACGTCCTGTAAAGGATAAGCAACTAACTTTATATTTCCTACCTAATTATAACCCGTCAGAGGTTGAGCAGGATATTTTTCTTTAAAAGAAAAATAAATAAATGATGTGGCCACGCAAAACCTCGTACTGGTCGCCTTTTAACGAGATCTCGTTTAAAACTCAATATTATATCAGTTTCATTATAGTACCAGTTGTTTAGTAGTAGCTCCTTAGTAGTGTAATTCAGTGGTTGGTGTCACCCGGTCCGCCCCCCCCCCCCCCCCAGTGACGCCACTGGTATACTTGTTAAAACGTCCGTTATCAGTGTGACACCAGGATTCGTAAACGCAGCTGCAACAGACCTAGCCAGATGGCAGTGTTATATAGCTAACGTAATATATCTTTTAGACACACATAAAGGTATGTTTTCAGGCACTCGTAAGAAATAAAGTAGAACACTAGACAACAGAAAAGCAACAGACGTGAGTAGCTTACCCAGGACTCGTATACACACACGCACACACACACACACACCCACACACACACACACATATATATATATATATATATATATATATATATATATATATATATATATATATATATATATATATATATATATATATATATATATATATACAGGGTGTTTCAAAAAGAATATCGGTCAACGCAAAAATGAGGACAATGTTCACTTTTTTTGTCGTGGAAAGGAGGACAAGGGAGGACACTGTAATGAAAAAGTAGGACATACATATTTAAAATAATAAATGACAGTGATGCTTATTTATTACACATCAAACCCTAATGTCATCAAATGACCTTGATTTTGTGTCTATTGATAACGGTATATCAAGATGATAAAAATCGTCCTGAGAACCATATATATATATATATATATATATATATATATATATATATATATATATATATATATATATATATATATATATATATATATATATATCCCAACTTCGTTTAATAGCAAATGCGGAAGTTAGGCAACCTTACGGTACTTTACTATATATATATATATATATTATGCTCCCTCTCACCTCCATGATTTAACCAAAAAATAAACATGTAATTTCGCAAAATATTACATATTGTTTGTTCTGTTAAGAATTTTCGTTTCTAGATACATGATTTCTACTTTCAAGATGGCATCTTTCAAATGACAATAACTGCAAAGTTGGACACTGCGGCTAGACACTAGAATGTTGTTTACATTTTTAATCGTATTGAAACTTTTCGCTGCCACAGTTTTAGCTAATAAGGTATGAAGTAAACAGTTACTCAGTAATTTGTAACTTTACCCATAAGGGTTCGAAGTTCAGTTTTACTAACTGAACAGTCTCTATCCTAAACTGAAAGCCCGAGTTCAATCAACAGCAGTTTAATGAAATGTAGGCCTACAAATATGTCCGCGTATTATAGCTAAAAGACTCGTAGACAGCTATTAGTATCAGAATGACTAAAATCGTTTGTTTTAATGGCATGGAATCAAATGTTTGTGGGTTCGTTGAAATGAAGATCTGCGGGTCGAAAACATCTTCTTCTTCTTCTTCTCGTTCGCTGTTGTTTAGAAATGTCTACACAAGAAGTCCGGTTTTCTGGATGTATGTTGCTGTGGTTGAAAGTTCTTCAAGACTCCCAAACAGCTTTGTGTGGATGTGCGTCTCTGTGGGCCAATGTTCAGTTCGCAATTGACTAAGCATGTGGCAGTCTTGCAGGATGTGTTCGGCTGTCTGTGCTGCCTGTCCACACGTACATAGGGGTGATGGGACCAATCTCAGTCTGTATAAGTGACTGTTCAGTCTGTTGTGTCCTGTTCTCATACGGAACAGGATCACCTGTTTTGCTCGATCAAGATATTGATAGTTGTCTCTTTGTTGATCAATTTTCCTGATGGCCTTGATAAGGGTCTTCTTTTCCTGGAATGTGATTGTTTGTTCTTTTTGTTCCTGTGTTGCTCCCTCTTTTGCTAACATATCTGCTCTCTCATTTCCTGGTATGCCACAGTGTGATGGTATCCACTGTAGCACTACCCTTCTTTTGATATTTACTTCGCATAGGACTTTGTTTAATTCTGGCAGTTTATCACTGTTGAGGGCTTGCAGAACTGACATTGCATCGGTAAGGAATACAACCTGCTGACATTGGCTTATTGTGTTATTTATTATTCCTGCAGCAATGCTTATGGCCTGTACTTCAGCAGCATAGTTTGAACAGAATATTCCAGTAGGTGAACAGGTGGATTCATTTTCTTTGTCTGGATAGACCACATAAACTCCTGCGCCTCCGTTCTTCACTGCTCTGGTTGCAGATCCATCAGTATATACTTGGATCCATGCTTCTCTGGGGTATAGTTCTTCAATCATGTCACATGCTGCTATTTTCCTTTGGAGAGTATTTAGCTCTCCCATGGGGCAGGTGGTAGTTATGGAGGTCTTAATACTGAAATTTTGATGTTGTTCCCATGGGGTTGGGAGGAGTGTGGGAGTTATTTCCTTAGTGATGTCTGGTAGTTCATCCTTGTATGTTCTAATTAGTTTTTTGGACCGATGCACAAAACTGCTTCTCTTCAACCTCCCACTGGCTAAATCTCCAAATCTAGTTTTCATTGGATGTGCGGGCATGTTCTTGTACTTTTCTGCTTGGATCAGGGTCTTAGTGTCTCGTCTGTATAATAAAGGTGGAATGCCTGTGATTTTTTCCATTTCATTTATTGGTGTGTGGTCTTCATGGCACCCGTGATCAACCTAAGCGCTTGATTTTGTACTTTATCTAAGGCTTGTAGGTGTGATTTGGCTGCTGTAGACCATGCTGCTGATCCGTACTCTAATATAGGTCTTATTGCACCTGTATACACTTTCTTTAGTGTTGTTTCGTTAGCTCCCCAACTTGATCCAGCTATTTTTCTCAGTATGGAAAGTTTTCTTCTCGCTTTAGCCTCTGTTCTCTCGATGTGGTGCCTCCATGTCATTCTCTTATCTAATGTAATGCCCAAGTACACCGGTTCCTCATCTGTTTGGACATGTATATTTCCAAGTCGTATCTCTCCTGCTTTGTCTTTGTTGGAGAGCGTGAAAAGTGTTGTTGATGATTTTTCAGCGTTGATCTGCACCATCCATTTCTCTGCCCATGCTGCTATGTTGTCTGCTGCCCTTTGTATTCGCTTATTAGCGATAGTTAGATGTTCTTCTACACACCACACCACCAAGTCGTCAGCGTATAGGGCAGCTCTCACACCTTGTGGCAGATCGTGGATGAGGTCATTGATGAATACAAGGAACAGGGTGGGAGACAATACTGAGCCTTGAGGAACTCCATGTTTTAGGAGGATTTTCTTGCTGTTGTGACCTTCCATAGTGACTCTTGCTTTCCGATTGTGTAGGAACGACTGGATCCATTTTCTCATATTACCCTTGATTCCGTTCCTTTGCAGTTTTACTATTAACCCGTCTTTCCATACTTTGTCAAAAGCTTTTTGGAGATCTATCCATAGGGTAAAGACTTTTCTCTTTTCTTGGAAGGCATCTTCAACGATCTGTGACAGGTATGTGATTTGGTCTTCTGTGCTGCTGCACTCTCTAAACCCTGCTTGTTCTGGCACTAAAATTTTCTCGGATTCCAAGTACCATTTCAATCTTCTGTTGATCATCCTCTCCATTGTCTTACATACACAGCTTGTTAGGCTTATTGGTCTGTAGCTGGTGGCCTTCCTGTTGTCTTTTCCTTTCTTTATGATGGGACACATGAGCGCCTCTCTCCATATCTGTGGCACACTGCCTGTCATCCAACTGTAGTTGTATATTTGCAACAGTTTGCTCATTGCTGTATATCCTAGGTGTTTTTAGCATTTCGTTGGTTATACCATCCGGGCCTGGTGATTTCCTGTCTTTAAGTTTCCACACGGCTGTTTTTAACTCGTCCATATTGAAAGGTTTGGACATAACGTCCGGACTGTTTCCATTAGTTCTAGTGTGGATTATTTCTTGACGAATGTCTCGTTGTCTGCGTAAATTGACGGAGATGTTACTTTCATTTCTGTAGGATTCCGCAAATATGTCTGCTGCTTGTTTGCCGGTATATAGTTTCCCTGCATCGTCTAGTGTAATGGTTTGTCGTTGAGAATTGTTATCGTCATTCAATTGTTTAGTGAGTTTCCACAACTTTCTCCCTTCCTTTTCAAGGTTTAGTTTATATGTTTTTTCTCTCCAGCTTCTCCTCTGGGCTTCTAGCTTTCCTTTAATGAATTTTGCTTTTGCCTTTTGTAGCATGATATGGTTCTGTTGGGATGGTTGTACCTCTGCAGTGTGCCTTGCTTCATTCATATCTTCATGTAGGTTTTGTAGTGTGTTGGACCAATATGGTACATAGTTCTTCCTCGCTCCTCTCGGTATTGTCTCCTTTGCTGCCTTGAGTACTCCATTATTAAAATCCCAGATGACTCTGTTAATGTCTCTGTCTAGTACCTTAATATCTTTTGTAAGCAGATTTGCTCTGTGTTGATAAATGGACCAATTTGCTTTTTTATAATTCCATCTTGGCTGACTTGGACTTGTATTAATTGTTCTATTAATTTTGATGAATACAGGACGATGATCACTTCCACCGAGTTGTTCTCCTATTTCCCTTTCCACTATCCCAGCCAAATCAGGTGTGCAGAATGCCAGGTCTGGAGTAGAGGTGCTATGCCATCTTCTGGAGTAAAAGGTTGGAGGATCATTAGGGTTGTTTAGAAGGGTTAGGTTATTGTCGTCTTGCCAGTTTTCTATCTCTTCGCCCCTTCTATCTAGCTGGTTGTATCCCCAGCTTTGGGAATGGCTGTTGAAGTCTCCCACCGCTATGAAGTTGCCAATGGGGACATCTATGCTAGTCATGTTCAGTGGTATGTCATTGGGGCAGTAGAAGTTTAGGAGATCCAGTTCCAGAGTGTTATGTTTTAGATGGATTACTTGGTATTCTGCACCTTCTTTATATGTCTTGGATTCTATAGCGTTGAGGTTATTCCTTATCAGTGTTAGTATGCCACCCTTCTTCCGATCTTTTCTGTCAACTCTGAAGCATTGATAGCCCCGTATCTTAAAATGTTTTCCTTCCTGTAGGTGGGTTTCTTGTATGCAGCATATGCTAATTTCTTTCCGAAATAGGGTATTCTCTAGTTCAGTCTTTTTGTTGTTGACTCCCTCTGCATTCCAATGCATGACATTCAGAGGGGCCGTCGTCTTATCTGGTTGGCCAGTTACTTTCTCCTTCCGCCTCCTGGCTCCATTTGGCGGACTAAGGAGACCTCCAGTAGCTGAGGGTGGATTCTGTCGAGGCTCAGAATCCGGCACTGCTCCTGCCTGGAGGGACTTCACAGGGCGAGCACCATAACGATAATTTTTTGACATCTGTTGTGTAGACATATTAAACCAAAGCGGGTTGCATGGTACCATGGTTGCTGGTGCGCCTCCTGGCCTGGTACATCTGACTTCGGCACCTGTTTCTTAAGGCAGAGTGTGCTCATGCCTCCCCCTCTGGCTGGGGGATTTGATTTTGCCTTTACCTCGTTTGCTGTCCCATCTTGCCTCCCGCTGGGGTTGATACCCAACCTTCGGCAAGATTACTGGGTATAACGGGGTCCACCACGAGTAGGTGAGGTAGACTTGGGCAGGAGAGGCTAAGAGACATGTTGAGTCTTGTATTGCGCATCACTGCCCCATTTGGACCCCATTTTTAAACATGACAACCTTTACTGATTTTGCATTAAATAATTTATTGATAATGATAACATAAAGTGTTATATATCAAAATGTTGAGAAATGAAACGCCTTGGATATGCACTTAACTGAATTGTTCAGTGGTTTTAAACATGCATGCAACATATACAGTAATGAATGCAGAAACATTTTTAAATTTAAAAAATTGAAAAACAAATTGTATTTATCAATATGTGTATCAATAGAGACCGCAGTCAGCGACTCATAGCTTGACTGACTGCGTCAGGACCAGCGAACCAGAGCTGGTCAAGACCGTGCTCCACCTCCACGTGGTGGTCCTGGAAACAGTCTGCAGCAGTGCAGGCTGGCTGAGCGAGCACGGATCGCAATGGGAAGGCAAACCCGGTCCTAAAAAATGCCGTGCAGAAGTCATGTGTCGACCGAAAGGTGCAGATATCACAGCTACATTGTAAACAGACACAACGCAACCACCGTCCTTTTCAGGGCGAACGAGGAAGAAGAAGAAGAACCCTTAAAACTACTTTCATTTTAAAGTACATCCATTTTCACATAATGTAGGAAAGTTGCAGTCGTTTCTGAGCACAAATAAAGTTTTTATCACAATTTGAAATTTTTTGGTATATTTAGACAGCGCGCGCAATTTTAAGCCTATATTTACAGACATGACTTATTTATAATGATAACATAAAGTGTTATATATCAAAATGTGGAGAAATGAAACCCCTTTGACATGCAGCTAACTGAATTGTTCAATGGTTTTAAACTTGCATGCAACCTATACAGTACTGAGTGCTGAAAAGTTGAAACGTTTTTAAAAATTTGAAAAAAAGTTATACTTACCCACAAAAATAATCAAATTTGAAGCCTGGAACTCCAAAAACCACTTCCATTTCTAAGTACATCCATATTCACATAATGTAGAAAATTTTCAATTGCTTCTTACCATAAATACAGTTTTTATTATAATTGGAAATTTGTTGGCACATTTTGAAGACACACTCAAAAACTGAAAGTATACTTTATGAAACATAAATTTTCCCTTCATTCTTAAAATTAAACTACTTTGCCTCATGGTATTTGGCAAAGCAGTCATTTGGGTGAAGGTGTGGATGATCTGTGCCCCTTCACAATAAAACTTTGTTCTCACGCTAACTTCTTGTCTCCATTTCTTTTCTTACTAGCAATAGATTGGGTTAAGAAAACATCGACATCACACAACAGAAATGGAATTCAGTGGAATCTGACTAAACAGCTTGATGATCTGGATTTTGCAGATGACTTGGCTCTTCTGTCCCATAATCAGATGCAAGACAAAATAAAAATACTTGATGAGAGGTCACAACAAGTGGGTCTGAAGATACACAGGGAAAAGACAAAAATAATGAGAATAAATGCAAGAAATGATAACAAGGTCGAACTTGAAGAAACACCACTAAAAGATGTAGAATCGTACACATATCTTGGAAGTAATATAGACAAAGTTGGAGGGACAGACAGTGATATCAAAATAAGAATACAAAAAAGCAATAGGAGCTTTCATTGCATTGGAAAACATATGGAGATCAAGAGAAATCAAGTCCAACACAAAAATAAGAATCTTCAACTCAAATGTCAAGTCAGTCCTATTGTATGGCTCTGAAACATGGAGAACAACAAAAACAACAACCAAAAGGCTACAAACTTTCATAAACAGGTGCTTGCGAAGAATAGAAGGATTGAAATGGTATGACAAAGTCACAAATGTGGAACTGATGACAAGAACCAGACAAGTGCCGGTGGAACAAGAGTTGAGAAGAAGACACTGGCGATGGATAGGACACACATTGAGGAAAACTGTTGATAGCATTACAAGGCAGTCCTTGTTCTGGAATCCACAGGGAAAGAGAGGCAGAGGTAGACCAAAAAAACACATGGACAAGAGAGCTGGATACAGAGATGAAAATGATGAGGAAAACATGGAAAGACCTTGAGCGGATGGCACATGACAGGAAGACTTGGCAGGTGTTTGTTGATGGCCTATGCTCCTTGGGGAGCTAAAGGGTGTTGATTGATTGATAAGAAACAACAAGACAAAGTTCTGTAATTAATTGATTCTTGAACTGCAGTAGAGTCTGCTTCTTTGAAGAATCTGATCTGGTGAGTGCAAACAAAACAAAAGCATTCAACTGGGAAATTTCAAAGATACAAAAGAAAATTTTCTTCCACCACTTTCTGGTTCTTCTGTTGAATGTTCCATAGGTTGTTACACACTGGTCAACCTTGTCACACCCATTCACTCTATGGTTGTAGTCATCAATCATAATGGGTTTGTGCTTTCTTTCATCAAAACGATTTGTGATTTCTTTGGTTTTCACAGTTGCAGAACATGACACTAGAATGCATGACTTTTTTGCCTTATCTCTAAACATTACACAAAGAAATTTACTTTCTAGATCCAGAAACCATTTCATCTGGAGATGCATCAGTAGTCTTCAATGCCTTTGGAAAATTTTGTACCATTTATGTTTACAGTTCCAGCAAAATACTGATTGTTGTCTGTAAGATACTGCAGCAATGCAAGACTTGTATAGTAATGATCTGCATAAATATGATGACATTTTCCACATGGTTTTATCATTGATGGCTTGTTGGCTCTTTACATCTAGCTCAGGACTGTATGATGTATTGGCACCAAATTAATCAACAAATTGACAACGTAACCAGTACTACTGTCGCAAAGGCCGAAGGTCTTGACATGATATTTTTTAGGCTTTGAGGCATTGAACATTTTATGTGCCCACCTGCCTTTCCACCCTATCACCATTTCATCTAAGGACAGCTCTTTGTAGGGATAAAATGCCTCCTGAAATCGTGTTAGGAGTTTCTGCAGAAACGGCTTAATTTTTGCTTTTCCCTGTACGTAACGTCAACATCACTTACATGGAACATAGTGTGATACAATGCTTGGAACCTGTCCCTTGTAAATATCTGTCTGAACCAGGGAGTTTGTATGTCAGCGTGTGATGACTAGATTTCTATTTGAGGCTTCTCTTTCCTGGATTTCTTGCCTTGATAGCATTTACCTTTCCCTTTTAGCAATCCCCTACCAGTTCTATAACTAGGCCCATCTAAGAGACATGCCCCCTCGTCCTCAGAATCTGTTAATTTGTTGCTAAATTCATTATCAGAACTATCAATGCTCGAAAGCTCATCACTGTCCTTAACAATCCATAACTGTATAAGCTTCGATGCATGTTTAGCCGATAATCTTTTCAAACGGCCATTTGAACATGAAGCCATTCTCAGACAGACAAAAAATTTTTTTTTTTTACTATTGAGGCCTACTTTATTTAATGTGATAGGGTGGGCGAGATGATGATGATGATTATATTGTGATGTGTGATCACTCTCTTTTCACACTCGCACTGACCCGATTCAACAATAAAACTCTTGATTCTAGAGGCAGGGGCTGCATTTATTTTTACAACCCATTCAGTGACTAAGAGCACACTGAAGCAAACATTAAACAAACCAAACACTAAACAAACAAAACAAAACAAAACACCCAGCATGTGCCCGATTGCTAATTGTGCTCAAGGCATTTACAGCTTGGCTCTGTGTGTCTTACTTCGTCTGTTCTCCTGTGTGGGTACACAGGGCGCCTCGTTTCGTTCTCTCTCATCTGGGCTGATACTTAAAAAGGCTGCTGCTGGTTATCGCATCCTTTATATAGGCACTAGGCTAATCACTCAACTTACTGCGCGGATTAATCTTGGCTACTTAAATATCACACGCGATTATCGCTTTAGGAATAGCGAAAACACAAATAAAACCTACAGCTATTTAATATAACACACGAATATCAAATATGACTCACAACTATATACCACAACTTAATTTTAAGGCATTATTATGGCCTTTTCATCAATCTTCTAGAATTTACATCCCAGCATGCTGCGTGCACATCGAAAATATGGGCGATAAATCTGCCTAGAAACAGGTAGGGGGCGGGCGTCTTTTCCGCCCCATCACATATCTCCCTCCTGATTTTGTTGTCGTCCCGACAACATCACTACCTCTGGCGCTTCACTTGTAACCTCTCAGATCGTTGATGCTGCGCAGGACTCTTTCTGAGCGGCGATGCTTTGGGCTCAGATTCTGTATTCGATAATACCCGGCTGGGGACACTCTTGGTCGTCATGTCTCCAGTTGTACGTTGTCGGGCTGTCAGCCGCTGTGGTCTTGAAGACTCGCTCACCTGTGCCGCGTCGCTGTCTGCCCGTGACATCTGCCTGTCAGTGCTTGCAACTGTCGACTTTGAAGGGAGATCGCTCTTGACTTGTTTTCCACTCCTTTTGTGTGGACGGTGGCTTACGTTCCCCACAATCTGCCTTTGATGAGTCTCCTCTGCTGAACCTTGATTTGCACTCCCTCCTATCTGCTTAGGACGGGTTTCCTCCCCTAGACAACTGCCAATTTTCTCGGCGCCCTTAGTGTGACAGTTGACGTGGCCCTCTCTTGGCTTGCACCCTAAAGGCAACCTCGTTGCGGCAGTACGTCTCGGGAAAGAGCTCCTTGAGGGACAGGCGGCTATCAAGTGTTCAGTGGACTTGCATCGAAAACATCTCTTCGGAAGCGGGCCCTGAGGGCACTTGGCTGCCATGTGGTCTGACATTCATTCATTCATAACCCTCCACTCCCAAAGGAGCATAGGCCTTCAACAAACACATGCCAAGTCCTCCTGTCACGTGCCATCATCTCAAGTTCTTTCCATGTTCTCCTCATCATTTTCACCTCTGTTTCCAACTCTCTTCTCCATGTACTTCTTGGTCTTCCTCTGCCTCTCTTGCCCTGGGGGTTCCAGAACAAGGACTGCCTTGTAATGCTATCAACAGGTTTCCTCAGTGTGTGTCCTATCCATCGCCATCGTCTTCTTCTCATCTCTTGTTCCACTGGCACTTGTCCAGTTCTTGTCATCAGTTCCACATTGGTAACCTTGTCATACCATTTTAATCCCTCTATTCTACGCAAGCACCCATTTGTGAAAGTCTGTAGCTTTTTGGTTGTTGTCTTTGTTGTTCTCCATGTCTCCGAGCCATACAATAGGACCGACTTCACATTTGAGTTGAAGATTCTTATTTTCGTGTTGGATCCTATTTCTCTTGATCTCCATATATTTCCCAATGCAATGAAAGCTCCTCTTGCTTTTTGTATTCTTATTTTGATATCGCTGTCTGTCCCTCCAACTTTGTCTATATTACTGCCAAGATATGTGTATGATTCTACATCTTGTATTGGCGTTTCTTCAAGTTCAACCCTGTTTTCAGACCCAATTGCTGTGACCTCTCATCGAGTGTTTTCAATTTGTCCTGCATCTGATTACGGTTATGGGACAGGAGAGCCAAATCATCAGCAAAATCCAGATCATCCAACTGCTTAGTCAGAGTCCACTGGATTCCATTTCTGTTGTGTGTTGTCGATGATCTCATAACCCAATCTATTGCCAGCAAGAAAAGAAATGGAGACAAGAGGCATCCCTGTCGCACTCCTGTTCTTATCCCAAATGGTTCTGTAAGCTGTCCTTCATGAAGAACTCTGCACGTCATGTCTTCATAGGTTTTCTTTATTAAATTAATGATTTTCAGGGGAACTCCATAATGCCTCATCAATTTCCAAAGTGATTCTCTGTCCACACTGTCAAATGCTTTTTCGTAGTCCACAAATCCGATGTATAGTGGTGAATTCCATTCCAGACTTTGTTCAACTATTATTCTCAAAGTGGCTATCTGGTCTGTACATGATCTGTTTTGTCGAAAACCTGCTTGTTCATCTCTCAATTTCTTGTCTATGGACTCCTTTAATCTCTCAAGGATAATCCTGTTCAATACCTTTCCTGGCACTGATAGTAACATTATTCCTCTATAATTTGTGCACTCTTGTAGATTTCCCTTCTTAGGCAACTTAACCAGATATCCTTCCTTCCATTCTGCTGGTATCTCTTCTTTTTCCCAGACTTTACCAAGTAATTTATATAACATCTCTGTAGCCGTGTCGATATCTGCTTTGATGGCCTCTGCTGGAATGCTATCAGGTCCAGACGCTTTTCCATCTCTTAGAAGCTTTATGGCTTTCTTTATTTCTTCCTTCGTTGGTCTTTCACCGTTAATTTGTAGCTCTTCTTCTGCTGGCTGGATGTCCGGCGGGTTTTGTGGAGCTGGTCTATTGAGAAGGTCCCCAAAATATTCTGTCCACCTCTTCATTTGCTCTTGTATATTGCTGAGCAGTTTCCCATTCTTATCTTTTATGAGGCAACTTGTTTGCTTGTATTCCCTGTTAGCTTCTTTGTGCTGCTATACAGTTCTCTCATATTTCCTTTGGCTGCAGCATCTTCTGCCTCTCTTGCCAACTCCTCAATATACTTCCTCTTGTCTCTTTTGATACTTCTTTTTACTTCTTTGTTTGCTTCTGTGTACACTTCTTGAGCCTTGGCTTTGGAACTTCTGGTTTTGCTTGTGTTTAACTCTGCTTTCTTGTTTTTTCTATCTTTTATCTTATTGATGGTTTCTGTTGTTATCCATGCTTTTTGTTGTCTTTCCCTTTTCCCCAGTATTTCTTCACATGTCTCCTTCCATACCGTTTTGACCTGCTGCCAATAGTCTTCTGTATTCTCTACATCTTCCAACTGTTGGAGCACTTGGAATTTGTTGGATACTGTGACCGCAAATTTGTCTCTTGTTTCTTGATTTCTTAGCTGTCCTACATTAAACTGTTGTCTATAATTTTGCATTGTTGCATATCTCTTGAGTTTCATTTTTACTTTGGCTATCAGAAGATGGTGATCTGATGCCACATCTGCTCCTCTATATACCTTTACATCCTGCAATGATGATCTAAACTTCTTCTTTATGCATATATGATCGATCTGATTTTCTGTTCTATGGTCTAGTGATATCCATGTTGCCTTGTGTATTCTCTTATGTGGAAACATGCTTCCTCCTATAGCCAGTTGATTTGAAGCACAGAAGTTTGCGAATAGTTCTCCATTTTCATTCATTACTCCTAGCCCATGTTTTCCCATGACTTCTTCAAATCCAGTATTGACTGTACCTATCTTTGCATTCATGTCACCCATCAAAATTGTGATGTCTATGTGGTCTGACAGATCTCCACAATTGTAGCATCTTATCTTTCTGGGCTTCCTCTGTGTCATGGGTCGCTTCCTGCTGCCCTTACACTCTTGGCCGCCAATGCCGCATACATAAATTGCTTCCATGCCCTGGGCCGATGGTTTGCTGTTAAACTCTACTCGTTCATTCCTCGCCAGACTCCAGAATCCCTTTCTGAAGATCTTGGTCTGATGTACGAATACATCAATACCTCCATCATCTGGCGTGATGAACCCCCATCCCCTGTGGACACTATACCACTTGCACATCCCTTTTCGCCTTGTCGGTGCCACTGCGTTTATCGTTGCTGTCGGCTCACAGCTTTCCTTGATGACAGCCTGACTCTCACATACAAGAAGGGCTAGTTGCGGTTCCTGCGGACACACCTCCTCGTCTTGCGTTGGCTGTTCCCACGGACACACCTCCTCATCTTGCGTTGGCTGTTCCCGCGGACACACCTCCTCGTCTTGCGTTGGCTGTTCCCGCGGCTGGCATGGTGCTCTCTTTCTCTGCACCTCCTCTTGTGCTGGCGAACTGGACTGTGACATCTGTGCTAGCTGGGCCTTTAGGAGAGATAATTCTGCTTTGAGCGCCTCCTCTTCACTGTGGGCTTCTGCACTCACTATCTGCACCAGTGTCTCTGGCTTTTTTCCTCCCAGGAAAACAGAACATTCCCTAGACCCCTGACTCCCGGCCTGGAAATTCCTGGTCATCTCACTGACTGGTGGTTGCTCGCTGTAGGCTCTTTCTATTATCTTGAGTAACTGCTCAGGGCTGGCCTTGGCTCCGCCATGTATCCGTAATTCTCTAGATACCCATGGTGTCACGTTGTTCCAGATCATGTCTAACTTGTCTTCTGCCCAAAAAGGCGCCACCTTCCACGCGGCTTCCACATCTCCCACAAACTCTTGCCAAGTGGGACTCCCCTCTCCACTAAATAACCTTATCTCTGGCCCCTTCACGTACAATATCTTCACAGGTGCATTGATCGATGCCATCTTGCTGCAAGACCGCACTGCTGGGTGTTTACAATATTTGTTCGTTTGCTGTTTGCTCAGTGTCACTGTCTGCCTTATCCTGTCGATGACGCCAATTGTGATAGGGTGGGCGAGATGATGATGATGATTATATTGTGATGTGTGATCACTCTCTTTTCACACTCGCACCGACCCGATTCAACAATAAAACTCTTGATTCTAGAGGCAGGGGCTGCATTTATTTTTACAACCCATTCAGTGACTAAGAGCACACTGAAGCAAACATTAAACAAACCAAACACTAAACAAACAAAACAAAACAAAACACCCAGCATGTGCCCGATTGCTAATTGTGCTCAAGGCATTTACAGCTTGGCTCTGTGTGTCTTACTTCGTCTGTTCTCCTGTGTGGGTACACAGGGCGCCTCGTTTCGTTCTCTCTCGTCTGGGCTGATACTTAAAAAGGCTGCTGCTGCTGGTTATCGCATCCTTTATATAGGCACTAGGCTAATCACTCAACTTACTGCGCGCTGCGCGGATTAATCTTGGCTACTTAAATATCACACGCGATTATCGCTTTAGGAATAGCGAAAACACAAATAAAACCTACAGCTATTTAATATAACCCACGAATATCAAATATGACTCACAACTATACACCACAACTTAATTTTAAGGCATTATTATGGCCTTTTCATCAATCTTCTAGAATTTACATCCCAGCATGCTGCGTGCACATCGAAAATATGGGCGATAAATCTGCCTAGAAACAGGTAGGGGGCGGGCGTCTTTTCCGCCCCATCACATTAATATATATTGAACAATATTTCACACAAAAGCTAATAGGCCGGCAGTAAAACCAGGATCAACCTTCGGCCTATTAGATAGGTCACTTGGATATTAAGAGTTAATCGCCTGCCGGGTCGATAGACATTTGGGCAAAATCAGAAACACTGCCTGCTGTTCTCCATTTCAACCATGAGCTCTTTTTTTCTGTGTTCATTATTTTTTTTTGGTTGAAATGATGTAGTGGGACATATGAACAGTTTAGCCCAAATGTCTATCAATCCAGTGGCCAGTTAAGTCACCAACATCGGAAGAGCCTTAAATAAGAATTCAGAGATGCAGTAATAAAGGTTAGGTTTAAGAACCCTAATCCTAACCCTAAGAACAGGAGCGAGTTAATTGGCTCCTATATTGATAGGCATTTGGATGTTATCTGACATAGGCCTACATCCCATTATAGTTCAGTTCAACCCATTTATATTCTCTTGCAGCATTTCATACCCGCACATAAACTCATTTCGGTGACATAATTAGATGGCTCTTGAAATGTGGATATATAGAAGAATGGGGCGTATCTCATGGAAAGAGAAGAAAACAAATAAGGAGGTTCTACAAGATCTAGGTATGAAAAGAGAACTAATGAGGGAGATCAAAGTTCGGCAGCTAAAATACTTTGGCCACATAAAAAGGCATAACACCTTGCAGAAGACCATAATAGAAGGGAGAGGTGAAGGCAAACGTGCAAGGGGAAGACAGCGCTATAAGTGGGAAGATAACATCAAGATATGGACAAGAAAGAGTCTATCAGAGTGCACCACCAAGACAAGAGACAGAAGACGTTGGAGATCCATTACAGCCAACCTTCGTTGAGGAGATGGCAGCTGATGATGATGAATTAGATGGTTGTAAGCAGCTGCATAAGAGGAATCTTTAACACAAGGTGGCAGGACAAAAATCAGAATTAAAGAATTCTGAGACGAACACAATGTAGTCCATCAGATCTACAAATCCAACAAAGAAAGTAGTTGAATTTCATTCATTACCTTTCAACGTGCCCCCCCCCCCCCCCCCTTTTCCCAGAGCATAGGCTTTCAATAAGCTTATGACAAGTCCTGTGCCATCAGCTCAAGAACCTTTCTGTATCTTCCTCATCCCTTTCATATCTGTCTCCAGCATTCTTTACCATGTTTTTTTTGGTGGTTGGGGGGGGGGGGGGGTTTGGAGTGTTTTCGTGCGGGGGGAGGGGGGGGGGGGGGGGGGGGGGGGGGGGGAATAGAAAACTCTATACAGAGCAAAACAACAGATGGCAATCTGATCATCAGAAATTGTCCCCTGTCGATCAAGTGTTTCGGCCCTTTACATTCTAAAGGAGGTGGGCCCACATGGTTCATGACTCTTAAGTGTCAGCCTCCTGTTGTCTTTTGCTGAGAATTGAACCCACTCCACCTTGATTGCAGCTTTCAACTTCACTCCTGTTTTTATCCACGCTGCCAGCTGGAGGCAATTGTGAAAGTAACCATTATGTTAAATAAATTACTGTTGCGTCAATAAATTACTGTTTGTAAATAAATTACTGTTCCACTTATCTGGCCTCGGAGGAAGGAGCATTTTCCTAACATCATTGAGTGCTCGGCATTCAAAGAGGTGGTGATGATCCTATTTGCCTTCAACTTTTGTTCATATGCCCAGAGCCTTGGAGAACTCGGCGTAACCGGCAGGTAATTTGGTGGCGGGGAATGAGCACTGTGAATCCTACCTTAGCTGCGTATCTCAGGGAGATGCAGAAACACCCCATTATCTCTCCTAGAGCTGGCACAGTACAGCTGGCTTCTACCCGAGGTAGGTAGGAAAAACACAGGCACCCCAGCATCACAATGCCATGATGATGAAAAGGTCAAATACTGTTTAATAGATTTATCATTTTTACTTACATGAATATGACCTATTTTATTCCAGGAGAATATAGATGACTTTTTCAAAAGTGGTCATACTAACAACTGGGCTGTCCTGGTCGATACCTCGCGGTTTTGGTTCAACTACAGGCATGTGGCCAATGTGCTGTCCATTTATCGCAGTGTTAAGAGACTTGGCATACCCGACAGGTAAATAACATGTATCTTGGATTGAAATGCTTAATAGCTTTTGGGTTTAGATGTATGGTGTGGTTGCATTTTGTGTGAATTTGAATTATGAAAATTTTGAAGTAGGGTGGTATAAAAAATATTAAGAGAGTCTCACTTTTTGCACAAAATTCAAAATAATGCAAGTTTTAAAGTGAAATTTTAAACGGTTTCACAAGAATCACATATGAAATGTTAAACAATTCAGCAAGAATCACATATATAATTCAGATCTGATGAGCCAGGTGTGTTTATGCTCATATCACATGGTGCTGTCACTTCAAACAGAAATACCCACAATTCTTTGTCAGTATGGTGTGTTTCGCACTGTTCTTTATGTCCGTCAGAACTTCTGCGAGTGATTTTGCTGACTATTGCACTGTGTTTTAACATTCACTAATATTATAATTAAAAATCTGTAAAACTACAGATGTCATCAAAGCATTCATTAAGTGTTTAGCTGTTCAGAATCGACATCATTGCTTTCCGGGCAAACCCATAGGTGCTCAGTCTCCCTCAGCAAATGTCGAATGCTAATTGTTCCTGTCGCGCGCTGGTTGTTTACATGCTGGATGCATCCTCTCATACATCCATCCCTGCTGGTCTTACGTTTGATGCCAAATTCCAGCATTCGTAGCCTTGATGATTCATCGATTGCAGTGTCATTCTCTAATAGGCGACCATTAATTGTCCTCGGTATCTCTCTTATCCATATCCAAGGCACCTGGCATGACCAGGACAGTAGATCCACACCAGTTCTTGAAGATTCGAGGCTTCTAAGGAGGTGTTCCATTCATTGGAACTTAAAGAGTTAAGAGTTGGTGCTAGTGATGAAAAACATGTTTGAAAATCAATAACTTCGAAAGAGAAGTTAGATGTGTGGCATCTCATGTTCCTTCAGCGTCCCCCAATGATGGTTATCATCATTGTCCTTTAAATAGAACCTAGAGCCACAATTGCTGCTGGTCCACTTTGCAGGAAGCCTAAACCAAGAACTCCCATGCTCTTCAGCAGTGGTTCCTGTGGCAATTTGTTTTACATCATGGGGTTGCCAGCTCCATTCACAACCTCATATTATGACATGGCTGAGAGCGGGGTAGTCCTGTTCTTTCTTTGCCTCGTCTGAGATCACACCCCCCCCCCCAGAAACTACACAAGGCATCTATGATTATGATGATGATAAAATAATGTAACTCCTCAGCTATATCCAGAGAGAACAAAATCAGAATCTTTAACTCAAATGTGAAGTCAGTCTTGCTGTATGGCTCAGAGGCATGGCATGTCTCAAAGAGTATCACCTCCAAGCTACAGACATTTGTGAATAGATGTCTTCGACGGATCCTCTGTATAAGATGGCCAGATGTAATAACAAATATAGAGCTAAGGAAAAGATGCGGACAACAGCCAATACAAACAGAAATTAAGGTAAGAAAGTGGGGATGGATAGGACATACACTCAGAAGAGAAAAATCAAGCATAGCCAGAGTTGCCCTTGACTGGAACCCACAGGGGAAAAGAAGAGTGGGGAGGCCAAAGAGAACTTGGAGAAGAACTGTTGAAGAGGAGGCTAGGGAAATTGGAATGACTTGGGCACAGCTGAAAAAAGACAGCCCAGAATAGAAATCAATGGAGAGCAACTGTTTCTGCCCTATGTTCCACAGGGACCGAAAAGGAATGAAGATGATAATAATGTAATTAAAAAATGAAGATGGCTTTAGTTAAATAAAACTGTCATGTTTAAAAGCAAAAAGCATGCTATGATGGTTGCAAATGTAGGTTCTCTGAGAATGCACCTCTATATGTGCACTCACTCATGATCCTTTAGCTCCTCAAGGAGCATAGGCCTTCAACAAACTTATGCCAAGTCCTCCTGTCCCGTGCCATCAGCTCAAGGTCTTTCTGTGTCTTCTTCATTCCCCTTCATGTCTCCAGTTCTGTTCTCCATGTGTTCCCTTAGTCTTCCGCTACCTCTCTTACCCTGGGTATTCAAGAACAAAGGATTGCCTGGATAATGCTATCAACAGGTTTTCCTCAGTGTGTGTCCTATCCATTTCCATCGTCTTCTTCTCATCTCTTGTCCCACTGGCACTTGTCTGGTTCTTGTCATCAGTTTCACATTAGAGATCTATGTGTGCCCTAAATTACATAAATTCCTATTTAAAAAAACTAGTCTTGAATTATGCGAGATCTTCAGGGATTCATCCCTCCTACAAAATATGACTATACTGTAATTTAATTATTTAAAAAGAAAACAATCTACAGAATTTTGCTTCTCATGATTTTTGAATGTCTTGTGAGCTAAGGTTATTCAAGTCTCAAATAAGTAAGGCTTAATAGTCTCATAAATCTGTTTCAGTCAGATAATATTGATGGTGGCTGATGATATGGCTTGTAACCCTCGGAATCCGCGGCCAGGTGAATATGAAATACTGAACAGTTACTTATTTTGTCTGTTGAACATGTGTGCAAATTGTGTGATTTTAATGAAAATTTTGGCAAATTGTGTGATGTTTATGAAAATTTGTGCAAATTGTGTGATTTTTATGAAAATTTGTGCAAATTGTGTGATTTTTATTAAAATTTTGGCAAATTGTGTGATGTTTATGAAAATGTGTGCAAATTGTGTGATTTTTATGAAAATGTGTGCAAATTGTGTGATTTTTATGAAAATTGTTGCAAATTCTTGCAAACATTTGTTGTATAAAATACTTTTCATTTTATGGAATGCTGTATATGCCAGGGTTATTCAACTCATAACACCTGACATGCATCTTCCATAAGATGTTATAAATATGCCCAGAAATTAGAATCTGTTGACTTAAATCAACAATACAACTGGAAAAAGGTAACTTTAATGGTACATACAGCTCTTAATTTAATAAAAAAGGATGTAACCTCATAAACACGCACTATATAACGGCAGTTAAGTTCAGGGTCTTTCTGAACCTCTTAAGTGTGTCATTTTTTTGGTAGCCGCGCTGGCATAACAGTTACCACACTGCTCTGGCGGTATGGTGATCCAGGTTCGCGCCCTGGCGAGGACATTTGAAGGTGTATCTTCGACCGGGACTTGGACTGCATGAATTCGAGTCCTGGAGAAGACATTTGGAGAAGTGTCTTCGACCAGGGGACTGGAATAACCCGAGCGGCTCCTGAGCACAAACCCTCTGTGGATGAGAAGGAGCAAAGCTCCTGACCGGGTTGGAAGGAAAGTCCATAGGCTCCCCAGCCTTGCAATGCCATGAAATTTGTTTCATGTCATTGGGCCGAAGGGCTGAAAGCCCAAGTGCCGCTGGTTAGGGAAAAAATAAAAAAATCTGTGTCATTTATCTGAATCAAATGTTTATCTCCTTTTGGCTGTAGGTCTACATTTTTGCTTTCTGCTCATGTTGAGTTTTTCTTCCCAATGTTTGTCTTGTCCATTTGTCTGTTCCCATGATCAAACCACCACTTCTGGTAATACAGCTAGGGCCAAATTAGACAGTACTTTTTATTTTTGTCTTCTTTTTTTTTCCTGTAACATGTCCCGATAAATTTATATCTTCTTTATCACCGAGTCATCCTTGGCTCTACTTTCGTCAATTATTTAGTCATAACTAAGATGTGTTTATTGATTTTTCTGCAGCTACTGTATTTAACAATGCCAACCAGAACATCAATGTTTATGGAGATGATGTTGAGGTAGACTACCGTGGCTATGAGGTAAATTATCCAGCTTATGTATTGTTTTGTTTTTTAATGAGGTAAATTAACTGACATATATATTATCCAAGAGGACTTGGCATGTGATTGTTGAAGGCCTGTGCTCCTTGCATAGCTAAAGGGTATTGATTGATATACAGGGTGTCCATAAAAGATTGTACCCTTTTCAAAAAATGTATTCTCGGCCCCATGACGTGGTACGAGGATGCTTTCTATCTCAAAAGTAAGATAATTTCTGCAAGTTTTTAAGCATACCTTACAAAGACTCAAAAAAAGTGTGCATGCACGCAGCGGGTACGTCAAGTGAAACTTTCGCAGTTGAGTTGCAACCGGTAATTGTTACATGTCTCTTAACACACTGGTCAAGTAAGTGAAAAAAAAAGAAATAGGTACATTCTTTTTGAGTCTTTGTAAGGTGTGCTTAAAAACTTGCAGAGATTATCTTACTTTTGTTATAGAAAGCATCCTTGTATCACATCATGGGGCCGAGAATAAATTTTTTGAAAAGGGTACAATCTTTTATGGACACCCTGTATAGTTTTGATGTGATACTGATAGGGCATTAAAACAGGAGGCAGTCTGGTTGTCCCCCTGTCAGACAAATGTTTCTGCCCTTTTATCTCTTTTATTACTCAGGGGAGAGCGTCCGATTGGCCAAGCGGTGAGATCACTTTCCTGTCGCAGTGAAGTTACCAGGTTCCAGAATCAAAAACTCGTAGCATTACACTCCATTCTACCCAACTGTAAATGGGTATCTGATTCTGTTCTTGAGTTAGGGAAAGCAAAGGGCAGCAAAGAAAAGAACTAGTTACCCCTTCTCATAAAGAAACTGGACCTAGTATAGTGAAGTCTCTAACACTTCACTCCTCTACTGCAATATCTGATATGGAACTATCTTGTACTCAGGTGAAGAGGGGACTGCTAGGGTCAACACTTCCGAATGTCAGTCTCTTGTCCCGATTTCTGCCTGCATTTGGGAATTAAACCCATTCCACCTTACTGCCAAATTCACTCCTAGTGCTATCTTACTTACTTACTTAGTCGTTCCCCTTCTACCGTGAGGTGTAGAGGTTTGGAAGAGAGAGCGCCAGACTATTCTATCGGCTGTCTTCCTCCTGGCCTGGTTCCATTCTAGTCCTCGGTCCTTCAAAGATTGTCTAATGTTGTCCTCCCAGCAGACTCTGGGTCGTCCTCGGGGTCTGGATCCTTGGCTCTTTGTTTCCCATGCTTGTCGTGGTAGCCGATCTTCTCCCATTCTGCAGACATGGCCAAACCATCTTAGTTGGGACTGTTCTACTTGGGTCTGTAGGGGGTGGCATTTTAGGCCTTGACGTATCGTCTGGTTGCGTACCATGTCTCTTCTTGTTACTTCAACCACCTTCCTCAGATATCTCATTTCTGAGGTTTGGATCTGGCTTTTATGGGTTGTAGTCATTGCCCATGACTCGCATCCATATGTCAAGACTGGGACATAGGTGGAGCGGTATACAGCCATCTTCGTTTTCTTACCAACCTCTCTCTTGCTGAGGAATCCTCGATTTATGGCCTGAAAAAGTCTCCCAGCTGCTGCTTTTCGAGTGGCCAACTCTTCTTTGATGCCTCCCTTTCGGTCTATAATAGCTCTGAGGTATTTAAAGTGGTCGACCTGCTCCAGGACCTGTTCTCCCAGCTTAATCTGATGTCTTCTTTCTTCTCGTGATATCACCATGGATTTTGTTTTAGAGCTGCTTATGACCATCCCTCTCTTCTCCAGCTCTTCCTTCCATACTTGCAGGTTGGATTGGAGATGTGCCTCTGATTTAGCAATCAGGGCAACATCATCAGCAAATGCCAGCTCTGAAATATAGACCTGTCTCATCTTCCAGTACCCCACTGAATACTTTCTTGTTCTCTCCTTACATGCCTTGATGACATCGTCCATAAGGAGTATGAAGAGGTAAGGTGATAGGATATCACCTTGTCTTACACCAGTGGTGGTCCTGAACTCTTCTGACTTATGGTTTGCTGTCCTCACATAATTTCTGCAAGACTTGTAGAAGCTCTGTATAGCATGAATCAGAGGTGCTGGAATATTCTTCCTTGCCAAACAGTCCCAAAGTTTGCTCCAAGGGACCCTGTCAAACGCCTTTTCCAGATCTATGAAACAAAGATGGATCTCACTCTTATACTCAAGGGCCTTTTCACTCAGCTGTCTGAGTGTGAAGATTAGGTCTTGAGTACTTCGGTTTGCTCGGAATCCGCACTGGACCTCATCCAATTGTGGCTCAGCTAGGCGTCGGAGTCTCTGCTCTAGGATTCTAGAGTAGATTTTTCCAGGGACACTGAGAAGGGATATGCCTCTATGGTTTCCACACTGTCGATTGTCACCCTTTTTGAAAATTGGTGTTATTATGGCGATCTCCCAATCCTTTGGTATGGTCTTGTTGCACCATGCTGCCTGTAGGACCCTTAAGAGTAACAGGTCACCTGATGTTCCCATGTACTTAACCATTTCTGGTGTTATACCATCATGCCCTGCTGCTTTGCCCATCTTGATTTTCTCCAGTGCTGCCTTCAGTTCTTCCATCTTTATGTCATCTTCATCACCATTGGTTTCCTCTTCTGTGCTAGTGGTTATCATTTCTGATGTTTGACCTTGCTCACCATCAAGGAGTTCTGAGAAATATTCTTTCCATCTTTCCATTACTTCCTTCGGGGCAGTAAGCAATTTGCCTTGCTTGTCCTTTATAAATTTGAGAGGGCATTGTTTTTCCTTCCTCATGTTCTTTAGGGTCTTATAGAACAGTTTCTGGTTTTCTTGTGCATCTTTTTCTAGCTTTTCTCCAAATTCTTCCCAGGACTTCTGTTTTGCTGCTAGCACTTTGTTCTTTACTTCTGTTCTGAGTGTCACATATTCTCTATATTTTTCCATTTGTCCTGTTGTGTTTTTAGCGCCTAAGTATTGTTTCCATGCCATTTTCTTCTCTCTTATTTTCTCTTTGACTTCCTCTGTCCACCAAGGTGTCCTCTTTCTCTGGTTCCCAAGTCGGACTTCACCACATGCTTCTGCAGCAGCTGTCTTTATGATATCCTTGAATTTAATCCAGAGGGTTTCCAAGTCATCAGGTTGTTCTTCTGTGTTGTTCACCGCTGCAGCAATAAGCCCCTGATATCTGGTCTTAATTTCTGGCTCTCTCAGCTTGTAGGTCCTAATGCTCATTTCTCCTGCTCGTTTACTTGGTTTCTTGCGTGATGTTGAGCAGTTCCTAGGCTGAGCGACATATTTGAATGAGCTTCTCCGAACAATGGCATAGTCGATCACTGACTTCTCATTCTTTGTTGGTTCACATCTAGTATGCGCTTATGGGGGAACTTTGTGTTTGTAATGATCAGATTCTGCTCACTGCAGAATCTAAGGAGTCGCTTTCCATTGTCATTGAGAGTGTCTTCTCCATATCTTCCGATAACTCCACCCCATCTAGCATGGTCATTTCCATCTCTGGCATTAAAATCTCCGAGCATGATAACTTCATCTAGGCAGTCATCCACTGTCCTTTGAAGCAGCTCGAAGAATTCCTCCTTGACCTCTGCTCTCTCATCCTCATTTGGCCCATACACTATGACCAGGTTGACTATGGTTTCTCCTTCTTTTAGTTTCACAACCATAATGCGCTCTGAGACAAAGTTCCACCCCTTGATACTATCTTTTTGATTTTGGGCCACAATGCAACCCACACCCCCTTTAGCTCTTTCGGATATGGGTACACCACTGTAGAGCAGCGTATTGCCATTGAGATCCATGACTCCTTGTCCTTTTTTCTTTGTTTCCGTTATAGCCAGGATTTCTAGTTTTGCTTTCCTCATCTCTTCCACCAGCTCCTCTTCCTTCCCATTTATACTTCTTGTGTTCCATGTTCCATAAGTCGTAGTCCGTAGTCCGTTCCAGTTCGTCGCCTTTAGAATCAGTCCGGTTTTCTCTCTTGTGTTACTCGTAATCGTGGTTTAAAGCAAACAGGTGATTGGCCTGTTGTGCCTTTGCATGGTGGAGGGGCTGCCTCCTTACGGCCTCCATGCAGGCCGCCCTCCTCCTTTTTCATCCGGGCTTGGGACCGGCATAGGCGGAGTTCTAGTGCTATCTGTTCTGTCTAATTGAGGCAGTTGTGAAAGTAATGATTTTGTAAATAAATTACTGTAACATTCCTTTACTGATACATTATTGTTTGTACTTGAATCTCACTCTAAATTATGAAGCAGTCATTTATTACTTTCTTTGGCATTTGTTTTTCTATATTATTTTCGTTGGCATTTGTTTTTCTATTCTGTCTGTTGCTTTTTTTTTTTAATTGTTTACTTATCTCTGTATTGAATTAGTATTTTTTCTTGTATGTATGTATATATATATATATATATATATATATATATATATATATATATATATATATATATATATATATATATATATATATATATATATATATATATATATATATATATATATATATATATATATTATTTTACTTCTGTACATATTTTCATCACCCTGTGTATGACCACCAGATAAGCACAATGCTATAGTATACATATGTGGAAGTGAACCTCTGTCTGTGAGGCTAATTACACCCTCATTGGCACAATGCACCATGCTGGTTCAGGAAAAGAAACTTTAGCTCCACACTACATTTCACGGCAACAGTGGAGACATATTGAAGTCATCCTTATATGACCAACAGCTAAGTACAATACAGTGCTGTTGTATACAAACATGGGAGTGAATCTTATCTGTGAGGCTAATTACACGCTCACTGACTTGAAATCATCTACACACTTCCAGGGATTCCCTCTGTGGTGAAACATGTTGAGAACCCAGCATTGCACACTAAACTTGGAGGAGTCACTTGAGCCCTAGACATAACTCTGGCTTTTACCTGGTTGGCTGCATGCAGGAGGATCTCACTGTGAACCCATGATAGACAGTGGGGAGATGCGAAGTGACTCTGTGTAGGATGTGACAATTCCTTTGGGAGAGCCCAGAACCAGAGCATAGCATTTTAGCTCTGCATATTTGGAGAGCCCCCCTTGGATGGTGAGAAATGCACACACTTCTTCCTCCTAGTTTGGGACCAGATGTGTTGATCTCTTAAATGCAAGCCAAGCTGGAGAAAACTGGACCTCACGGCTTCAACTCAACATTATTCAGAATGGTAGAAAAGCCTAGATCTAGTGTAGATAATACCAAGGAGTCTTCAACTTGGTATTGGTTGTAAAAGAGCGAGAAGTTCAGCAGCCCCTAGTTAAACAACAACTATCCCCCCATGTAGCTCCCAGGGGTCTATGAAAAGACAAAGAAAGAATAGGAATATTACACCCTCAGGCACGTCGTACAAGGTGGCTAATAATGAGGTTGTGAATGGGGGCTGGTGACCTCATCATTTAAAACACATTGCTGCATAAACTACTACTACATGAGCATGTGACTGCTTGGTGCAGACTTCCTGCAAGGGGAGCAACTGTAGGGGTGAATCCATGCACCATAAGGAGCACAAAGGAAAATGAATTCCATTCTTTCTGTCTGTTACTGTTTGGTTGTTGACTAACCCCAGTATTGGGTTTGTTGGTATTTTTTTCTTCTTGTACAGGCAGTTCTTGTTTACGCGATATTTGCATTCTTGAGACTCGCTTAAACAGAAATCATGTAAATGGAGCAGGATTTTCTCATTCAGAAACATTTAATCTAAAGGTGATGCATTCCACCATTGCCCTACATAATAGTAAAAATACATGCGTTATAATAAACAGTTTAAATTAATATATACCATTCATATTATGTACATGTACTGAAAACAACATTGAAAATTATTAAACATTGGCAGGGGCTAGACCATTACCTTCATTTTCATCAACTTCTAATTCAGGGAGGGGTGGGGTGGTGAGTCATCTGAATGAGAAGCAGGCAATGCAGCAGTGAATTGTTTTCTGAAGGTGTCCTGGGTTGTTTGAGTTTGTAACTTTCTCAGCTCATGGAGGATTTCTTGGTAGGGAACATCACATTTCATCATTTTCCTCCTGACCATAAAGCTTCCGTCCATGTAAGGATCATCTTGTTCGAAGATTCTAAGGCAAGGATTAAAGAAGTTGGAAGGCCTCCTTTAATCGTTTCACTGTAAGTTGTCAGCCTGGTGATTGTTACTGGCTGATGCAAGTTGCTGCATCTTCATCCAGTTCCACGGGGGCAAAATAAAGACAATAAAAACATACAAAAATTTATTGTCTAATTTCAGGTGACAGTTGAAAATTTTATCCGTGTCTTGACAGGCAGGTTGCCACCCAGCACACCTAGATCCAAACGTCTGCTGTCAGATGAGCGGAGCAACATTCTAGTCTATATGACCGGTATGTCGTGTTCATTAGTGTGTTAAAGTAAGTCACCCACCTGTAGCGAAAGGTTTTTATGAGTATAGTTGTCAATAGTAGTTACTGATAGAACAGAAGAGAATTCTTTCTGTACGAATATAGCCCCAGTGTCAGAGAAGATTAAAATAATGTGAATAGATACTGGAAACAATAACAGGATTGCGCTTGCAGAAACACCACTGCATGATGTGATTATCTATTTTCTTTCCCCCCCCCCCCAAATTTAGGCCATGGTGGTGATGGTTTCCTAAAATTCCAAGATGCTGAAGAAGTTTCTAATGTGGAGTTGGCAGACGCTTTTGAGCAGATGTGGCAGAAAAAGAGGTTTGTGTGAACTACTATGCTAATGGTATTCATACACATAAACGTATCTTTCCATGTAAGTGGTGAATTACACCACCTTAAGAAATGCAGGAGGTAGTCTACATTAGGGGTCGGTGACCCAGAAGCTTTTGGGATCTACTTAGTAACACTGAGCCCTTTAAGGATCTACCATTTGGGTGTGGTGTGATTTAAGGGGGGGAATGAACCTTTCAAAGAAAAGATCACGTTTCTATCTCATGCAGTTCACTGTTATATATTTTAGTAGCCAGCTCGAGAGTTTTTATTCGGAGTGCGGAAAAAGTAACTTGGATCCAGGGGACATCGAGATTTTAAATTCCAGCGGGATAGATCTAGTTTGAAATTTCCCTAGATTAAACAGTCTTTATTTTTCCCCCCACAGTCACCAAAAGATCGACCAAGTCTTCCACTGGTATCTACCAGTAGAACGGGATCGACTGTTTGCCGACCCCCCTGGTCTACATTGTCTAAAATCAAACCAGCCTGAGATTTTTATCCACACTGGATGAGTAGAATCAGAGAGACAAAAAAATGTAAGAAATACGTTGATGGCACAAGACCATTTTCTCACATGTATTTCT
This sequence comes from Oreohelix idahoensis, assembly GCA_024509875.1. NCBI lineage: Eukaryota > Metazoa > Mollusca > Gastropoda > Stylommatophora > Oreohelicidae > Oreohelix > Oreohelix idahoensis. Next base: position 822,046 of record JAMPIV010008314.1, on the reverse strand, counting down.
GAGGGTGGAAGGGGGGGGGGGGGGGTCCCTGATGAGGCGAAGAAAGAGCAGGACTACCGCCTGTTTCATGCATGTCCTACGAGGCAGCTATGATAATTGTTAACATTGTTGTGTTTTTGGGTATGATTTAGTAAAACAGGTTATCTTCTGTGTTGTTTTATATATATATATATCACTAGCAACAAACCGCCAAAATTAGCAGGTTGTTAATTATAATGTGTTGTGTCTGTTACACGTATTACATTGCTGCTTCTTCTATAGTCTCGCTTCCTCACTGTGAATTACGCGATTGTCTCTTCCTTTTAGCCATCTTATCATTTTGATCCATAATAATAAGTCTGCGATACTTTAAATTAATATTTTGTCTGGAAGAAACGATTAAAAAAACTTACATTTTAAGGTTTTTTTTTAAGAAAAATGATGAGTTAAATCCGTTTCCCGAATGAAACTGGACAGAAGAGTACCTTGATTGTCTGTTGATTTAATGCACATCGTCACACTTTGCTATTTTCGCGAGGGGAAACATAACAATTATTGTCTAACTTTCAAACACAGTTGCACCTCCTTAGCTGTGTTTGAAAGTTAATGTACTCTCTCGAAAATAGAAAAAAGTACGCAAATGACGGTGTGCAAAATGTGACTGACTGACCGACCGGCCAAGTACTTACGGCGGCAATTATGTATTTTGATTATTATTTGTCTTTTCACTTCCTATTGAGTATGAAGCTGTGACCCCCCCCCCCCCCCTGCAAAATAGCCTTCACCAAAAGCATTTCTATACTCTTGTAGCATAGGGTTTCTATAGCAGTTGGTTTGACATAATGAGATTTGCCAGTCCTATGCTGTTGAGGACTGTTTCGCGGCTTGCAGACATGTGAATGGTTGCAAACATTGGCATGCCTGCACCACGGAACTCCTCAATTGAATAAGACCAGAAATCGCGCAGATCGATGTATGACGCGTCTAGCCTAGTTACATTCTAGTCTATGTGTGGCCATTGAGCCTAACGGCAGTGTTGAAATGTGTGGTAAAACCACTTAAGGATCGTGTTTGAATATGTGGCACAGCCACTGATTATATATATATATGTGGAACGGTAGATCCACTGGAAAGTGTAAGATAGCGTAATGATCCGTATCGAAGTTGATTATAGGACCAGGTAGAGTCCGTATTAGAATCGCGAACCAAGCAGATTACGTTCACCTTGAACTTATATATATGGCAGTTAAAGCCTGGCGATGCAAGCCAAAGATGTTGATTAATGATACATAGACAGGATCTATAGATTTACAGATAATGTACTCACTAGTATTGTGAAGGAATAATAATTCTAAGGATCGGATTCGTTAAGAGTTGGTTGCACACTCTATTACGCTATAAACTTAACGGTTAACCCAGACGAGCTAAGTCTGTGAGAGGAACAATTGTGTAGAGCTTAAAACTATGATGAAGCCAATTTAAATGTGTGAATTGTTGTTGCACCATTGTGTAAAAGGATATATTAAATTGTTCAGTCGTCCATGGAACTTGTTGGTTGCCTGAATTATACAAGTTCTCACTCTGTGCTGTGACTGTCATTAATCCTTGCAAGGTCAGTCCAGATTATCACAGGTATTTTCTAAGACTAACTATAAGCTAACCAACACTGTGGAGAAATTAATATAATAACGACACTGAATATAATAATAATTTAATCACACCAGAATGGCTTAAAAACTGCACTCGAACTAGAAAACTGGAATTAGAATGGATGAATTATAATATCTGAAATATTGACAAGCAACCCAATAAACTCACGTCCAACGGTGCTGAATCTTTTAATAACATCTAGCAAGAAAAGATACAGCGGGAGACCGTAACATACTGGTGTCAAGAAGTGTTCGGACAATTTTCAGAATTCATCTTTTCCGTTACCCAATTGAACGAACTAATGTTCATGAATCAGGCTTCAAGTTGGGAAGATTCTAGTGGAAACAACTTCAAGATCAATTCAGTTCGTCACAGGCAAAGTGACAGTGGAAATTGAACAGTTCAAGAAAGTCTCATTCAAGACGCAAGTCCAAGCTGGCAACTCAAATTTACACATCAAGTTACGAAGGTCAAGGTCGAGTCTTCACTCCGATTAACGGTCGCTGAGTCGCTGAATCAAATCGATCGAATGTCATTCAATTTTTGATCCTGAACGAGCACATAGAACCAGAAAGACAATCCATACACTTGTTAAACCTCCAGAGCAACCGGGGAAGTATTTCAACAGAATTTCTTTCAATATCACGTTTGAAAATCTTCGTTCAACCGTTCAAGTCTGCTTCTCTATGAAAACAAGTCCAAACAGCTGGGAGCATTTTGTTTATTTTCGGGATCACTATGGCATGACCACATGAAGATAAGTTCTTGTCTAAATTAGAGCTTTCGACTAGATTGTGTTGTCCAGTTGGCTAGCTTTGGTCTTCAATTCTTCCTCCACTGTCACTTGTCTGTCTTACTTTGCAGTCCTAGTTTTTATCATTACGTGTTTACTGGCAATGTATTTTATGTAACTTCGCGGGAGGATGGATAGGGCTTATCATTGCTTCTATATTCCTTTGGAAGATTTAAGCAATTTTAACGACTTTTAGGGATAATTGCTTATATTTGCTTACTGAGGATCTAACTGATTATTAATTTTTCTTTTAAGTTAGGAAATAAATGTTTCTTCAGTAAGCCATATAACCACTTTGCTTGTGCTAGTTGTGACGTCACGTGCCTACGTCATTTAATTTAAATAAATTACTTTCCGTTTTGTGTCACTATTTTATTCGTTTGTGATCTAAACATCTCTCTGTCTCAATGTTAGTTTAGGACGACTTGTATCGTAATATTATTGTAATGTTACTTTAAACATTTTATTTCTCTAATTATTAGGTCTAGTACTTACTTAGTTTCTTTTTATCTGTTTCATAGCGTCGTATAAGTGAATATATCATTTCATTTGCTTGTTCCATCCATTGTTTATCGTCACCTGTTCTTGTCGCTGGCTATAGTAAATATCATAGTTACTTTGAGTTAATGAAGCTCATATGTTCATAATATAGTTACTGACAAATAATATACTACTATAAGGTATTGAGAAACTTATAACCTTATAACCATGTCTGCCATTGAGTATTTTCTCAGGCAAGGAAAAAAGTCTGGTTTACAGGGACCATCTCTTCAGGACTTTATTATGAAAAATCTGAAGGAGGTAGAAATGGAAGAAGGAGGTGATCAGTCCTTAATTGAGGATGAATGGTATTGGAAGGAAAATAGATTATTGAGAATCATTGATGATAGGGAAAGATTGATTGATGAGTTATTTGATGAGGTGAAAGCATTAAAATCACAAGTAGATGTAGATGGATCTAATTTTCGATCATTAACAGTTGATTTTTCAAAATGTAAGGAGTCATTAGATACTGCCTTGAGGGAGAATAAAGCTTTGAACTCTGAGATTTTGGTACTGCAAGATAACACTGCAGCATGTCAGAATAAAAGTTCCAAAATCAGTGATGACTGTTCTGATAAGGTTACTGATATTAATGAGAAGTTTTGTAAAGCAAAAGAGGCTTTGGAGGCCAGAATTCAATCACAGGTTGCTCAAATTAAGGGTCTTGTTCGTGATATGTCAAAATTGAGACTCCAGTTGAGAGAGAAGAAGGATAAAGAACAATCTCTTACTCATGAGTTGGTTACTGTGAAAGCAGAATATGAGAATTTTAAACATAAGACCAATGAGACCAAGACTTATGTAGATTCAGAGTCTGATATATTATGTGTTCTAAGAAAAGAAAACTCTGAACTCAGAGATAATATTAAACGACTAAGTGAGAAAAACAGTAAGTTACAACTTAGTAAGTCAGAACTTAGTAAACCTACTCCTTATGTGGAATTAGGAAATTTAAAACAGGAGATCAGGTATGACAATGATAAGGAAAAAGCTCTTACCAGTGAACTGGAACAATTAAAGATAGATTATGAGAATTTCAAAGTTGAGGCCCAGAAACATGTAGATTCCAAGATGTTTCAGATTGTTGGTCTATTAGATGAGAATGAAGATCTATTACAACAACTTGAGGAGAAACAAATAGGATTGCCCGAGAAGGTTGCTGATCTTAAGGAAAGCCATTATAACTCTATTGAAGGACTACAACTTGAACTTCAACAAGAAAAGGCAAAGAATATGGAGATTGTCAGTAGACACTCTATGGAAATTGAACAACTGACTAATACTGCTGCTGCAGAACATAAAGTAAAAGATTTAGAGATTAGTAAATTACATCGAAGGGTGGATGTTTTATTAGATATCTTATCACAGGAACATGTATTGCCATCAGATGGCATTGATTTGGGTATGAAATTGGGTTACCGTGATATTTCACCACACCCAAACGATTTTGTGCAGAAGCATAGCATTTCAAATGCTAAACTTAGTGGTGATGATACAGATCGCTCTCATAAGAGTAATATTCGACTTCCAGCATTCAATGCTAAGATTCATTTACAACGACGGGATAGTCGATCATTCAGAGGAAAATATGGCTTTTCTCGTCAGGATTCTTATGTCAGGGTTTCCTGTCATAACCGTTCTGATTTTCATGATGGTAGATCTTGGCGTAAGGCCAATGCTAGGTATGTCACTATGGGAAAAAGTCCACCACATGGGAATAATAATGGTAAACAAAACACCCTTACGGGATGTGAACAGATGAAGTTCCATGAGACCAAACTTCATGATGATATTTGTTATTGTTATAGTCATGAGGATCATATTGTTGGTAAAACAGCTGTTGATAGGAAATATACGACATCTCAGGGTGACACTCCTCAGCTACCACATGAGACATCTACTAATGTGGAGGATGTCGTTCATACTGTTTCTATTTATTTTGATAGGAATCGCTATGAACAGCTTTGTCTTCAAAATACAGTCAATGCTGATGGTAGGGAGGCATCGACTGTACCTTCCGGTCGGTCCGTCATGTCATGCTCAGATACGACAGGTCGGATTGACAATCATCGGGCTACACCCGATGGTGATGAGCTGCAACATGTGAAATCTGCTCATTTGGAAGATGTTGATCATCATATTGGTTCCATTTATTTTGATGAGAATATATATACACAACAATTTGTCTTCAAAAGACATTTAATACTGATGTTGTGGAGACATCGACTGAATCTTCCGAGCATCCTGTCATGACATGCTCAGACGTGACTAATAGTATTGGTCATCATCACATGAGTAAACAGCACGCTCATGGTACGACTACTCTTAAGAGTAGGAATGATGTTGGCAAAGGGGATATAAAATTTAGTAGAAAGAGTCATGATGCCGGACGAGGGGTAGTTGATAATCATACTCGTCGGGATGATCACAAGGATAACCATGATCGTCTAGCTCTTACGACATGCAAGGAACGAGATATACATAGCAATACCTCTGTGCGCGTGACTCGCACGACACATGATAGATTCAATGATTCTCGGGCTCAGTTCAGACCTGGCCGAGATCATATTTCATTGAATCGCACTGTTTTAGTGCGCAATTTGCCTTTGGGTGCGACTTGGTATGCGCTCAGGAGATTTTTCCAGCGTATCGGAGATGTTGAATTTGTTCGTATGTTCGAACTTCAACATTCTTCTCACCAACTTGCATTTGTTCGTTTTGCTCGTTATTGCGATGCTCGCAGAGCGGTGAAATTCAAAAATGGTTCTCGTTTTGCACACCATTACTTAGACGTGCAACTCGCACGCAATTCTACACCACGCACTTTATAGTTGCGTTGGATTATCTATTTTCTTCTGTCTTTGGATGTTTTGTTCTTCTCTACATCCATAGTTTAGTGTGCTATTTCTTACATTTGTTCGCACATGATAATTTTCTTTTGGTAATATCGACGTTATTTTTAGAAGATAATAATAATAATAATAATAGCACCTTCAGTCATAACTGACTATGGGAATGCGCCCCTGAGGTGACAGCCCTCAGCTGCTTATTTTCCTGGTGCTCCTTTCGACGTTTTCTCCTTACCTATGCTTCCTGTGTGAGCCTCTCTTCGCCCAATCTGAGGTGGCGCCGTAAATAGCATCGCCACTTAGTGCGATCGGCAGCTTCATCCTCCCAGGATACTTGCTTCAATTATGTCTGTCATCAGTAATACTCGCATTATTTGTGCTGACTTTACTGATCTATGTATTTTTGTCTTTATTACTGTAGGCAACTATGATTCGTTGCGTAAGTTCATTCACTTTAGGTGTTCGAATAACATGATAATTGCAAGTACTTTTATTAGAATGAATACAAGCGCATGATGTGCCGCCTTTGTGGCGATCGAAAAAGATGTCATCACATACATCGATGACATCTGTCTATTTCACAACACATGGGAAGACCACATTACTGGTTTATCTTCTCTTCTTCTTACACTACGACAACATGGTTTGACTGTAAGACCTTCTAAGGTCCAAATAGGTTGTCAGGAGATTACTTTTCTTGGTCACCGCATAGGTAACCATAGATTACACCCTGATGACAATACAGTCAAGCGGATACTGGAGATTGCCACTCCATCATCTAAGAAACAAGTAAGAAGTTTACTTGGGCTTGTTAACTATTACCATAAATTTATACCACGCTTCGCACAGATTTCTGCTCCTTTGTCCGGATTGTTGGCCAAAGGTAGTCCAAAAAAAAAAATTATGGACACCGCAGTGCGAAGATGCTCTGATTATGATAAAGAATTTATTTAAGAATCCTCCTATCCTGTTATTGCCAGGCATACATTTACCGTTCTTGATTCAAACAGATGAATCCAGCTCCGGATTTGCAGGTTGTTTGCTTCAATGTTATGAAGGGATACTCCATCCATGCTTGTTTGTCTCACGCAAGCTTACTCCAGCAGAACAAAAGTACGCAACAGGAGAGCGCGAACTGCTCGCGGTGGTGTAGTGCTTGGAAAAACTATCTAAGTACTTGATAGGTAGAAAGTTCTTTATCTACACAGACCACAGTCCGCTCACGTTTATCACTTCGAGAACTATGAAAAACGCAAGGATTCACAGGTGGTTTCTTTTACTACAAGAATTCGCCTTTTCAATAATTCCGATTTCAGGAACTGATAATAACCTCGCGGACTTGTTATCAAGAAATTTCACGTCACAGGACTAAAATAACTTTCTTGTCTTGATGTTGACAATGGACATAATTTTATAATTGTTATTTCTAATTGGGAATATTAATTGCATTATTTCATTTTGACGTTAGATAACATTCATAGATTGTAGTCGGGCACATCTTCGCCACCACTCTCTCACGTGCCACGAGTGTCACGTTTGGGAGCGGGGGGGATGATGTTGAGGACTGTTTCGCGGCTTGCAGACATGTGAATGGTTGCAAACATTGGCATGCCTGCACCACGGAACTCCTCAATTGAATAAGACCAGAAATCGCGCAGATCGATGTATGACGCGTCTAGCCTAGTTACATTCTAGTCTATGTGTGGCCATTGAGCCTAACGGCAGTGTTGAAATGTGTGGTAAAACCACTTAAGGATCGTGTTTGAATATGTGGCACAGCCACTGATTATATATATATATATGTGGAACGGTAGATCCACTGGAAAGTGTAAGATAGCGTAATGATCCGTATCGAAGTTGATTATAGGACCAGGTAGAGTCCGTATTAGAATCGCGAACCAAGCAGATTACGTTCACCTTGAACTTATATATATGGCAGTTAAAGCCTGGCGATGCAAGCCAAAGATGTTGATTAATGATACATAGACAGGATCTATAGATTTACAGATAATGTACTCACTAGTATTGTGAAGGAATAATAATTCTAAGGATCGGATTCGTTAAGAGTTGGTTGCACACTCTATTACGCTATAAACTTAACGGTTAACCCAGACGAGCTAAGTCTGTGAGAGGAACAATTGTGTAGAGCTTAAAACTATGATGAAGCCAATTTAAATGTGTGAATTGTTGTTGCACCATTGTGTAAAAGGATATATTAAATTGTTCAGTCGTCCATGGAACTTGTTGGTTGCCTGAATTATACAAGTTCTCACTCTGTGCTGTGACTGTCATTAATCCTTGCAAGGTCAGTCCAGATTATCACAGGTATTTTCTAAGACTAACTATAAGCTAACCAACACTGTGGAAGAATTAATATAATAACGACACTGAATATAATAATAATTTAATCACACCAGAATGGCTTAAAAACTGCACTCGAACTAGAAAACTGGAATTAGAATGGATGAATTATAATATCTGAAATATTGACAAGCAACCCAATAAACTCACGTCCAACGGTGCTGAATCTTTTAATAACATCTAGCAAGAAAAGATACAGCGGGAGACTTCCTCCTGGCCTGGTTCCATTCTAGTATTCGGTCTTTCAAAGATTGTCTAATGTTGTCCTCCCAGTGGACTCTGGGTCGTCCTGGAGGTCTGGATTCCTGGCTCTTAGCTTCCCATGCTTGTTGTGGTAGCTGATCTTTTCCCATTCTGCAGACATAGCCAAACCATCTTAGTTGGGGCTGTTTCTACTTGGGTCTGCAGGGGTTGGGTTTTTAGGCCTTGATGTATCGTCTGGTTGCAGACCATTTCTCTTCTTGTTACTTCAACCAGTAATAAACTACACAACAGTAAAAGTATAAAACAAATTAGGTCTGAGAAATTGTTCAGTGGTCAAACAGTTACAGAATGTTAAGAGTTGTATTTCTTATTTAAACACTTCATTTGCTGCAGAATTTGTTTACTGTTTTTTTTTTATTTCATGTATTACCCATACAAATTATTTTTTGTTTTGTTTCAAGCACCATCCAGTATGTGATGCCAGTTGCCAAAAGTGAATAATCCATGGACGAACTATTTGAAGCTTATAGGGATACGTTTTATGTACCTATCACGTAAGGTGTCAACACCACTACAAGATGCATATATCTAGGTAGAAATGTAGACACTGTTAGAGGGACATACAAGGATATCAAAATAAGAATGCAAAAGACTAGAGAAGTTTGCATTGTATTAGGAAATATACGGAGATTTACAAAAATTTCAAGTCCAACACAAATCAGAATCTTCTATTCAAATCAGTTCTATTGTATGGCTCTGTGATTACAACATTGAAAAGTCAAAGTAATGCTGAACTGGATGACCTAAGAGTAACACTTCACAGACTATGTCAGCAGTACAAAAGAGTTGTGATACAGTGGATCCCTTCTCACTGCAACATCCCTGGAAATGAAGAGGCTGACAGATTGGCAAAGGAAGGGGGAAAACTTCCTCAACTTGACTCAAATATAACCTATGAGGAGTCCAAGAGTTTTATCAAGCGCAGATACAGGCAAAAGGGGGAAGAAGAGCATCCAGGCCACACAAAAAATGATCCTTATTACCAGCTCAGCAGAAGTGAACAAATGGTAATCTTTAGACTTCGCACAGGTCATAACAGATTGAGATACCATCTTTTCAACAAATTAAAGATAGGAACTACTGATGAGTGTGACTGTGGCACCGATAAAATGACTGCCGAACATCTGCTTCAAAGGTGCCCGACATATGAGGAACAGAGAAAACGCATATGGCCATAACCAGTACCATTCCTGGAGAAAATCTATGGAGATATCAACAGCCTCAGGCTGACCACTGCTTTCTTTGAACTTATTCAAGTTGACATCTGAGGGTGAACGAAGAAGAAGAAGAAAGAAGTTTGGCTCTGAAGACTTTAGGGCTCGGAGTGGCTAAGAGATATGGTGTCCACCTCAAATTATAAAGGTACTGGGTTCGCTTCCCAGTAGAGTGAATATAATTTATGGAAATTTTTTTTCAGTACCAGTGGTCCTAATGATGTCATACTCCCCCTTGGTCTCCTCTGTAGTGAGATCGGATGCCTAGCCTTCTCGGATAAGGGCGAAAAAATAGGAGGTCCCTTGTGTAAGTTGTGCACGTTAAAATCCCACAGAAGAGTAGGCTCTGAAATAAAGAGAAAAATTAAAGCTACAGACTTTCATAAGGACCCAAGTAGAACAGTCCCAACTTAGATGGTTTTGGCCATGTCTGCAGAATGGGAGAAGACCGGCTACCACGACAAGCATGGGAAACAAAGAGCCAGGGATCCAGACCCCCAGGACGACCCAGAGTCCACTGGGAGGACAACATTAGACAATCTTTGAAGGACTGAGGACTAGAATGGAACCAGGCCAGGAGGAAGACAGCCGATAGGATAGTCTGGCGCTCTCTCTTCCAAACCTCTACACCTCATGGTAGAAGGGGAACGACTAAGTAAGTAAGTAAGACTTTCATAAGTGGGTGCTTGCTTAGATTAGGAGGATTTAAATGGTATGACAAGATCACTAATGTAGAACTGATGACAAGATCACTAATGTAGAACTGATGACAAGATCACTAATGTAGAACTGATGACAAGATCACTAATGAAGAACTGATGACAAGATCACTAATGTAGAACTGATGACAAGAGCAAGGCAAGTGCTAGTGGAACAAGAGATTGGAAGAAGACACTAGTGAGATGAATAGGACACACACACTGATAAAAACCTGTTGATAGCATTACAAGGCAGTCTTTGTTCTGGAATCCCCATGGTAAGAGATGTGGAGAGTGCCTGAAAAAACATGTGGAGAAGAGAATTGGAAAAAGTAATGAAAGGGTTGAGGAAGGCATGGAAGGACCTGGATTTGATGGCACAGGACAGGAAGACTTGGCATGAGTTTGTTGAAGGCCTCTGCTCCTTAGGGACCTGAAGGGCAGTGATGATTATTTAGGATGTCATTAACAATGCATTTGGAATTTGTCCAGGTACCATGAACTCTTCTTTATGATTGACACATGTCAGGCTGAGTCGATGTTCCAGAAGTTTTACTCACCAAATATACTAGCAGTAGCCAGCAGCAAAGTTGGGGAAGATTCTCTTTCTGTAAGTCTAGTCAAAAAAATGTTTGTCCTGAGGTGCAGTATAAATTAGCTGAACTCTTAAAGGACTTAGTGGTTTTTGCTATGTTCTTTTTATGCTAAGGAATCTTCTGTGGCTTTTAGTTTTCATATAATATTAACTCTTTCTATCCCTCCGAAGACGGCGAGTATCTGCCTGAATGGCGAGTGGACACCTGTCATTGTACAGGGAAAAAGGGATACTCACGTAAAAATCAGTCTCAGGTTAGATTACTAACCGGAGATTCTCGCCTCGAGTAATAGCAGGCGTACGTTAAAAAAAAACAACAAAAAAAACTCTTTCTATCCCGCACAGTTTTTCGGTTTTACACAGTCAATCAATCAATACCCTTTAGCTCCCTGAGGAGCATAGGCCTTCAACAAACACATGCCAAGTCTTCCTGTCCTGTGCCATCCGCTCAAGTTCTTTCCATATTTTCCTCATCATTTTCACCTCTGCCTCTCTTTCCCTGTGGATTCTAGAACAAGGACAACCTTGTAATGCTATCAACAGGTTTCCTCATCGCCAGCGCCTTCTTCTCAACTCTTGTTCCACTGGCACTTGTCTGGTTCTTGTCATCAATTCCACATTTGTGACTTTGTCATACCATTTCAGTCCTTCTATTCTACGCAAGCACCCATTTATAAATGTTAGTTTTACACAGGCCACATTTTTATTTCTACAAGTGATGTTTTAAAAACAGGCAGTAAACATATATATTAAATCAGCAGACATATGCAGCAAGCTTTAGGAAATTGGCTGAAGAATGGTGTGAAATGCACTGAGTTCTAATGTAATTTTATAATTGTTGTGTCTTTCAAAGTGAAGAAACATAAAACAAATTAAAACAAAAAAGTAATTAAAAGTGTGCACATACACATGAATATTTCAATTATTATTTCCTTGGTAGTAAAAGCTTCATAAGTGACTTATAATATTCAGTTGAAAATTAATCCATGAGATATCATAAACGAATGAAAATTCTAATTTTTATTATTATTTTTTTATTTTGTGTGAGGTGGAGTGAAGTCACATATTGCTGAACTGGAATCTCACCTACTCTGTTCTGTCCCAAGCTGTTTAATTAATTTATTACTTAAAAATATCATTCCAAGAAATAATTTAAACGTCCTCAGAATCGAAAATAGTTTATTATCGCTATCAGTATCACTAAAATTTGTTTAGAAACAATCGATTGTGGTTGATCAGTTTACAGCCTACAATTGCTGTGTCTGTGACTACACTGTTTGAAAACAAATGGCCAAACAACGTTACTAATTGATAAAAATCTGCAAAAATTAAGCAGCAGAATATTTCTTTCACTACCAGTTTAAAACAGGTGGTCCACAGGAAGTGTTTCCACAATTCAAACAAGCTTATGGCCACCTATTTTATAATTTTTCGTTCAGATTCAGAATCGTATCAAGCAGGAGCACCATGCAGCCCGCAGGTAGATCTATAGGGTAACCTGGTGCATGATGCGGCTCGTGGGTTAGAATAAGTTAAATTTTAAGAGTCAGTTCTTTCCAACTTATTTTTTTAAATAGTGATGTTATACACAGTTATAAAGGTAGAGGCAGTTACTGCAGCACTGAGGTGGCTGTCTGGAACTCCATCAACCAGGGCAGTTATATTGTCAGACTCTCAAGCCACGCTTCGGAAAGTTCAGAATGGATGGCTGCAGCAGGAATGGAAAACATCAATAGAATCCTCAAGTCTTCAAGAACTGGTGTGGATCTACTGTCCTGGTCATGCAAGGGTACGTAGCAATGAGAGAGCTGACAGACTGGTCTCGAGAGCACCCGTAGTCGGGACACTGGACATGGATAAAGGGAGAGATACTAAGAGCAATTAATGATCGCCTGCTGGATAGTGACACTGCAATGGATGAATCAAAAAAGGCTTAGACTGTTGGAGTTTGGCATCAAACGTGGGACTAGCAGAAGTGGATGTGAGAGAGGATGCATCCGTCGTATGTACATCCAGCGTGCTACAGGTACAATTAGCATTCATACTCTTCGACATTTGCTGAGGGAGACTGAGCACCTATGGGTTTGCCCAGAGTGCAGTGAGGTGGATTCCGATTAACAATAACAATAAAGGAAATTAAATGAAGGTTAAAAGTATATATAGAATGGGACTACACAAAACAAAAACCGACCAGATATATATATATATATATATATATATATATATATATATATATATATATATATATATATATATATATATATATATATATATATATATATATATATATATATATATATATATATATATACTGGCTTCTCATTATTTAAGAGTTAATGTGTACAGTTTTATCTGAAAGTTTGAGCTGTATGGGATGAGATGTATTACTTGTTTCATTATCATCATCATGTTTCTTTGTGCTCCTCACAGAGCATGCAGCCACCTCTACAGATTGTCCCTGTTATGCCTCCGTTTGCACACAGCTTTGCGTTCATTAGTGAAACATTGCTGTGCTCAAAGGGAGCAGCAGTAAAACGCAGCACTATTGAAACAGAACCACTGAATTGATTTATGACATAAGGTTAAAATATTAGATTACGTAGTTGCGCGTGCATGAGCAGATGTAACGGTCACTTTACATTGAAACTAGGTCATACTCCAGTCTACATAACTGTAAATAGGTACCCGATTTTACTCTCGAGTTAGGGAAGGCAGTGGCAGGCGAGAAAGGGGTTCTGTCAACCCCATCTCATAAAGCTGAGACCTAGTATACTGTAATCTCTAACACTTCACTAAGGAGGGTTGGGCATGAAGCAGGTAACCCCATCTTGTAGAAACTTTAAGCCACACAAACTTTAGCAACAGCCTAGATAATTCAATTAAAGAAAGTTATTAAACTCAGCCATCCAAGACAGAAGAAGGTCCTCTGTTAAGGAGGCCAATGATGCAACTCATAGAAAGCCAAAAGGAGTCAGGGTTGCTGACTACCCTTTTCTTCTATTAAAATCTCTGAATTCGGCCCCTGGAATGTTCATACCTTAAAACAAACAAGGGAAAACTGCGCATATGGCAACAGAAATGAGGAACTATAAAATAGACATGCTGGAACTGTGCTAAGCAGGATGGAAGGGAAAAAAACTGAACACAGGAGAAATTGTGCTGTCCTCTGGACATTAGGAAGAAAGCACACACAGTAGTGAATGTGTAGTTCTAAAGGAGGTGCAGAAAGCACTCATAGAATGGGAAGCAATAGGACCCAGACTAATATCAGCATTATTCAAATCTGTTGCCAAAAGAGGCATCCCTGCCACACTCCAGTTCTTATCTCAAATGGTTTTGTATGCTGTCCTTCATATGGCAGTAATGGCTGTGGGATTATCTTTTTTAACTTAAATAGAAGGAAGAGCTGGAGAAGAGAGGGATGGTCATAAGCAGCTCTAAAACAAAGTCCATGGTGATATCACGAGAAGAAAGAGTACATCAGATTAAGTTGGGAGAACAAGTCCTGGAGCAGGTCGACCACTTTAAATACCTCGGAGCTATTATAGACCGAAAGAGAGGCATCAGAGAAGAGTTGGCCACTCAAAAAGCAGCAGCTGGGAGACTTTTTCAGGCCATAAATCGAGGATTCCTCAGCAAGAGAGAGGTTGGTAAGAAAATGAAGATGGCTGTATACCGCTCCACCTATGTCCCAGTCTTGACATATGGATGCGAGTCATGGGCAATGACCACAACCCACAAAAGCCAGATCCAAACCTCAGAAATGAGGTATCTGAGGAAGGTGGTTGAAGTAACAAGAAGAGACATGGTCCACAACCAAATGATACGTCAAGGCTTAAAACGCCACCCACTGCAGACCCAAGTAGAACAGTCCCAACTAAGATGGTTTGGCCATGTCTGCAGAATGGGAGAAGATCGGGTACCACGACAAGCATGAGAAACAAAGAGCCAGGGATCCAGACCCCCAGGACGACCCAGAGTCCACTGGGAGGACAACATTAAACAATCTTTGAAGGACCGAGGACTAGAATGGAACCAGGCCAGGAGGAAGACAGCCGATAGGATAGTCTGGCACTCTCTCTTCCAAACCTCTACACCTCATGGTAGAAGGGGAACAACTAAGTAAGTAAGTAACTTAAATAGTCTAGTGTTTGTTAATATTTTGAGTCATCCTTTCTGTCTTGTATTTTAAGGTTTTCTGTAATTTTTGTGAAATGTTAATATACTATGCCTCTGTAAGTTACTACAACATTTTTTTTTTCATTCCTTTCATGATTCAGCACCATGTTGACCCAGCTCTCGGTGTATACGTCATTGACCGCTACACTTATCATGCTCTGGAATTTCTGGAAACTGTAAAACCAGGATCAAAGAAAACCATGGCTCAATTCGTAAGTACCGATGCAGACTATGTCTTTATGTCACAGAAAAGAAAGTGAGACCTAACCTACATGCATTAATACCCAGCTTCGGGCTGCCCTGTATAGCTCTGCTTCACTATCATTATGATCATTACTTGTCAGTTCCCCAAGGAGCATTGGCCTTCAACAAACATCCACCTGTCGCGTGTACCATCAGCTCGAGGTTTTTCCATGTCTTTCTCATAATTTTCATTTATGTTTCTAGTTCTTTATCATGTGCGTGTTTTGGTCGACCTTTGTTTTTTTTTTAACCTGGGGATTTC
Organism: Oreohelix idahoensis; assembly: GCA_024509875.1. Classification (NCBI taxonomy): domain Eukaryota; kingdom Metazoa; phylum Mollusca; class Gastropoda; order Stylommatophora; family Oreohelicidae; genus Oreohelix; species Oreohelix idahoensis. Next base: position 806,416 of record JAMPIV010008314.1, on the reverse strand, counting down.
AGAACAAGGAATGCCTGGTAATGCTTATCAGGAGGTTTCCTTGGTGCGTGTGTCCTATCCATCTCCAACATCTTCTTCTCATCTCTTGTTACTCTAGCGCTTGTCTGGTTCTTGTCATGAGTTCCATATTGGTGACCTTTGTCATACCATTTCAATACTTCTATTCTATGCTAGCACCTATTTATGAAAGTTCAATTTCTTGCTGGTTGTTTTTGTTGTTATCCATGTTTCTGAGCCATTTTTCTCTTCTGTGGAGCTGGTAGTAAGCATCATTATGTTCCTGATCAGTGTAACTGTGGCACTGATAAAATGACTGCTGAACATCTGCTTCAAAGTTGCCCCTTATATGTGGTACAGAGAAAGTGCATATGGCCGATGCCAGCTCCTTTCATGGAAAAGCTTTACAGGGATTCAAATAGCCTCAAACTGACTACTGCTTTCTTTGAGAACATTCAAGTGGACGTCTGAGAGTGTACGAAGAAGAAGAAGAAGAGCCATTTAATAGGACTGACTTGACTTAGGAGTTGAAGATTCTTATTTTTGTATCGGACTTGATTTTTTTTTTTAAATGTATTTCTGTATTTTTCTTAATGCGGTGAAAGCTGCTGTTGCTTTTTGTATTCTTATGTTTTGCTATAGCGCACTTTAATTTTGAAGACCTTTGTTTTCCACATGAAAGTGTCATTGTCCATCAGCTGGCAAGTTTAAACAGCCCTCAAAATGTCCATGCATGCTCTTAGCCAGTCAGAGTGCATCACACGTATGCTAGCTTCCAGTCAGCGATCTCCTCTGTTAAGTTCCAGTGCTGCCAGAAGCAATCATGTGGCAGGTGCAATAGCGAGTCAGCTGATAAAGAGCACTCTGTTCAACATTATTCCTCCTTCCACCCAGCTTTTCTATTCACCTCCACCTCCACTTTGTCAGCTTTTTGAGTGAATGTGTTTAAACTCTTTATTATAACTCCAGTGATGAAGAGATAGATTTGCTTTAGTAGAGCCATGCCATACAGATTACACATCCACAGCTTCCTGCTCACCCGCCGCCTCTTGTTGACAGCTAAGGTTACCTCTCTCATTCTGTTACACTAGCCAGTCTTGTCAAATTTCTGTTATCCATTATACTGATCAGTATTCTACTCGTACATTGCACATTAATTATTAATGGTACATTGCATTGCTATATTAGTCTGTTTATTATTACTCATACTCTTCATAAGCCCTGTAAAGTTCCTGTGGTGCCAGAAGCAAGCATGTCTCAGGTGCGGTAGCGAGTCAGCTGATTAAGAGCACTCTCTTCAACATTATTCACCTCCCCCATCTACTTTATTAACTCTTTGACTCCAGAAGAACGCTCAGAGCGTTGATCAGATTTGACACCCATGCCAAAACAACTCTCTGATCGTTGTTTTTAGTCTATCACGAGTTAAAAATACGGCACAGGGTGGAAAATAATACAAGTAGATAATACGAAGGAGTCTTCAACTTGGTATTGGCTGTTAAAGAGCGAGAAGCTCAGCAGCTCTAGTTAAACAACAGTAACAACAAGTAGGGCTGTAAATTTTAATGTGATGCGCAATTTCCTCTTACTAACGTTGTCATTCTTCTCTTTGAAGTTCAAAGTGTGCCCCAAGGAGCAGTGTAGTAGCACAGTGAGCGTGCGCACGGACCTGTTTAAAAGAGACATATCACAGACTCTGCTAACTGACTTCTTTGGAGGAGAGCGCAATGTTGAGCTGCTTACAGGTTAGGAGATAAGTCATCAAAAACTGTTGTCTACTAACTTCTTCTTTGCTTTAAAATTTAGATTCGGCTGTTAACCTGTGATAGGAAACAATATGAGAGTGTCTTACTTACTTAGTCGTTCCCCTTCTACCATGAGGTGTAGAGGTTTGGAAGAGAGAGCACCAGACTATCCTATCGGCTGTCTTCCTCCTGGCCTGGTTCAATTCTAGTCCTCGGTCCTTCAAAGATTGTCTAATGTTGTCCTCCCAGCGGACTCTGGGTCGTCCTGGGGGTCTGGATCCCTGGCCCTTTGTTTCCCATGCTTGTCGTGGTAGCCGATCTTCTCCCATTCTGCAGACATTGCCAGACTATCTTAGTTGGGACTGTTCTACTTGGGTCTGCAGGAGGTGGGATTTTAGGCCTTGACGTATCGTCTGGTTGCGGACCATGTCTCTTCTTGTTACTTCAACCACCTTCCTCAGATACCTCATTTCTGAGGTTTGGATCTGGCTTTTGTGGGTTTTAGTCATTGCCCATGACTCGCATCCATATGTCAAGAGTGGGACACCTATGTCGAGCGGTATACAGCCATCTTCGTTTTCATACCAACCTCTCTCTTGCTGAGGAATCCTCGATTTATGGCCTGAAAAAGTCTCCCAGCTGCTGCTTTTCGAGTGGCCAACTCTTCTTTGATGCCTCCCTTTCGGTCTATAATAGCTCCGAGATATTTAAAGTGGTCGACCTGCTCCAGGACCTGTTCTCCCAGCTTAATCTGATATGAGAGTGTCTATATCCAAAAAGTCTCCTGACTGGCTGCCTGGAGCACTAAGGGGAAGTCATACTTACTTTTGTCACTAAGTATCACTGAAGACTTCTAATCTGCCGCGGGGGGGGGGGGGGGGGCGGGGGGGGGGGGGGCGGGGGGGGGCTCAGATGAGACAAAGTAAGAACAGGACTAATGCCCCCTCAGGCATGTCTTTCAAGGTCACTAATGTGAGGTTATGCGGGGGGAGCCTAGCAGGCCTCATCATGTACAACACGTTGTTACAGAAAGCAACACTTCAGGAGCATGAGAATGATTGGTGCAGAATTCCTACAAGAGCGCCACCTACATTGGTGGTTCCATGCCCCTTATAAAGAGTGCAAAGGAAAATAAACGAATAAATTACTTCCTTTATGAAGCACTGTGCCATAACTTCCTTTATGAAGCACTGTGCCATAACTTCCTTTATGAAGCACTGTGCCAAAACTTCCTTTATGAAGCACTGGGCCATAACTTCCTTTATGAAGCACTGTGCCAAGTTTCATATATTATTGTATGTACATGTTCCTTTTTCACAAGTGTTGTTGTATGGTGCTTTCTCCGGCATTCTGCAATTCTTGAGTGAAGTGAAAAAAAAAGCAAGTTTAAAAGAGTAGCATGGCTGCATCAAGTTTTGCTTCATGCTTTGGAGACCTATAAAATGCTGAAGCAAACATTTGATGATGACACTTTCATCACAAGTAATGACTTTTGAAGACAGGAAGTCTTCAGTGCTATTTAGAGGAACGAGTATTTACAATTTCCAAGTAGCGCTCATGTGGTAAATCCAGTGGCTTTTGGATTACACCTCGTAAGAAAGCACTGCAGCAGAAAGTAATATGATTGTGGTCAGAACTTTTTGATTTGGACCCTTTCTGTCACTCTAGGATTCACGACTACTTTGCTCATGATACCTACTAGTCTGGACTATTCAGCCCAACCCTGAAAACTGAAAGGACAAGGAAATCAGTTGCACCAATACTGCTTTCACAGTTGAATGAAAGTTTTTTGAGTAAAGATTGAAAACTTTGGTTTAAAGAAAGAAAAAATGGAGAATAATTACAGAAGCAGAGCTGTACGATGCCCCAGGCAAAAGTCTATATGCGAGTAACCACAGACAAACGGCACCCTCTGTATGGAAACGTAGGTGACCTTAAGGGAGCAAGAATAAAGAGAGGGATATCATGGATGGCACAGGCAGAGACAATGATCAAGCAGGTGACCACAGTTGAAAATATTCAAAGGGGAAGAGTGGAGTATGTCAGATAAGAACTGGATTAACTACCAGCAGGTCATCATCAGCCTTGGCAGAGAGTGTAGAACTTGGGGCAGTGGGAAAGCAGAATTGAAAATTAATCAGATGATACACAATCATGCCAAGGATAATTATGCCATTGTGTATACAGATGGGTCTGTCATCCGTGGTGAGAAATCATTGGGGCTTCTCTGCTAGGGTAAAAGGCAGAATTGTCGCCAAACATAGCAGGGCTTACAAGGTAACAACTTCCAGCATGAGAATAGAGGTAGAGGCAGCTACTGCAGCCTTAAGGTGGATATCTGAAACTTCAGTAACAAAGGCAGACATTATGTCAGACTCTCAGTCCATGCTTCAAAAGGTTAAAAATGATTGGCTACGACATCAATGGAAAACATTCATTAGAAGCTTCGAGTCTGCACGAGCTGGTGTGGATCTGCTGTTCTGTTCATGCAGGGGTATGCGATAATGAGAGAGCTGACAGACTGGCATCAAGAGCACCCACAGTGGGGACACTAGATATGGATAAGGGAGAGATACTGAGAACAATTAATGATCACCTGTTAGAGAATGACACTGCAATAGATGAATCATCAAGGTTAAGATTGTTGGAATTTGGTATCAAATGTAAGGCTAGCAGGGATTGACACATGAGAGGATGTACAACCGGCGCGCTACAGGAACAGTTAGCATTCATACCATTTGACATTTGCTGAGGGAGACTGAGCACCAATAGGTTTGCCAGCATGAGGTAACGTCGATTCTGATTAGCAACAATAACAGCTTGCCAAGGAACATAATCCTTCAAGAAATTCATGTCGTCTGCTCAAGATTTTTCATTCGTTAATTTTCCTTTTCGCTCCTAATTGAACATGAAGCCACCACTGAAGCTGGTTGTTACGCCTCTCTTTGCACACCGAGATGCGTTCATGATTTTGGGAGCATCGCGGTACTCAAATAGAGCGCTGCTATATTAAAATGACGTCGTATAAAACAATTATGTAGACGCGAGTGCAGAGCAGAAGTAGTTGACTTTCGGGTTGTCTTGAGCCGGCAGGCTGCATTTCATGTGTGGTCCATATGTGTTCTCTTGAGGCTGTTATGTCTGTCGTTCTGACTGTGTATAAAGAAAGTATCTGCATCTATTGATGCCAGGAGATTCCTGTAATGTAGATGAGTATTCAAAGAATATTGATAAATCATAATTATGTCGCGGACCTCAACTTGGCGGACTTTACGGAGAAGTACTGCATTCACCATTATTGTTATAGTGTAACAGACGTGAATTATGGCCCAGTAGAGATGGCTGATGGACTGTGTTTAAATATGAACTATTATATTAATGTGGAGCTGCTTGTTTCTATGGAGAGTAATCAAACCTTGTGAGACGCTGACGGTTTTTATCTGCACTCATTCAATCTGTTGCTGTTTCAAGTATTTGTTGACCGTTGAAGAAAATCATAAAACCATACCCCATAGTGAACTTGATAAGATTACCTACAATAACCATGTTATCACGCAACAGTAGATTGGGTAGCCAAGCCGGTGGATTTTAACCCTAGAACTGCAGCACTCTATCTACATCCCAACACTGGTCTCGTGCAGCAATCCTGCACCAAGCATTCTCATGCTCTTCATTCTGTAGCAGTGTGTTGTACATGATGAGGTAGCCAGCCCCATGCACAACCATCATTAGTGGCCTAGTATGACATGCCTGAGGGGACAGTAGTCCTATTTTTTCTTTGTCTCTTCAGAGCCCCTCGGGAACCACACAGAGCCCCTCAGTTCTTCTTCTTCTACTTTGTACACTCTCAGACGTCCACTTAAATGTTCTCAAAGAAAGCAGTAGTCAGTTTGAGGCTATTTGAATCCCCGTAAAGCTTTTCCACGAAAGGAGCTGGGAGCCCCTCAGTAACCACACAGAGTCCCTCGGTAACCACACAGAGCCCCTCGGTAACCACACAGAGCAAGTTTGATTATAATGGGTAATGTTATTGATTACAGGCCTGGGCATACCATGGGAGGACACTTCTTCTTTGTCGTTTGCTCTGAATTGAAGCGGGAAAATACATTGTGTCGTAGTTTACAGCTGGGCTGCAATATCTCTGTCTTTCGGCACGGCACTTCCAGTTTCAGCAGGTGGTTTAAAATCAGAGTTATGAGCTGCCATCCAAAGCTTACGAGCTTCTTCTACTTGGAATTTAACCCATACCTAGGGTTTGTTTTGGTACTGGCCAGAGCATGGTCCACTGGCCGGTGGGCGTTCAGGAGGACACTTAAGCACTGGGAGAAGGCTGACCTAGCTTCGTAAGGCTCTTTGCTGTAAGCATGGTCTATATTTCATTTGGTTTTCTCATTAAACTCGTTTTTAACATTCTTGTTCTGCATTGCATTTTTCTGCCAAGGATTTAGTTCATGGTTAAAAAACATTGCCAAACATCATTAACTATCTCCTCGTCTTTGTCATCGATGTCTGAGGTTGTTATATTAGCTTCCTCTGAATATTTTGGTTCTTATATTCTGATTCATTAAATTTTCCAGCCTTATCTCCTTCTTCTTCTTCTTTGATCCTTAGCCGCAGACTGTCAAAGCAGTCAGTGGCCATCACGCCTGGTGGCGTCTTGTAGGGCAGCAACAAACTGCTTCCACTTTGTTCGGTCGGCAGCCATCCTTCGTACAGTGCCCCAACTCTGGTTCATTCTTTGCATCTCAGCCTCCACAGTTCTCAGCCAAGTTGTATTTGGTCGGCCTCTCTTTCGCTTTCCTTCGGGGGTCCTGTCGTAAAATTAACAGTGATACAACGTTAAAATACCTCCAAAGATAACATGTAAGGATAAAAACATAATGCGTAAGCTGCTGATAGTACATGATCGCCCTGACCGCGGGTCACTACCCTCCATAAAAATTGACTTGCTAGACGGGAAGTCAAAACGGTTACCATTTGAACGGGATGAGAACGGCGGATCAAAAAGGAAAAAATATGACTGAAAAATTGCGTGAAACTAGCGAGGCTAAAAAGATGCAATTGGGGGGGGGAACGGAGGAAAAGTCACGTCCCCAAGTTGACACAAGGTAACGAAATCGACAAAAGGGACCATAGTTATTATACGCAACAGTCATTTTTTGGACGCTTTTGTGATATTTTGTCCTTTATTTGAATGCAGCGGCAAACGTTTCACAGAATATTCTAGAAAGTATTTCGAAAAAGACAACTAACCTTGAAAAGTAACTTTTTCTTAATAATGATGTTAGGAATATAAAACCTAGCTGGCCGGATGGCCCATTTTGAGCAGTGAAATAATATGCTTTTATTTATACAGACGGATAGATAATAATGAAGACATTGACAAAAGACTGTGTTGTTCACATCAGCGAAAGACTGCATTGAATCAAACATGTTACTAATTTGCACAAAAAACCGCGACCTTGAGACTCAAGTGTCCAAATCTAGTTAGAATGAAAGAGAGGGACATTGGTGGGAGCTGTGGCTAAAAATAACTTTAAAGACAAAATTTGTAGAGGGGACGGATAGGTTGGTTCAAAAACCAAGTACGTTTTTTGTGAAAACGCAAGTAGAGACGGACGGACTAACAGATAAAAATCCATACTTGACTGAAGCATGACTGAAATGACTTTAGTGTAGGAAATTTGAATTTGAAAAAACACAAGGCATTGATTGGCCACAGACAATCATATTATCAGCGCTCAGACGCGCTTTTTTGCCATTCCTCAATAGTTGTCCAGTGATAGACACAGTAAATTTTAAGTGTGGTGATTTCCAATGAAGTAAATTGAAATAAGTTCAGGGACGCCATACTATAGCCAGCAGCTCAGCTGAGTTTTGCTAGCATTTCTGTGTTCTTTATTCATAATCTGAGCTGTGAGTTTTTTATGTTGACACCAAAGGTGGTGTCAAATGCTGGGTAAATAATTGACAGTGAGGACCCGTGCAGTGTCGCATCTCGGCAGAACAGCCTTGTATTGCCCCCAAGCACGGAGAGGTGGGGCCACCCGATATATTGCCCCCAAGCACGGAGAGGTGGGGCCACCAGATTCCAGCACCAGAACTACTCTTTCAAAGTTACGTAAGCAGGCTGGTCTGCTGGATTTACACCAACTTCATAGACATAGCACCCAAAGTGAATTACTACTAAAACATCCCATTTCCTTCCATCATTAATGGACAATGTTTGGTAGGCATAGACAGGGAGGGATGAAGCCACCCCAACAGCACATCTATTCATCGTTCTCCCAGGGAAAATAAAATTATGAACTGTAGAAATATTAACTAATCGTGAAAATTGTATACGTACACACCTTTTATTTATCATGCCATTTATTCATGCCATTCACTCATAAATTTCAAAATCTTTCATATGTTCTGGCCAAAATAAAACCTTGGTTCAGAACAAATAAATTTAAAAAAAGATTTACTTTCTAAAATTTCACCAGCTGAATTTAGTTCATTGTGTTCTAAATTTTATTGATAATATTATATTATTTAATATCTGTGTGTGTGTTTGTATATGTCAATACAACACATTACATTCAGTACCCTAGATTTTAACGTAGCCACATTCATTAGAAAAAAAGATAGGTGTGAGGTCGTAGTGGTAGCAAGAAAGGCCTTCTGAAAATACACAGCTACATTTTATCTCAGGAGCCTTCACAGCTGACCACATACATCACACTTAGTAATATCACCATCATACAATACCATCAAATCCACTACAGGTCCATAGCATAGCTGTTCTTGTAATGGCATCAGGGTCCCTTCTGAGGACGTGGCCAACCCAACTCCAGCGTCTGCTAGCTATGATGGTGTGCATGTCCTCTTGGCTACTCCGAATAAGTAGTTCTTGGTTGGTGATGGTATTCGGCCAAAAGATTCCATGAATTTTCCTTAGGTTCTAAGAGCTGCGGTCGCGCAGTGGTTAGCGCACTGGCTTCATAGCTCACTGGTCCATGGTTCGATCCCCAGATGAAGTGGGATTTTTTCAGACTGCAGACGGCTCCAGGGTTCGACCCAGCCTCATGAATTGGGTACCAGAGCAACTCTGGGAAGGTTACGGTGGCCGGCGTGATGCTGACCACATCACCCCCTAGTGTGCCGACGGTCAAGAAAATATTGGCCTAACACCATATTCCCAATATGCCTCAATGGGCGTTGTAACGGAATCCTTTACCGCGGCCCCCCCCCCCCCCCCCCCCCCCCCCCCCCCTCCCCCCCCCCCCCCCCCCCCCCCCCCCCCCCACCTTAGGTTCTAGCCTTATGTTTGATCTTTATTCTTGTCTGTATTTTTATGAAAATCGGCCATCGTTATAGAAGCCTCTGAGGAGTCAGAAATAATAAACCTACTCCTTCCTCAGGCTTACCTAATATGAGGCTGTGCCTTGGCTGGCAACTAATATGAAATTGTGCCTTGGCTGTCAACTAATATGAAATTGTGCCTTGGCTGTCAACTAATATGAGGTTGTGCCTTGGCTGGCAACCTCATCATGTAAAACAAATTATTATAGAAACTACCACTGGCTAGAGCACTTAAATGTTTTGGTGCAGTGTTGGCTTGATACTCTGTAGGGACCAAAAAAGAAAATGATGATGTAAACTGTAATGTTTAGAGCACATGACAGAAATGATTAAGTTCATTATCACTAAAGGTTGCCTCAGATGAAGCAAACTGATGACACTGACTAACAAAAAAAAACTTTTTTTTCTTTCTCTAACATTTCTATGTTTTTCTGGTCAATTTTAATGCGCTGTTTTTAAATCTGCAAACCGTTTTTCTCTATCAGGTCGGGATCTCTAGAAATACGCAATTGAAGTTTTTTAACAACGAATACAGTATTACAACATCATTCGTACAAGAAGTATAACAGTTATGTAGGCTTGAATTTCTTTGCAGTCGACTTTCGTCGGTGAATGGCATGGCGTACATCGCGATGAAGCATCCAACAATAATCGGCAAGCATGGTCACACTCAACGGGCTGATCACCCGTTTGCCAGTCACTTCGATTACGGAAACAACAGCAAATGGATTGATTTGCCGTTGCCCTAAAGACGCCAATAGGCGTGATGGGAAACAATGACAAAGAAAACCTATCTGCTGTTGCCCTAAGACGCCACTAGGCGTAATGGCCACTGACTGCTTTGACGGTCAGTGGCTAAGGACGGAAGAAGAAGAAGAAGAAGATGGTCACACTCCACCGTCCTTGATAACGTGACTCCATTACGGCGATATCTTGATGGAATCGTTCTCCATGTTCATCGCTGACTTCGCCAAGGTTGTCAGGGAAAAAGTCAAGATGTGAATCGAGCAAATGGATTTTGAGGGACATGTTACAGCCCATAATTCTGTATGCATCTATGCACTGCTTAACAATATGCAACATAGTCAACAGATTTGTGATTTCCCAGAAAGTTATCGACGATTGATTTGAATGCCATCCATGCGCGAAGTTCACTACCATGTAACAAGTTCTCGAATTGTTTGTCTGCAATAACTTTCCTAATCTGAGGTCCTACAAAGATACCTTCCTTTATCTTTGCATCGCTAAATTGCGGAAACTTTTCTCGAAGATAAGTGAAAGCTTTGCTCGTTTTATCTAACGCTTTTACAAAATTCTTCATGAGCCCCAACTTTATATGTAACAGTGGTAAAATGAAGCTGTCTTTGTTAACTAATGGCTCGTGTATTACATTTTTATGCCCGAGCTGCATACGATCCCGGATAGGCCACACCTTTCTTGCATAATGTTCCTGTCTGTTGCGGCTGTCCCATTCACATCGGAAGCAACAAAATTTAGTATACACAGTCTGCATGCCCGTGAGAATTGCAATGACCTTAGGTCTCCACAAATCCGCCATTGGTAGTCATTGTACTTTATTTTTTCCAAACGTATAGCCATATTGTCATAAGTTTCTTTCATATGAACAGAGTAGGTGACTGGAATTGATGAAAATAAATTTCTGTTATGCAATAACACGGCTTTTAGACTAGTCTTGGAAGAATCGATGAAAAGTCGCCATTCGTTGACTATGTGCTCATGACCGTGGTGCACCATTAGACCGTTTACATCTTTGCAATAGCAAATGTCATCATCCATCTCAAAGTATTGAACAAGTTCTCTGTGTCTATGACGAAATTTAGATATCGGAGTATTGGGCGCTAAAAGATTCCATTCTTTGAGTCGCGAACCGAGTAATTCCGCTTGTCCTTTGGTAAGAGCGAGATCACGTATTAGATCTGAAAGTCCTGAATGGTTAATTAAGTAAACACTATCATTCACCGGTATGTAATCTGAGTCAGAATTAGTTTCTAATGCAGGTAAACTATCACTTTCTGATGGTTCATTCACGTCCAACGGATTATGTTCTGGTGGTACTTGGATCGGACACGTGATTGGATCATGAGGCACTGGTTTCGAAACCAATTCAATATTTGAATAAACCACAGACTTTCTAGTTTTTAAAGTGAAACCATGGATATTTGTCAAGCAGAAGTACAATCAGTAGTGTGATTTGTATGTTCACGCCATATTACTGGCACTCCAAAAGGCATCGACTTATGCTTCGGCGATTTTCGTAACCAACCTGCCAATGTATCGAACAAACTGCATTTGGCTACCAAGATTTATCTGCATCATCAACTTTCGAATCGAAATAAAGTTCATATGCTTTCTTTAGTAATGGTGTAAAGTTTTTCTGGTCAACACGATCGGTAAAATATCTGCACACGTAACAGAACAGATCAGCCGAATTTCTACAACTTCTAGAAGCCATATTTTGCTCAGAATTATTTCAAAATACAGTAACTATTTGAAAAATCGCGTAACATATGTCATGCATCTTTTAGCAGTATAAAAAGTAGAATTATGTTGCTTTTTATTAATTTTTAATAAGTTATATAGTAAAAATGAAACGGAGCAAATAACGGTTTCCCAAAAATATATTTATTCACAAATATCTTAAGAACCCGACGTGATAGAGATAAACGGATTTCAGATTTGAAATCAGCGCAAGAAACTGACCTAAGAACACTTTTTCTTATATAAGAAAGAAAAATGTTGTTTGTCAGTGTGATTAATGAAATCTGTTTTTCCCTCCAGAAACTGTTTCTTTGGCCAAGGTGAAATCGACAAGTTCAAATTACACATGCAGGTTAGTATATATATATGTATATTTTTTTTAAATAATATGTTTTGCCTCATTTTGGCAAAGCCCGTTCAACCTAGACATGAGGTGTGTTGGTTATATTAGTGCCCCAAATGTAGAACACCTAGTGGTCTAGTAATGATATATACAGTGTGGTTGCTTTTTATGTGAGGGATGTACAAGGGGATTGACATAAGTCTTGGGCCTGACCATGAAGGAGTCACAGGAGGAAGATGAAACTTGGCACATTTAAAGTTCATCATATTTGCACTGAATGTGTGAAGTACGCGTTTGTTTCTTCAATGGGTTTTCCCGCTACTGTGCACGGCGCAATGTACCCTATTGACCGGATCTTCTGCTCCAAAGATTTGACAAAACAATGGAAAAGAAGGAGGCCAGAGCTGTGATAAAATTTCTCATGTTTCAGGGAAAAACACCTACAGAAATACACAGAGAGATGCAACCAGTGTTTTGTGATTCTTGTCCTTCATATACTTCAGTAAAAAACTGGTGTCAACAATTTAAGTGCGGCTGCTCAAATGTTGCTGATCTGCCAAGATCTGGTAGACCAGCCTCAGAGTGCAACGATGAAAATGCAACAAGAATGAAGAAAATCATTGACCAGCATCAAAAAATGACAAGTGTGGAGATAGCTAATAGAGTAAAACTAAATGAAAGAACAGTTTATAGAATTTTACACAACAGACTGAACATGAGAAAAGTGTGTGCACGCTGGGTTCCGCGACTGTTGACACGTGAACAGAAGCAAACGAGGGTAAATTGATGTCAACAGTTGCTCAAAAAGTGTCAGTCAAAAAAATTTTTGGAGACCATGGTGACAGTAGATGAGACTTGGGTACACCATTATGACCCCGAATCCAAAATTGCCAGCATGCAATGGAAAACCCTGGGCTCCCCAACACCTGTCAAGCCGAGAGCACAGAAATCTGCAGGAAAAGTGATGCTGACTGTTTTTTGGGACGGCAAAGGTGTCCTTTTGAAAGATTATCTGCCTCGTGGCAACACAGTTAATGGACAGTACTATGCAGATCTTCTCACCAAACTAAGAAAGGTTGTGACCAGGAAATGAGGGATAACGCGCACTCAAAATCTTCCTTTGCTTCAAGTCAACGCACCCTCTCACAAAGCACGGCTTGTGCAGCTAGCAGCCAACGATTTGAATATTGAAATTCTTCCACACCCACCATATTCTCCAGATTTGGCTCCATCAGACTTTTTTCTATTCCCAAATCTTAAAAAACAGCTAAAAGGAAATCATTTTGACAGCGATGAAGAAGTTATACTGGCATGTGATGACTGGTTTAGTTTGAAAAATAGGGTGTTGTACTCCCAAGGTCTTTTCAAGGTCAAGCAGTGATGGCAGAAGTGTGTCAATTCAGACGGTGGCTATATTGAAAAGGAATAAACACAATACAAAATTTCAGCTCTCTGTGACATGTCCTTCATGGTCAGGCCCAAGACTTATGTCAATCCCCTTGTATTCCTGAAGACCTTGCGTAATTCAAAACTCACATGATTCAAGAGTAGTTTTTACATAGGAATAAATGTAAAAGGGGGGGGGTGTGTTCTCGGAGAACATAAATGAAGACCATTGTAGCGTAGTTTTGCTGTTAACGCATTCTTACACTTGAACCGCATCATGCGCCATGTTACCCTAAAGATCTACCAGCGGGCCACATGGTGCGCCAGCTTGATACGATTCTGAATTTGAACATAAAGTAAGTGGCCATAGCTTGTTCAAATCATGTAAACACTTCCTGTGGACTACGTGTTTTGAACTGGTAATGAAAGAAGTATTCTAGTACTTAGATTTTGCATACTTTATCAATTAATGACATCATTAGGCTGTTTGTTAACAAGTAGGGTAGTCACGTACATAACAGTCATAAACTATCAATGGATCAACCACAATAGTTTATTTCTGCATTAATTATATCGATACGATAATTACCTATTTTTTATTCTGAGAAGGATGTTTAACAAATTTGATATTTTTAAGAAATAAATTAATTAAATTGCGTGGGACAGGACTGTGTCAGTGAGATTCTAATTCAGCAATGTGTGACTTCTAAAAAAAAATTTAGAATTTTCATTTGTTTGTTTTCAAACGTCTTGGATTAATTTTCAACTGCATATTCATTTCAGTTACAGGGCTTTTACCACCAAGGAATTAAGTAGAGCTGAAATATTTACGTTTAAGTGAACAATTTTAATTAATATTTTCTTTTCATTTTGTCCCTTTTCTACACTTTGCAAGATATAACAAATAATTATAAAATCACATTAGAACTCAACATTGTTTCACAACATTTTCCAGCCAATTTCCTAAAGTTATATGCATAATACATATATCTGCTGAATTAATATATAGGTCGTCTGAATGGTTTTAAAACATCACTTGTATTTAAAACATGCCTCCATTTTGAGGCCTGGGTAAAACCGGAAGACTGCCTGGGTTAGAATGAGTTGAACACGACAGTTTTTCTAAAATGACCTTCACTTACAACTGTGTAACACCTCCACATAACAGCAACTAACTTGTCTCAAAATGACCACCACTTAACATCAGTGTAAGATCTCTACATAACAGCAGCTAACTTGTCTCAAAGTGACCATCTCTTAACATCTGTGTAACACTTCTACATAACAGCAACTAACGTGTTACAAAATAACCATCACTTAACATCTGTATAAGATCTGTACATGGCAGCAACTAGCATGTCAAAAAATTACCATCACTTAACATCTCTGTAAGATCTATACATGACAGCAACTACTGTGTTACAAAATGACCATCATTTAACATCTGTGTAACACTTCTACATAACAGCAACTAACGTGTTACAAAATGACCATCACTTAACATCTGTATAAGATCTGTACATGACAGCAACAAACGTTTCTCAAAATGACCTGCACTTACATCTATGTAACACCTCTCCATGACAGCAACAAATGTTTCTCAAAATGACCTTCCCTTACATCTGTGTAACCACCTCTACATGACAGCAACAAACTTTTTTCTCAAAATGACCTTGTATGGAGAGGTGTAAGTGAAGGTCATTTTGAGACATGTTAGTTGCTGCTAGGTAGAGGTGTTCTGCAGATGTTGTATGACTAGGGGTGCTGAGCTACTCGCTCTTTTGCAGCCAATACCAAGTTCAAGACACCTTGGTATTTTCTACATTGTTGATCTAGGCTTTTCTGCCATTCTGAAACTTGTTGAGTCATGAGCTTCAGTTTCTCCAGCTTGGCTTGCATTGACAGGATCATCACATCTGGTCCTAAGCTAGGAATAAGAAGTGTGTGGCATGCTGTGCATTCCCTGCCATTTAAGGGGGCTGTCCAAATATGCAGAGCTAAAATACTGTGCTCAGGTTCTGGGCTCTCCCAAAGAATTGTCACGTCCTACACAGAGTGGCTTCTCAGCTTCCCCCTGCCTATCATGGGTCCATAGTGAGTTCCTCCTGCAAGCAACCAACCAGGTAAAAGCCAGAGTTATGCCTGGGGCTCAAGTGACTCCTCCAAGCTTAGTGTGCAGTGCTGGGTTCTCGACATGTTTCACCACAGGGGGGAGTCCCTGGAAGTGTGTGGATGATTTCAAGGGACGTTTCAGGTTTTACCATTTTTTCATTCATCTTTATTTTCATTCATCTTTATTCGCTGTTTTTTCGATTTATCTGCTTATGTTTTTGTTTTGGTTTGTTTCGTATCCTTTTGTATATTTTTTTTATTGTTGCTATCTTATACGTCACTTCCTTCAAGTTTTTGTTGGAGAGAGTACCACGGTCGTCTTTTCCAAGCATCTACAAATCTTACTAAGTGAACTTTTACTTGTTCCATAGTTTTGTTCATTTTTTTTTTTTCGTTTCGTTGATTATTTACTTTCTTGTTTCGGTATTTCTTTTAGGTTTTTCGATTTTATTGTATTATTATTGTTCTTTTTTCGCACATCACTGTGGTTGTTTACTTTTTCCATCTGCTTGTATTGCACATTTGGTGTATGTTTCTCATTATCGTATGTTTTTGTAGTGCCTATATGTAATTCTTGTCTTTGTCACCTGTTTGTGGCTGACGAAGGGTAAAACCCGAAATGTCCCTTGTTTCATATGAACCGTTATTTGTAGAACTGATTCAATACCGTTTTATTGGTTTATATACTTATAGAAACCAACGGGCTGATCACCCGTTTGCCAGTCACTTCGATTACGGAAACAACAGCAAATGGATTGATTTGCCATTGCCCTAAAGACGCCAATAGGCATGATGGGAAACAATGGCAAAGAAAACCTATCTGCTGTTGCCCTAAGACGCCACTAGGCGTAATGGCCACTGACTGCTTTGACGGTCGGTGGCTAAGGACGGAAGAAGAAAAAGAATACTTATAGAAGTTATTGACAAATGCACCATAAAACTCCAGAGCAGTTCTATGTTACGAACAGCTGCTTATATATAATATATAGTATAGAGAGGAGCCGCGGTGATTTATGCACAGGTCAAGGGAGCCGCAGACCAAGCAAGTTTGAAAACCTCTGATCTAAGTAACAGCAATTAACTTATCCCAAAATGACCTTCATTTACATGAGCAAAATACCTATATCTTACAGCAACTGATGTCTCAAAATTGACTTTCAGTTAAAGGTAGTCACATTTCAGATACTGCCATTAGAAAATGAAATGTTAGAGACTTCACTATACTGGGTCCAGCTTTGTGAGGTGGGGTGACCAGTTTCATTCCTTGCTGCCTTTATTTACTCTAGAGCAGAGTCAGGTACCCATTTACAGCTGGGTAGACTGGAGTGTGAGGAGTGTGACACTGCCAGGCTTTGAACTTGGAACCTAGTAAGTTGACTGCGAGAGGCAAGCTTAGGCCGGTCCCAAGCCCGGTTGAAAAAAAGGAGGAGAGCGGCCTGCATGGAGGCCATAAGGAAGCAGCCCCTCCATCATGCAGAGGCACAACAGGCCAATCACCTGTATGCCTTAAAACCTGATTACACAAAATGCAAGAGAGAAACAGTCCCAACTAAGATGTGCTTTGGCCATGTCTGCAAAATGGGAGAAGATCGGCTACCACGACAAGTATGGGAAACTAAGAGCCAGGGATCCAGACTTCCAGGACGATCTCTAAAGGACCGAGGACTAGAATGGAACCAGGCCAGGAGGAAGACAGACGATTGGATAGTATGACTCTTCCAAACCTCTACACCTCATGGTAGAAGAGGAACGACTAAATAAGTAAGTAAGAGACAAGCACTCTTACCACCTCTCCAATCGGATGCTCAGCTATCTCTTCATCTGTGTAACACCTCCACATAACAACTAACTTATCACAAAGTGACCTCTACTTACATCTCTATAACATGTTTCACAAATTGACATGTATGATCTCTCTCTACGTAACACCAGCTGACTTGTGGTTTTTCTGTCCACAGCAAAGATACCTGTGAAACCAGTGCAAAGAAGCAAAGCAAGTTTTCATTTCCTGACCAGTTTCCAAGAGTTCTGATCTAGGATCCATCTTGAATAAATTAGACCTTACGTTATTGATATATGTTCAGTGTGGTACCTGTATTAGATAAATTAGACCTTATTTTATTGATATATGTTCAGTGTGGTACATGTTTTAGGTAAATTATACCTTATGTTATTGATATAAGTTCAGTGTGGAACCTATGTTAGATAAATTAGACTTTATGTTTTTGATATAAGTTCAGTGTGCGTACTGTGTTACATAAATTAGATCTCTTGCTAACTACAAGTATATATGTTCACCGTGATGTCCAACTTTGACAAATTAGAGCTTATGTTATTTATATATGTTCAATGTGGTGTCATTGTTAGATAAATTAGATCTCTAGCTATTTATTTATGTTCAGTGTGGTGCCCATCTTAGACAAATTAGACCTTATGTTGTTTTTTTTTAATGTATGTTTGTTTTCGTGTCTGAGATAAATTAGATCTTTTATAATTTATATGCGTTTATTGTGGTGTCTATCTTAAATTAGATCGTATGTTATTTATATATGTTCAGTGCGGTGCCTCAATGGAACATTTTAAGCTATGTGAAGTTCACTAATTTCTGTTTTAAATTCATTCCAACACTCCCTTGTCAACAAAGTTTGAAAATTTTTTTTTTTATTTTAATGAAAGAAAGAGTGAGAGAGAAAGAAATTAAGCAGTTTCAATTGTTGTGTACTGTAAGCTTGTGTACATGATACCACAATTGTTGTGTACTTGTAAGCTTGTGTACATGATACCACAATTGTTGTGTACTGTAAGCTTGTGTACATGATACCACAATTGTTGTGTACTGTAAGCTTGTGTACATGATACCACAATTGTTGTGTACTGTAAGCTTGTGTACATGATACCACAATTGTTGTGTACTGTAAGCTTGTGTACATGATACCACAATTGTTGTGTACTGTAAGCTTGTGTACATGATACCACAATTGTTGTGTACTGTAAGCTTGTGTACATGATACCACAATTGTTGTGTACTGTAAGCTTGTGTACATGATACCACAATTGTTGTGTACTTGTAAGCTTGTGTACATGATACCACAATTGTTGTGTACTGTAAGCTTGTGTACATGATACCACAATTGTTGTGTACTGTAAGCTTGTGTACATGATACCACAATTGTTGTGTACTGTAAGCTTGTGTACATGATACCACAATTGTTGTGTACTGTAAGCTTGTGTACATGATACCACAATTGTTGTGTACTGTAAGCTTGTGTACATGATACCACAATTGTTGTGTACTGTAAGCTTGTGTACATGATACCACAATTGTTGTGTACTGTAAGCTTGTGTACATGATACCACAATTGTTGTGTACTGTAAGCTTGTGTACATGATACCACAATTGTTGTGTACTGTAAGCTTGTGTACATGATACCACAATTGTTGTGTACTGTAAGCTTGTGTACATGATACCACAATTGTTGTGTACTGTAAGCTTGTGTACATGATACCACAATTGTTGTGTACTGTAAGCTTGTGTACATGATACCACAATTGTTGTGTACTGTAAGCTTGTGTACATGATACCACAAATAGTTGTGTACTGTAAGCTTGTGTACATGATACCACAATTGTTGTGTACTGTAAGCTTGTGTACATGATACCACAATTGTTGTGTACTGTAAGCTTGTGTACATGATACCACAATTGTTGTGTACTGTAAGCTTGTGTACATGATACCACAATTGTTGTGTACTGTAAGCTTGTGTACATGATACCACAATTGTTGTGTACTGTAAGCTTGTGTACATGATACCACAATTGTTGTGTACTGTAAGCTTGTGTACATGATACCACAATTGTTGTGTACTGTAAGCTTGTGTACATGATACCACAATTTTTTGTGTACTGTAAGCTTGTGTACATGATACCACAATTGTTGTGTACTGTAAGCTTGTGTACATGATACCACAATTGTTGTGTACTGTAAGCTTGTGTACATGATACCACAATTGTTGTGTACTGTAAGCTTGTGTACATGATACCACAATTGTTGTGTACTGTAAGCTTGTGTACATGATACCACAATTGTTGTGTACTGTAAGCTTGTGTACATGATACCACAATTGTTGTGTACTGTAAGCTTGTGTACATGATACCACACAATTGTTGTGTACTGTAAGCTTGTGTACATGATACCACACAATGTTGTGTACTGTAAGCTTGTGTACATGATACCACAATTGTTGTGTACTGTAAGCTTGTGTACATGATACCACAATTGTTGTGTACTGTAAGCTTGTGTACATGATACCACAATTGTTGTGTACTGTAAGCTTGTGTACATGATACCACAATTGTTGTGTACTGTAAGCTTGTGTACATGATACCACAATTGTTGTGTACTGTAAGCTTGTGTACATGATACCACAATTGTTGTGTACTGTAAGCTTGTGTACATGATACCACAATTGTTGTGTACTGTAAGCTTGTGTACATGATACCACAATTGTTGTGTACTGTAAGCTTGTGTACATGATACCACAATTGTTGTGTACTGTAAGCTTGTGTACATGATACCACAATTGTTGTGTACTGTAAGCTTGTGTACATGATACCACAATTGTTGTGTACTGTAAGCTTGTGTACATGATACCACAATTGTTGTGTACTGTAAGCTTGTGTACATGATACCACAATTGTCTTTTTTAGGGAGATCCTTCTAGTTTTAATTGTTGAGTGGCAGAGTTCCTGGCTCTAGTCCTGAGTTAGGGATGGCAAAGGCAATGAGGAAGGGAAAATGATCACCCCCCAGCTCATAAAAAGCTGGACCTAGTATAGCGAAGTCTCTAACACTTCACTCCCTTATGGTAGTCCCCCCCTTGCAGGAAATATGTACCAAAGCGTTCATGTGCTGTTGCGGAGGTGGTGTCTGTAGCAAGTTATTTTACAAGATGAGGTTTTGCCAGCCTCGTTCCCAAGGGGGCAATAGTGATATTCCTTCTGTGTCTCCTCTGAGGCCTTCAGGAACTCCATGAGGATACGTATCTATGTATGTATATGTAAAAAAAAATGTAAAGGTAACCCCATAGCAGTTACTGCTGTAGGGGGAGTGAAGTGTTAGAGACTTCACTATACCAGGTCCAGCATTGAGAGGTGGGGTGTGACCATTTCTCTTCCTTCCCTAACTCAGGAGCAGTCAGGTACCCATTTACAGCTGGCAAACAAGTGTGCATCTATGGATATTTAATGTTAATCAGAATCGACGTCATTGCACTCCGGGCAAACCCATAGGTGCTCAGTCTCCCTCAGAAAATGTCGAAGGGTATGAATGCTAATTGTTCCTGTTGCGCACTGGTTGTATACATGCTGGATGCGTCCTCTCATACGTCCATCCCTGCTGGCCTTACGTTTGATGCCAAATTCCAGCAGTCTTAGACTTGATGATTCATTGATTGCAGTGTCATTCTCTAATAGACGAACATGAATTGCCCTCAGTATTTCTTCATTATCCATGGCCAATGCACCTTTTATGGGTGCTCTTGAAGCTAGTCTGTCAGCTCTTTCATTGCCACGTACTCCGGCATGACCAGGACAGTAGACCCATATCAGTTCTTGAAGATTTGATGCTTCTATGGAGGTTTTCCATTTATGTCGAAGCCAACCATTTTGGACCTTTCAAAGCATGGATAGTGAGTCTGATACAACTGCCTTTGTTAATAAAGTCTCAGACAGCCATCTTAAGGCAGCAGTATCTGCCTCTACCTCCATTCTCATGCTGGAGGTTGTTATCATGTAAGCCTCGCTATGTTAAGCGACGGATCTGCCCTTTACTTTAGCAGAGAAGCCCCACCCTGATTTATTACCACAGATTACAGACCCATCAGTGTACACAATGGCATCATCATCCCCATCATTATCATTTATAAGCTGATCAACTCTTCCAGCTCTGCTCTCCCATTGGCCCAAGTTCTGCGTTCTCTACCAAGGCTGATGACGACTTGCTGGTAGTTCATCCAGTTATAGGTAGTTAATCCATATATATATATACAAGGGGATTGACATAAGTCTTGGGCCTGAGCATTGTCGCGTAGCGTTTGAAGGATAAGAATTATCTAGAGGAAATAATAGATCTGAATGTGAAAGATTTGGCTCAAGGAATTCCTGCTGGGTTTTCCACCACTGAAGGGAGACAAAGAGGGTAAATTCTCCTAACTAGACAGGTCTGGAAAAGATTGTAAGGAGATATTTGGTCTCTCGCTACCGTCGTCCCCTTCTCAGTTATCTATTATTGTTATTCTTTAAATTATATTATATTTTTACGAGCCCCCCCCCTCCCTTATAAAGGAAGATAAACATCAGACAATATGTAACATCTAATAGAAGGAACAAAGCATGGGGTACAGTATATACACCCAATTGGTTTATTGCAATTAAAACGAATAGATGGTGAATGATAGTATTGTCGATGGAATTAGTGTCTGCTGTATGTACTATGTGTCTCACAATTCAAGTGTTTTTCATCATGGATGACAAAAATATGCATTGATCTGGTGAGTTCCCTTTCTATAGGAACTTAGCTTTTCAGCCCCCGGCTGATAGTGAAGCGTGGTTAGTTCTCCGGTCTCCTGACGTTGCCCCAGGTAGGTCTTGAATGGTTTGGATTTGCCTTCTCTGTGCTCGACTCCGTATTCTGCTCTGAGATTGGACTGTCGTGCAAGGCTCCACCATAGACTGAAGACAAATACGACGGCTTCATTAATTTTCTAGCTTTAGAAAGCAGTCTTCCCTAAGCCGTCCCTCTGCCAGTCATCTCAGATTTTAGTCTCTAACATCATATGTCTAGAGCCTAATCTTGAATTCAAGTTTCTCCTTTCTGTCCTTTATTATATTCCTCTGCCCCAGTGGCAGTATTATAATTCTTTAGACTGATTTATCGTCAACTAAACCCGATGAATTATTATAAATGTCAGTTAAACCCACCAAATTTATCATAGAAATGTCGGCAACAGTATTCTAGTTCTGTGCCTCTAGCCTAATCGTCATGTCAATTATGATGAATTTAACAAATAATTGGACATCAGTGTTTTAGAATTGTCTGACAACATTATCACACACTTCATGTCTGGTTGCATCGTCATATAATTTATAATGAATATATGTCACGGTCTGTCAACATTATCTTACTTACTTACTTAGTCGTTCCCCTTCTACCGTGAGGTGTAGAGGTTTGGAAGAGAGAGCGCCAGACTATCCTATCGGCTGTCTTCCTCCTGGCCTGGTTCCATTCTAGTCCTCGGTCCTTCAAAGATTGTCTAATGTTGTCCTCCCAGCGGACTCTGGGTCGTCCTCGGGGTCTGGATCCTTGGCTCTTTGTTTCCCATGCTTGTCGTGGTATCCGATCTTCTCCCATTCTGCAGACATGGCCAAACCATCTTAATTGGGACTGTTCTACTTGGGTCTGCAGGGGGTAGGATTTAAGGCCTTGACGTATCGTCTGGTTGCGTACCATGTCTCTTCTTGTTACTTCAACCACCTTCCTCAGATATCTCATTTCTGAGGTTTGGATCTGGCTTTTATGGGTTGTAGTCATTGCCCATGACTCGCATCCAAATGTTAAGACTGGGACATAGGTGGAGCGGTATACAGCCATCTTTGTTTTCTTACCAACCTCTCTCTTGCTGAGGAATCCTCGATTTATGGCCTGAAAAAGTCTCCCAGCTGCTGCTTTTCGAGTGGCCAACTCTTCTTTGATGCCTCCCTTTCGGTCAATAATAGCTCCGAGATATTTAAAGTGGTCTACCTGCTCCAGGACCTGTTCTCCCCAGCTTAATCTGATGTCTTCTTTCTTCTCGTGATATCACCATGGATTTTGTTTTAGAGCTGCTTATGACCATCCCTCTCTTCTCCAGCTCTTCCTTCCAGACTTGCAGGTTGGATTGGAGATGTGCCTCTGATTTAGCAATCAGGGCAACATCATCAGCAAATGCCAGCTCTGAAATATAGACCTGTCTCATCTTCCAGTACCCCACTGAATACTTTCTTGTTCTCTCCTTACATGCCTTGATGACATCGTCCATAAGGAGTATGAAGAGGTAAGGTGATAGGATATCACCTTGTCTTACACCAGTGGTGGTCCTGAACTCTTCTGACTTATGGTTTGCTGTCCTCACATAATTTCTGCAAGACTTGTAGAAGCTCTGTATAGCATGAATCAGAGATGCTGGAATATTCTTCCTTGCCAAACAGTCCCAAAGTTTGCTCCAGGGGACCCTGTCAAACACCTTTTCCAGATCTATGAAACAAAGATGGATCTCACTCTTATATTTTCACTCAGCTGTCTGAGTGTGAAGATTAGGTCTTGAGTACTTCGGTTTGCTCGGAATCCGCACTGGACCTCATCCAATTGTGGCTCAGCTAGGCGTCGGAGTCTCTGCTCTAGGATTCTAGAGTAGATTTTTCCAGGGACACTGAGAAGGGATATGCCTCTATGGTTTCCACACTGTCGATTGTCACCCTTTTTGAAAATTGGTGTTATGATGGCGATCTCCCAATCCTTTAGTATGGTCTTGTTGCACCATGCTGCCTGTAGGACCCTTAAGAGTAACAGGTCGCCTGATGCTCCCATGTACTTAACCATTTCTGGTGTTATACCATCATGCCCTGCTGCTTTGCCCATCTTGATTTTCTCCAGTGCTGCCTTCAGTTCTTCCATCTTTATGTCATCTTCATCACCATTGGTTTCCTCTTCTGTGCTAGTGGTTATCATTTCTGATGTTTTACCTTGCTCACCATCAAGGAGTTCTGAGAAATATTCTTTCCATCTTGCCATTACTTCCTTCGGGGCAGTAAGCAATTTGCCTTGCTTGTCCTTTATAAATTTGAGAGGGCATTGTTTTTCCTTCCTCATGTTCTTTAGGGTCTTATAGAACAATTTCTGGTTTTCTTGTGCATCTTTTTCTAGCTTTTCTCCAAATTCTTCCCAGGACTTCTGTTTTGCTGCTAGCACTTTGTTCTTTACTTCTGTTCTGAGTGTCACATATTCTCTATATTTTTCCATTTGTCCTGTTGTGTTTTTAGCTCCTAAGTATTGTTTCCATGCCATTTTCTTCTCTCTTATTTTCTCTTTGACTTCCTCTGTCCACCAAGGTGTCCTCTTTCTCTGGTTCTCAAGTCGGACTTCTCCACATGCTTCTGCAGCAGCTGTCTTTATGATATCCTTGAATTTAATCCAGAGGGTTTCCAAGTCATCAGGTTGTTCTTCTGTGTTGCTCACCAATGCAGCAATAAGCCCCTGATATCTGGTCTTAATTTCTGGCTCTCTCAGCTTGTAGGTCCTAATGCTCATTTCTCCTGCTCGTTTATTTTGTTTCTTGCGTGATGTTGAGCAGTTCCTAGGCTGAGCAACTCTTTCAGTTGTTCGTTTGATTGTTAGCAGGTAGTGATCACTTCCAATCTCTGGCCCCCTCCAGACTCTTGCATCTCGGACATATTTGAATGAGCTTCTCCGAACAATGGCATAGTCGATCACTGACTTCTCATTCTTTGTTGGTTCACATCTAGTGTATGCATGTATGCGCTTATGGGGGAACTTTGTGTTTGTAATGATCAGATTCTGCTCGCTGCAGAATCTAAGGAGTCGCTTTCCATTGTCATTGAGAGTATCTTCTCCATATCTTCCGATAACTCCACCCCATCTAGCATGGTCATTTCCAACTCTGGCATTAAAATCTCCGAGCATGATAACTTCATCTAGGCAGTCATCCACTGTCCTTTGAAGCAGCTCGAAGAATTCCTCCTTGACCTCTGCTCTCTCATCCTCATTTGGCCCATACACTATGACCAGGTTGACTATGGTTTCTCCTTCTTTTAGTTTCACAACCATAATGCGCTCTGAGACAAAGTTCCACCCCTTGATACTATCTTTTTGATTTTGGGCCACAATGCAACCCACACCCCCTTTAGCTCTTTCGGATATGGGTACACCACTGTAGAGCAGCGTGTTGCCATTGAGATCCATGACTCCTTGTCCTTTTTTCTTTGTTTCCGTTATAGCCAGGATTTCTAGTTTTGCTTTCCTCATCTCTTCCACCAGCTCCTCTTCCTTCCCATTTATACTTCTTGTGTTCCATGTTCCATAAGTCGTAGTCCGTAGTCCGTTCCAGTTCGTCGCCTTTAGAATCAGTCCGGTTTTCTCTCTTGTGTTACTCGTAATCGTGGTTTAAAGCAAACAGGTGATTGGCCTGTTGTGCCTTTGCATGGTGGAGGGGCTGCCTCCTTACGGCCTCCATGCAGGCCGCCCTCCTCCTTTTTCATCCGGGCTTGGGACCGGCATAGGCGGAGTTTGTCAACATTATCGTTAATATTAAATTCCGTTAGTCTAAGCGTCGGGTCGAAAATAATCAAATAATATGGAAATTAATAGCTATATATATTCCCGTTATACATTATTATGAACATGTTGTACATATCCCGTGGGATCATAAAATACCCCCGATCACATGTGGCTGGATGTGATCGTAAAACAAAAATTATGAATAAAGTAAACGCAGTTATACCAATTTTGCGTCGCTTTTGCAAGGTACTACACATTTCATCACAATACTATTTTCTAACGAGATTTTCACTTACCTACTCAGATGGACCAGCAATTTAGACACGTGGCTTCAGTGCGTTTAATGCATGAATTCGCACGATCTGGATTAGGTCTAGCTTTCTTGGTTACCTGGGCGTAAGTGAAAAATGGCCGTGTTTGGCGCACTTTTAGCGGGACATTTCCGCTTGGACACGTGATCCGTAGCGTGCATCATGTGACCTTAGCCTCATATAGACGCTCCAATCAATAACGTTAAAAGTCACGTGATGTTTTCCTAAGTGGCCTAAACTGGTTCTCCCTAAGTTTAAGCAGTCCTAAATTAAAGCGGGTTTCTCGCTACCGAGGTCAGGGGTCAACAATGACGTCGTATCTAAAAATAGCGAGGAGAAAATCACCGAACGCTAGGAGATTATCCGCAAGTGACAATTCCTGGGACTTTGCGATCATGCATTGAGGATGAGAAAAAATGATGTCACGTAATTAATAAAAAAAATGAAGAGAAGATTGGGCAAGTCGTCACAAGCATGAAGGACATGTCACAGAGAGCTGAAATTTTGTATAGTGTTTATTCCTTTTCAATATAGCCACCGTCTGAATTGACACATTTCTGCCATCTCTGCTTGACCTTGAAAAGACCTTGGGAGTAAAACACCCTATTTTTCAAACTAAACCAGTCATCACATGCCAGTATAACCTCTTCATCGCTGTCAAAATGATTTCCTTTTAGCTGTTTTTTTAAGATTTGGGAATAGAAAAAAGTCTGATGAAGCCAAATCTGGAGAATATGTTGGGTGTGGAAGAATTTCAATATTCAAATCGTTGGCTGCTAGCTGCACAATCCGTGCTTTGCGAGAGGGCGCGTTGTCTTGAAGCAAAGGAAGATTTTGAGTGCGCGTTATCCCTCGTTTCCTGGTCACAACCTTTCTTAGTTTTGTGAGAAGATCTGCATAGTACTGTCCATTAACTGTGTTGCCACGAGGCAGATAATCTTTCAACAGGACACCTTTGGCGTCCCAAAAAAAACAGTCAGCATCACTTTTCCTGCAGATTTCTGTGCTCTCGGCTTGACAGGTGTTGGGGAGCCCGGGGTTTTCCATTGCATGCTGGCAATTTTGGATTCGGGGTCATAATGGTGTACCCAAGTCTCATCTACTATCACCATGGTCTCCAAAAAGTTTTTTGACTGACACTTTTTGAGCAACTGTTGACAGCAATTAACCCTCGTTTGCTTCTGTTCACGTGTCAACAGTCGCGGAACCCAGCGTGCACACACTTTTCTCATGTTCAGTCTTTTGTGAAAAATTCTATAAACTGTTCTTTCATTCAGTTTTACTCTACTTGCTATCTCCACAATTGTCATTTTTTTATCCTGGTCAATGATTTTCTTCACTCTTGTTGCATTTTCATTGTTGCACTCTGAGGCTGGTCTACCAGATCTTGGCAGATCAGCAACATTTGAGCGGCCGCACTTAAACTGTTGACACCAGTTTTTTACCGAAGTATATGAAGGACAAGAATCACGAAACACTGGTTCCATCTCCCTGTGTATTTCTGTAGGTGTTTTTCCCTGAAACATCAGAAATTTTATCACAGCTCTGGCCTCCTTCTTTTCCATTGTTTTGTCAAATCTTTGGAGTAGCAGATCCAGTCAATAGGGTACATTGCGCCATGCACCGTAGCGGGAAAACCCATTGAAGAAACAAACGCGTACTTCACACATTCAGTGCAAATATGATGCACTTTAAATGTGCCGAGTTTCATCTTCCTCCTGTGACTCCTTCATGGTCAGGCCCAAGACTTATGTCAAGCCCCTTATATATATATATATATATATAATATATTATATATATATATATATATATAATATATATAATATATTATATATATATATATATATATATATATATATATATAATATATTATATATATTATATATATTATATATATAATTTTGTTATGTTATTTTTTCAAACTGCTTGAAATTTTGTTCAGTGTTTATTTATCATTGTGTAAGTTTCAACATATCTTGTCTGGCATTAGCCCCATTTTGCACATAATAATGCATAGAAGGCAGATTTGAAGGCAAATGTGCAAGAGGAAGACAGCGCTATAAGTGGGAAGATAACATCAAGAGATGGACAGGAAAGAGTCTGTCAGAGTGCACCATCACAACAAGAGGCAGAAGACATTGGAGATCCATTATATCTGACCTTCGTTGTGGAGATGGCACGTAATGATGCATGTCTAGAACAAAACAGCTAATTAACATTATTCTGAAATTTTTTTTCTTCTAAAATTTTTTAAATTCAGGATTCTTTCATTTATTTATTATTAACGGTTTGTATTGTTGAGATTTTAGTTGAAGATTCTTATTTTTGTCAAGTCAGTCCTATTGTATGGCTCTGAAACTTGGAGAACAAAGACAACAACCAAAAAGCTACAGACTTTCATAAATGGGTGCTTGCGTAGAATAGAAGGATTGAAATGATGTGACCAGGTTACCAATGTGGACCTGATGACAAGAACTAGACAAGTGCCAGTGGAACAAGAGATGAGAAGCAGATGCTGGTGATGGATTGAAGCACACATTTAAGAAACCTGTCGACAACATTACAAGGCAGTCCTTGTTCTGCAATCCCCAGGGAAAGAGGCAGAGGTAGACCCAACAGAAAAAAATACATGGAGTAGAGAACTGGAGACAGAAGTGAAAGTGATGAGCAAAATGTGGAAAGAACTTGAACTGAAGGCACGTGACAGGAGAAACTTGGCAGGTGTTTGCTGAAGGCCTATGCTCCTTGGGGAGCTAAAGGAAATTGACTGATTGAGTTTTGTATTGTTAGAAGATTTTATTTGTGAATAGTTCGCATCTTCATTACATATTTGTAATTTTGTATATGAGTTGGTTATGGGTCACTGAGATTAGATGAAGTGCATTTGAATGTTTTAATTTAGTTTATTATTACTTACTTGCTTACTTTTTTGGGTCGACCTCTGCCTTGAAGAGTTGTGGGGAGCTGAAGTTTTCATTCGTGACCCATGTGTATTTGATTGGATGATCTGAGCCTTATGTTATTGTTGTATTTCTATAATTTTGTCTATTCCTATATCTCTTATCTTATCCATGGATAGAACATCCATTGAGGAAACCTGCTGGTAGTATTACAAGGCAGTCCTTGTTCTGGAACCCCCAAGGTAAGAGATATAGAGAGAGAGACCAGAAAAATACATGGAGAAGAGAACTGGAGACAGGAATAGAAAGAACTTTAGCAAATGGCACATGACAGGAGGACTTGGCATGTGTTTGTTGAAGGCATATGCTCTTTCTGGGAAGCTAAAGGGTATTGATTGACTGATTTCATTTATACTGTTGTTTATTCTTTGTATAATCAAACTGTTTTTTTTTTTCATTTGTTAACATTGTTTATCTTTTTAATAAAAAAATTGCCAATTCCAAAAAAAACAAGGAAAAAAGTGATGTTCTCTTCTTTGTACCTGTAGCTAGTTTTCTTTTACAGGTCCATATCCTGTTATCCGAACCGTTGATAACCTAAATATTCTCAAAATCAAAAGCTTTCTTTGAATTACTTTTGGAAGGTTTTTCGAACACATGTTGGCCGATTTTGGGCTACTTTTCAAATGGGATTTGGGCGACATCTGGAAACTAAAAAAAAAAAATCCGGTTTCCGAAACACAGCTGTCCTGGACAGTTTCAGATACAGACCTGTAGTGCCTATCCTCTCCAACATTAAGTATGCTATTACAGTTTACAAGCATGTCAGACTCATCAGTATTTTCCAGGTACCAATGGAGCACAGGTGTGTAACAAAAGTATGCCAAGCCTTCCTGTCCTGTGTCTTCTTTATCACTTTCATGTCTTGTCACCAGTTCTTTTTTCCACATTTTTATGTTACCCCATGGATTCAAGAAAAGGAACTGCCTTGTAATGCTATCAACAGGTTTTTTTTATTTGTTCTAATTGTGTGGTTCCATCCATGCAAAGACATAAGTATAAAGATGTCAAAACTCAGCCACTTACAAAATAACATCTTTATTGAAGATCAGGTTGATATGACAATTTGTAATTATACTGGCACAAACAAAAATAGATATATACATTGTAGACTTTCTTGTTCACACTATACTATGCTTTGTTGTTAAATATTTATTACAGGTCCTCGGCACCATATCTGAAAATGGAAAAGCTCTGAAAACGGAAATTTTTTTTTTTTTCGTGTTGCATGACATGACTCGAGCAGGTGTGAGGCATCGGGTGTCTGTGCAAGATATTTATACTCTATCATAAATGGGTCACAGTAGTACAATAACCCAGGGAATGTTATATAATGAAATTTATGTCTTCTGTGTCGCCAGCTGCTTGCTCGGAGCAACAACGAAGACATGCGCACCATCATAGCAAGCAGATGGCTGGAGTTGGGTTGGTCATGTCCTCAGAAGACATCCCAAAGCCATCACAAGAGCTGCTCTGCTATGGACCCCAGAAGGAAAGCGAGGCTGACCAAAAACAACGTGGCAGAGAAACGTGGAGGCCAAGATGTAAAAAGCATAAACCGGAGTTTGAGGCACTGCACAAAAGATGGCCGCCGACCGAGCAAAGTGGGGACAGTTTGTTGCTGCCCTACAAGCGTGACGACCACTGAACTGCTTTGACACTCGGCGGCTAAGGATCCAAGAAAAAGTAATGTTGCCAACATTGCCCCATGTAGTTCCAAGGAGTCTCTGATGAGATTATGGCAGAATAGGACTACTACACCCTCGGGCATGTCGTACAAGGTGACCAATGAGGGGGGGGGAGCTGTGCTTGGGGTTGATGATGTCACCAACATTAGGATGACGATGATGAATTTAGTGTAGAATACATCACTAATGTAGAACTGATGACAAGATCGCTAATGTGGAACTGATGACAAGATCGCTAATGTGGAACTGATGACAAGATCGCTAATGTGGAACTGATGACAAGATCGCTAATGTGGAACTGATGACAAGATCGCTAATGTGGAACTGATGACAAGATCGCTAATGTGGAACTGATGACAAGATCGCTAATGTGGAACTGATGACAAGATCGCTAATGTGGAACTGATGACAAGATCACTAATGTGGAACTGATGACAAGAACTTGACAAGCACCGGTGGAACAAGATATGACGCTGGAGATGGATAGGACACACGTTGAGAAAACCTGTTGATAGCATTACAAGGCAGTCCCTGTTCTAAAATCATCAGGGAAAGAGAGGTAGAGGAAGATCAAAGAACACATGGAGAAGAGAACTGGAGACAGACATGGAAAGACCTTGAGCTGATGGCACGGGACAAGAAGACTCTGCATATGTTTGTTGAAGGCTTATGCTCCTCTGGGAACTGAAAGGGGAAAGAAGAAGAATTTGGTTAGGTAACCAGTTCCCTTCCGTTCTGCGTTTGCTATCCCTAACTCATGAGCAGAATCGGATACTCAAATAATATAGCTGGGTAGACTGGAGCGTGAGGCGGAACCTGGTAACTGTGCCGTGAGAGGAAAGTGCTCTGACCGCTAATCAGATGCTGATAGAACCAAGTATGAATGAATAAAACAATGCTGACACACATTAGACCCAAAATACACCCACCGAGTGAACTTAATAATGTGGGGTGGGGTGGGGGGAGAGAAGCTACAAGAGCGAACAAAGAATATAGATTAGATTATTTTGAAAAGTAAATATGTAATAACAAATTAGAATAAAGAAAGAAACTTAAGCTTAATGGAAAATGGACGGACAACAAAGGCTTGATTCCCAAAACTGAGAAGACAAGAACTGGAGAGAGGTGATTGATAACACTAGTCAACAACCAAAATGTACCAGAAATGAAAATAGCTGATCTTAACTAATTTTGGTGTGCTGAAAACGAAAATGACATTAAAAAATGTTGATTGGCTCTAGTTTTCAAGATATATGCTACTAGTTTATTTAATTACGGTCAATTTATATATATGACACAACTGTTGTGGGCGATTGCATAATTTTTTCTAATGGCCAATAAAAATGTAACTAGAAGTTGATGATGCAATCCTACCTATGATTACATCACCTTTGTGTATAAATATCTTATCTCTGATAAAATTTTGCCATTAGTTAGTGCATTTATCCTTATCAAAAGTATCTTAGTTAGAAATGCCTAGGACATGTGTGAACAGTGCTAATAATTTCTGTTATATATGTGGTGAGGTAACATTTGTATCACAAAAACGAAATATAATAACTAAAGTGATTAAGAAGGCGTACAGTTTGTATTTTGGCTGCAGAATAGATCACGATAAGAGCTGGGCGCCACACATATGCTGCAATACATGTGCAGCACATCTTAAACTGTGGTTGACTGGCAAAAGGCAAGCTATGCCTTTTGCAGTCCCAATGATTTGGAGAGAGCCCACTGATCATCTCAACAACTGTTACTTTTGCATGGTCCCTCCAATTGGAAAAGGCATATCAAAGAAGAAACAATGGACTCTAGAATATCCAAACATCCCCTCTGCAATACGTCCGGTACCACATGGCGATGACCTACCAGTTCCCAAAGTGCCAGAATCATTGTCAGCTGCTTCCACTGATGAAGAAGAGGACATTGGTCCTGAACCATCAACCTCAAGCGACCCAGATTTTGAGCAAACTACATCCACTAAACCACACTTAATAACCCAAGGTGAACTGAATGATCTTGTAAGAGATCTGAATTTACCGAAGAACAAGGCGGAGCTTTTGGGTTCCAGATTGCAACAGTGGAATCTCCTGGCAGAAGATGTTATAATTTCTATGTATAGGAACTGCCAGAAGCCGCTTATTACATTCTTTTTCAAAGAGGGTGACCTTTCTGCGTGCCACAACATTTCTGGTTTAATGGCAGCCCTCAAAATCAATTACATACTGGAAGAGTGGAGGCTTTTCATTGATTCATCCAAGACGAGTCTTAAAGCTGTTTTGTTGAATAATGGTAATGTGTTACTGTCAATTCCAGTTGGTCACGCATTCATATGAAAGAAACTTATGAAAACATTAAGCAGCTTTTGAAGTGTATAAACTACGATCATCATCATTGGTCACTTTGCGGTGACTTAAAAGTGGTCGCTCTTTTGCTTGGACTACAGGGTGGATACACCAAGTACTGTTGCTTTCTCTGTGAGTGGGATAGCCATGCACGAAGTGACCATTACAACAGAAGACATTGGCCAATCAGGCAGTCATTGCAGCCTGGCAGTAAGAACGTTGAGAACCCAGCACTTGTCGACACCAGCAAGATTTTGTTGCCACCCTTGCACATTAAGCTGGGTCTCATGAAAAACTTTGTCACGGCAATGGAGAAAACAGATGAGGCTTTCAAATACCTCATCAGAAAATTTCCAAGACTGAGTGAAGCTAAAATAAGAGAGGGAGTATTTGTTGGTCCGCAAATTCGAAAACTTCATGATGACGAGTTTCTTTGCGTGTTGCATGGCAAGGAAAAAGCAGCATGGCTAGCATTTAAGTCAGTGGTGGACAATTTTCTTGGAAACAACAGATCTGATAATTACAATGAAATTGTAGAAAATCTCCTTCTGAAGTATAAGAGTCTTGGCTGCAACATGTCTTTGAAAATTCATTTTCTGGATTCTCATCTGGATTTCTTTACGTCAAACTGTGGAGCGGTCAGTGATGAGCATGGTGAACAATTTCACCAGGACATTGCTGCTATGGAGACAAGGTATCAAGGCAATTGGAGCCCTTCAATGCTTGCTGATTACTGTTGGACTGTGACAAGAGACAGCTCATCGATTGACTACAAGAAGCAAGCAAAGAGAGCTCGAACAGCGTCTGAATAATGACGGAATGGGTTCAAATGTGCCTGTTTAAAACATGATATGTGAACTTTAAATAATGTTTTTATTTTTTCTATCATTTTATGTTGAAATATCAATTAATTGAGTATGTAACCACAATTTTTATAATGCTAAAGTAGAAAGACTAGCTGTTCACCCCAGAGAATTAAACAAGCATACATTATTTCTATTACTGTAATGTAAATTCATCATTTAAAAAAAAACCAGAGCCAATTGGTGAATTTCATTATGATATTTGAAATCAGCATGTCAAAATAAATAAGAGTCTGCGTGTGAAAGAAAAACCAATACATAAAGATTGTGCTTGTGGAAGAAAGAAAAAGAGGGATAAATAAAGATTGTGCTTGTGGAAGACAAGCAATACAAAATAATTGTGCTTTGAAGGCTGCATATACAGAAAGATTGTATCTGTGGAATCAATAATCATAAAGGCCAAAGGAAAAAAAAAAAAAAAAAAAAAAACAGGTGTGACTAAAACCATACACACTCTTAAAGTACAAACCACTGACCAAAATCCAAAGTTGTGGATTGACATGGTATGACAAGGTCACTAATGTGGACCTAATGACAAGAACCAGACAAGTGCCAGTGGAACAAGAGATGAGAGGAAAACACTGGAGATGGATAGGACACACACTGAGGACACCTGCTGATAGTATTACCATACCGTCCTTGTTCTGGAATCCCCGGGGCAGGAGATGTAGAGGTAGACCAAAATACACACGGAGAAGAGAACTGGAGACAGAAATGAAAATGATGAAGAAGAACCTTGAGCTGATGGCACTTGACAGAAAGACTTGACACACGTTTGTTAAAGGCCCTATGCTCCATGGGGGAACTGAAAGGTGTTGATTGAATTAAAAAAAAAGAATATATAAAGACTGTATCTGTGGAAGAAAGAATCATAAAGGCCAAATTTAAAAAATACCAAGCAAACAAACACTGGCATGACTAAAAGTACGCAGTTTGAACTATAGAGCATTTAACTGGTATCCCACACAAAAACTGGCACCACTAAAAGTACACAGTGTGTACTATAGACCATTAACCGGTATCCCATGCACAAACTGGCACCACTAAAAGTACACAGTTTGTACTATAGACCATTAACTGGTATGCCAAACAAAAAACTGGCACGACTAAAAGTACACAGTTTCTACTATAGACCATTAACGGGTATCCCACACAAAAACTGGCATGACTAAAAGTACACAGTTTGAACTATAGACCATTAACCGGTATCTTACACAAAACCTGGCACCACTAAAAGTACAGTTTGTACTATAGACCATTAACCAGTATCCTACAATGTGGTTAAAATACTGCTAGTAAATATATTGATAATAATACTGACAATGGAGTATGTTAATAGAGCAAAAGTATTAATAATAAGGTTATGTAAATATATATATAAGGAGATATAATAAACCACACCCACTGTTTAAAGAAAAAAAAAAACCAGTTTAAAACATCATGCCCCACATGTTCTGACTATGCTTCTTTGTCCTACTTGTATGTCTCTCCAGTTGTCTTCTCCACATGTTTCCGAGTCTCCCTATACCTGATCTGCCTTATAGGGATCCCGTTACATGCCCATTGAGGCATATTGGGAATATGGTGTTAGGCCCATATTTTCTTGACCATTGACACAATAGGGGGGAATGTGGTCAGCATCACGCCGGGATCTGCCTTATAAATAATGATTATATGTGTAAATGATGAGTCTTCCTATCTCATTTGAGTCTCCCTATACTTTCTTTGCTTTATAAAATAATGCTAATGGGTGGAAATAATCTCCCAGATGTGATGGTTCTGCTTTGTAGAATGGGAGAGGATTGTCCACGAGGACAAATATGGGGAGCCAGGGATTCAGACCTCCAGGTTGACCCAGACTTTGCTGGGGGGGGGACAACAATATCAAACAATCTCTGAAGGACCAAGAACTAGACTGGAACCAGGCCACAGGAAAGACAGGTGACTGGATAGTATGGCACTCTCTCATGTTAACCTCTACAATAGGAGCTACTATGTAAGTAAGTAAAATATGTTTCACGATAACTCACAGCAGCCGAAGACCATCCCCAACCAGGAACTGCTTAAATGGTACAGTCAAAAAGGTAACCACACTTTGCAGGCAGACGCTGGAACTGGGTTGGCCATGTCCTCAGAAGAGACCCTGGCACCATTGCAAGAACTGCTAGGCTATGAACCCCAGAAGGAAGGTGAAAGAGAGGCAGACCAAAGACATCCTGGTGGAGAACTGTGACAGCTGAGATGCAAAGCATGAACCAGAGTTAGGACGCTGCACGAAGGGTGGCCACCGACCAAGCAAAGTGGAAGCAGTTTGTTGATGCCCTACAAGACTCCTCTAGGCATGATGGCCACTGACTGCTTTGTCAGTCAGGGGCTAAGAATCCGAGAAGAAGTTAACTCACAGGCATCTATGCTTACCACATTTGCCTCAGAAATAATGGTAAAATGTGTAAGTAATGAATCTCGCTATAACTCACTTGAGACACTATAACTCATTTGGCCTTGACTGGGGGTGACGTGCAAGATCTACTTGAGTTTTAAGCAAAGTTTTTAAAAGACTTTCTTCATACTAACAATTTTTTCACTGCCTTTGTCTACAGTCACTTGCTGCCATAAAATGTATATTCTCTGTGTGATTTCTACTGTAGTTCATGGGGTCTCTGAGAAAACAAAGAACATATGCACTCTTCCCTCAGGCTTGTCATACAAAGCAACTAATATAAGCTTTTGCATCAGGATGGCAATCTCATGTCAAACAAACTGCTCCGCTGAAGGAGAAACTGTACAATGATGACAGAAGCCCGGGACATACTGCCAACTTTATGAGACAGATAAATGTGGTTATTTGAGCGCAAATCAAGAAGAAATAACTGATGCAGACACATACATTGGTCCATGCTTCCTGCAAGGAAAACACATTACATAAGATTGGTGGGTGGTGATAGCACATGTAAAACACATTACATTGGACTGGTGGGTGGTGATAGCACATGTAAATTACATTGGATTGGTGGGTGGTGATAGCACATGTAAAACCCATTACGTTAGATTGGTGGGTGGTGATAGCACATGTAAAACCCATTACATTAGATTAATGGGTGGTGATAGAACATGTAAAACCCATTACATTAGATTGGTGGGTGGTGATAGCACATATAAAACCTATTACATTAGATTGGTGGGTGGTGATAGCACATGTAAAACCCATTACATTAGATTGGTGGGTGGTGACAACATGTAAAACCCATTACACTAGAGTGGTGATAGAACAAGTAAAACCCATTACATTAGATTGGTGGGTGAAGAAAGTACCAGTAAAACTCGTTAGATTAGATTGGTGGGTGGTGATAGCACATGTAAAACATTACATTAGATTGGTGGGTGGTGATAGAACATGTAAAACCCATTAAATTAGATTGGTGAGTGAAGAAAGTACCAGTAAAACCCATTACATTAGACTGGTGGGTGGTGATAGCACATGTAAAACACATTAGATTGGTGGGTGGTGCTAGAACATGTAAAACCCATTAAATTAGATTGGTGAGTGAAGAAAGTACCAGTAAAACCCATTACATTAGACTGGTGGGTGGTGATAGCACATGTAAAACACATTACATTAGATTGGTGGGTGGTGCTAGAACATGTAAAACACATTACATTTGATTGGTGGGTGAAGAAAGTACCAGTAAAATCCACTACATTAGATTGGTGGGTGGTGCTAGAACATGTAAAACACATTACATTTGATTGGTGGGTGAAGAAAGTACCAGTAAAATCCACTACATTAGATTG
Source organism: Oreohelix idahoensis (assembly GCA_024509875.1). Taxonomy (NCBI): domain Eukaryota; kingdom Metazoa; phylum Mollusca; class Gastropoda; order Stylommatophora; family Oreohelicidae; genus Oreohelix; species Oreohelix idahoensis. The sequence goes on along the minus strand of JAMPIV010008314.1, from coordinate 768,701 downwards.
GTGGGTGAAGAAAGTACAAGTAAAACCCATTACATTAGATTGGTGCATGAAGAAGGTACCAGTAAAACCCACTACATTAGATTGGTGGGTGAAGAAAGTACCAGTAAAACACATTACATTAGATTGGTGGGTGGTGAAAGCACATGTAAAACACATTACAATAGGTAGGTGGGTGGTGATAGAACATGTAAAACCAACTTTGTTAGATAAATGGGTGGTGGTAACACCTAATTTATTCGACAAGTGGGTAGTTATCACACCTGTGAAACCCATTCTAAATAAGATAAATGGGTGGTAGTAACACCTAAAAAAACCCATTACATTAGATAGGTGGGTGGTGATAACACATGTAAAACCCATTCTATAAGATAATTGGGTGGTGGTTACACCTATAAAACCCAATGGGAATAAAACCCATTAGAGGTGAATGGGAAGCACACCTATAAAAATGGGTTAGCATATAAAACTGGTTAGACTGGTCTGAACAGACAATATAAACTACAAATTAAGTATGGGGAAGACTGGCACAGGAAACAGAAATGAAAATAGAGAAATGTTTGTCAGCTTCTGTGACATTTCAGAGGTGACTCCGTGCTTCATAATGAGCAAAAAGAGAATAATGACAATTCTGACTGATAGGTTATCTATTGTGACTGTTATCTGCAAATAGTTGTCACAGTGGACTAGCTTTGTGAATATTATTGTAACCCAAACGACAAAAAACCCCATTTCTAGTAATAATACAATGTATGTACAATGGCAAGAATACAGAACGTATAAACATTTTATCCTTCTTCTTTTAACTAATCAGATGTACAAGTTACAGAATAATTGTTGCTCATTTTAACCTGTTAAGTCTTAGACAATCCCATGTTCTTTCCAGGAGGACTCGGAGGAGGCAAAGAATAGAACCACGCCTCTCTCGGCGTGAGTTGTACAAGGCAAGTAACATATGGCTGTGCACAGGAGCTGGCAACCTTATCATAAGCACAAACTGTTACAGACCCCATGTGGGTTCCTGGAGGTCTCCGAGGAGATAAAAGAATTAATAGAACCACTCCTCCCTCAGCTTTTTGTAAGAGATGAGTAACACAAGGCTTGGACACAGTGACTGGCAACATTATCATGTGAGCAAACTGCTACATCAGGGTTCCTTGAGGCCTCAGAGCAGACAAAGAATGAATAGACACGTTCCTCTCTCAGCTTTTGTTGTAAGAGACAAGTAACATAAGACTGTGCACAAGGCTAACAACCTTATCATAAAAGCAAACTGATACAGGGATTTATAAACGCGTGCTTGGGTAGAATAGAAGGACTGAAATGGTATGACAGAGTCACAAATGTGGAATTGATGACATGAACCAGACAAGTGCCGGTGGAACAAGAGTTGAAAAGAAGACGCTGGCGATGGATAGGACACACATTGAGGAAACCTGCTGATAGCATTACAAGGCAGTCCTTATTCTGGAATCCACAGGGAAAGAGAGGCAGAGGTAGTCCAAAAAAACACATGGAGAAAAGAATTGGATACAGAGGTGAAAATTATGAGGGAAACATGGAAAGAACTTGAGTGGATGGAACAGGACAGGAAGACTTGGCATGTGTTTGTTGAAGGCCTATGCTCCTTGGGGAGCTAAAAGGTATTGATTGATTGAAACTGATACAGGCCCCATCTGGTTCCCGGGGGTGAGGAGACAAAGAATCGGGCTACTGCTACCTCAGACATGACGTAAGAGGCAACTAATATGAGACTGTGCATGGGACTGGTAAACTCACATAAACGACCGATGCATAACCACATGAATGCGTTTGGTGCAGCTTTTTGCAAGGGAGCTAACTGCAATGATGGCTCCATGTTTCATAGAGAGCAAAAAAATAAATGAATGAAACAGATACCACCACTGCAAGAGCAATGGATGTGTCATGATGCAGGCTTCCTGTAAGCAGGCCAACTGTACTAGTGGTTTCATTGCTCCATACAAAGCTAAGAAGAAGAAGAAGAATATTCAAGCAGCTGATTTCATTCCAGGTTTCCCCCTTGCTTTGTTTGTTCACTCTCTGGGACTCTTTTCCATATTTTACTTCCTCTTTTTCCTGAAGAGTTCCAGTTCAAGTGTCAAATAAGAGTGTCAAATCTTATAAATTCTTAATACATGCATAAACGTCGCCGTCTTTTGATGTTAATTTCTTCAGAGCCCAGATTTCATTTTACCTCTACTTAAGTTTTGTTCCATTGCCTTTGGAAAGCAACATTTTTAAAAAATGTGTGTTACCTACAATAAACAAACCTGACTATTGTGAATAGGAACAAATATTATCACACCACGCTCTTTGGTTCAGCATATATATTATTATTATTATTATTATATTATCTCTGTATATTATTTGTAATAATGAAAGCAGTTCTTATCAAACTAAGTCAAAAGAAAAATATTAAAATCTTAATAAAACCTGCCTTCCAGAATATCATTAATACTGAGCCAAAAACATAAGTATATATGCTGCATTAATAAAATGATACCCACATTAGAATGTGTCTACAATATTATGAAGGGGGTATTCAAATCATAGTCAGTTATTGAACAAGGAGTGTTATGTTTCAAAAACAGAACGTAAAGATGTCCCCAGTTTTCTTATGCCATTGTTTTTGATCTTGTGTATATTCCAAAGTTTGGTGCATCATGGGCACAAACCTCCAAGGCACGGGTTTCATCTCCATATGTGTGACCAAACACGTAGCGACGATCTGTGAAGCAGTGAAAGAAAGTTAAGCAAATAAATAAATATGTTTAAATTTGGTAGCTGGTGAAGAAAGTTATATTTATCAATGTGTGAGAAGCCACAATCTACTTCTTTGCCTTTCGGCTACCTGTGGACAAGAGGCCTTCACTTAGTCTCCTGTCCTCTACCACCAGCCCTTTCCGTGCCTTCTTTATTCTTCTCATTACTTTCTTCAGTTTTCTTCTCCATGTAAACAATTTATATTATAAATTTTTTCATCATCTTTCTGCTCCCTGTAGAGTATAGGACTTTATCATCATCAGCTGTCATTTCCACAGTGAAAGTCGACTACAATGGATCTCCAACGTCTTCTGTCTCCTGTCTTGATGGTGCACTCTGATACTCTATCTTGTCCATTTCTTGATGTTATTTCCCACTTACGGGAACCCAAGATGCAGCAATAGTGAATGCAGTCAGCGACCCATAGCTGTACTGCTTGCATCAGGACCAGCGAACCAGAGCTGGTCAAGACCGCACTCCACCTCCACGTGGTGGTCCTGGAAACAGTCTGCAGCAGTGCAGTCTGGCTGAGCGAGTGCAGATCGCAATGGGAAGGCAAACCCGGTCCCTAAAAAATGCCGTGCTGAAGTCGGATGTGTCGACCGAAAGGTGCAGATATCACAGCTTAGGCGTAAACAGACACAACGCAACCACCGTCCTTTTCAGGGCGAACGAAGAAGAAGATGAAGAAGAATTTCCCACTTATAGTGCTATCTTCTTCTCACACGTTTGCCTTCAACTCTTTCTTCCATTTTGGTCTTCAGTAAAGTGTTATTTATTTTTATAAGGTCAAAATATTTAACCTGTCTAATTTTAATCTCCTTGATTAATTCAATTTTCATTCCTAGGTTTTCTAGGACTTCTTTATTTGTTTTCTTCTCTTTCCATGAGATGTGTCCCATTTTTCTATTTATATCAACATCTCAAGAGATGATGTTATTATGATACTTTTAACCATGTTTAAAAAATTTTGACAGGTGCGTTTTTATATATTTTAATATTCTTGACAAACTCTTTTCAAGATGTATCATCAAACATGATGTTGCATTTATAGTCTTACTGAAAGTCAATACTGTTCCAATATGTATTACAGTATAAACTAATAAATATGTATAGATACATGCGATGGCCCAGACAAAAGTCTATATGTGAGTAACTACAGACAAACGGCACCCCCTGCATGGAAACATAGCTGATCAAGGTAGCAAGAAAAAAGAGATGGATGTCATGGATGGCACAGGCAGAAACAATGATCAAGCAGGTGACCACAGTTGAAAATATTCAAAGGGGAAGAGTGGAGTAAGTCACATGAGAACTGGATTAACTACCAGCAAGTCATCATCAGCCTTGGCAGAGAGTGTAAAACTTGCGGCAATGGGAAAGCAGAGCTGAAAATTAATCAGCTGATACATGATCATGCTGGGGATAACGATGCCATTGTGTATACAGATGAGTCTGTGATCTGTTGTGAGAAATCAGGTTGGGACTTCTCTGCTAGGGTAAAGGGCAGAATCGTCACTGAGCATAGCGGAGCGAACAAGATAAAAACTCCCAGCATGGGAATGGAAGTAGAGGCAGCTACTGCAGCCTTAAGGTGGCTAACTGAAACTTCAGTAACAAAGGCAGTTATTGTGTTAGACTCACAGTCCATGCTTCGAAAGGTTCAAAATGGTTGGCTAAGGCATGAATGGAAAACCTCCATAGAAGCTTTGAATCTGCAGGAACTGGTGTGGATCTACTGTCCTGGTCATGCAGGAGTACGCAGTAATGAGAGAGCTGACAGACTAGCATCAAAAGCACCAACAGTGAGGGCACTGGACATGGATAAGGGAGAGATACTGAGAACAATTAATGATCACCTGTTAGAGAATGACACTACAATAGATGAATCATCAAGGTTAAGACTAGGAATTTGGCATCAAACATCAGTCTAGCAGAGATGGACGTATGAGAGGATGCATCCATCGTGTTTAAAACCAGCGAGCTACAGGAACAGTTAGCATTCACAATCTTCGATATATACTGAGGGAGACTGAGCCCCTATGGGTTTGCCCAGAGTGCAATGATGTTGATTCTGTTTAACAATAACAAATATATATATGTGAATAAATTGTTAAGATAAAATAAAACAAGAAAAGCTTACGTGGTATATATCCTGTATACTTAGGAATCATGCCATCTTTCATATAGACACGAGTGCTATAGTCTACGCCTGGCCGAGTGTAGGAAGTCGTGAAATCAACAGCAGGCCTGCAAATATAAAAATCAAATAATTAAATACTTACAACAAAACAGCCAATAAGATGACAAAAAGGACATTTCCTATCGGGTGAAGTGGTCAGCCTGATTTCCTGTGAGCCCGTCTTGTGATCATTCTTACATGGAAAAAATGATTTCTCCAAAAACTGGTTCATTAAAATCACAGAAGCAGACACACGTTTCTCCATTTTCTTTTATGTTTTCTGTGCCAATTTTCCCCATTATTAATTCACAGTTTCTGTTGCAGATGAAAAATTTTTGGCATGTTTGAACTTCAAATGAAGCAGATTTCAGTATTAATAGATCAAGTGCATAACAATGTACTAAATTTTAGTTATACATTAAAAAAGGTGGTAAAGAGAGGACTGTGAAGCTATAGGATTCATTTTGTTAGACATAAAACTAATACATGTCTGAACTCTCTTACACTGAAGATTTCAGAACAGGGATTGCCAGGTAATGCTATCAACAGGTTTCCTCAATGTAATGTCCTATCCGTCAAAAGCGTCTTCTTCTCGATTCTTTACCACTGGCACTTTTCTTGTTCGTATCATCAGTTCCACATTAGTTTTACTGACTAGCTCCTGTTTAGAATTTCTGTAAAATATTCCACTCATCTAAATTGCAGTTTTTTTTTCTTCATTTATGATGTATTATTCTGTTTTGTTCTTCAATGGCACATTGTTTTTGGAGATTCTTTGATAGTGTTCTAGTCATAATGTGAAGTGTCTCCAAATTTCCATATTTTGTAGCCTTCTTCACTTCCTCTAACGTGTTTTCACTACATTTCCTTTAATCTTGCCTGGTGCTCTTTTTCACTGTCTTATTCAGCTCCCAGTTTGTGGTCTGGTTTGTGGACTGGTGGTATTTGTAGACTGGTGGCATTTGTAGACTGGTGGTATTTGTAGACTGGTGGTATTTGTAGACTGGTGGTACTGGCCATCATAGTCTGTGTTATTATCCTTTTTCTTGATGTTCTTCAAAGCTCTTGATATTTGTTTAACATATTTTCTTTATTTATGAGGTTCCATGTGTTCTCTGTGAACTGTTCTTTAATGGTGTTTGTACAATTTGCCAAGAACTTTTTGACATGTGTTCTGAAATGTTATGGTGTCAGTTATTATCACTAGCTTCCTTTATGAGGTTCCTCAGTGCTTCAGATCTGGTTCCCAGATTCCTTTTGAACTTACCTCTTGAGTCGTTGTGTGTTAGGTTTTGTGTATTGTATTTGTTTTCTTCCTGCAGTGTCTCAATTTTAAATGTACAGTCCCTAGGAGAAGGTAATCTTCTGACCCTCCATCTGCTGCTCTTTTTACCCCTAATCCTGTAGGGAACATTATCATTTCCTATCCGGTGAAGTGGTAAGTCTGATTTCCTGTGTGACCATCTTGTGCTCATTCTTAATTGGAAAAAATGATTACTCCAAAAAACTAGTTCATTAAAATCATAGAAGTGGACACACATTTTTCCATTTTAATTTATGTTTTCTGTACCGATTTTCTTCATTATTAATTCATAGTTTCTATTCAGATCTATCTAATGTAATGGGTTTGACAGGTGCTATCACCACCCCTTATCTAATGTAATGGGTTTTACAAGTACTATCACCATCCACCTATCTAATGTAATGTGTCTTACGATCATTATCACTACCCAGCTATCTACTGTAATAGGTTTAAAGGTATTAATTATCACCACCTATCTAGGTAATGTAATGGGTTTTATAGGTGCTATCACCACCTATCTATCTGATGTAATGGGTTTATAGGTGCTATCACCACCTACCTATCTAATGTAATGGGTTTTATAGGTGCTATCACCATCTACCTATCTAATGTAATGGGTTGTAATAGGAGCTATCACCACTTACCTATCTAATGTAATGGGTTTTATAGGTGATATAACCACCTACATATTAAATGTGATGGGTTTTATATGCGCTATCACCACCTACCTATCAAATGTAATGGGTTTTACAGGACTGGTGGTATTGATCATCTTGTGATGCTGCTGTTCTCGGGCAAAGAGGTCCAGCCCACTGTCTGTGCTGCAGTGATACCGCTTACCCAAGCCCATTTCAGTTGTGTTGACACGGGGCACGTAACCTTGGTATCCAGGAATAGGAGGCTCTCGCAACAGTTTCTTGTCAGCTGTATATGAACGCAGGAAAAACATATATAAATTTGTGAATAAAATGAAGAATTACACATTAATGATAACTGGTCATCCACCTTTTTTTTTTCTACAGAGTGATTGAAAAGTCATGTCTTATTTTTAAATTTTTTAATCCTCACTTGCCGCTATTAACACGAGCAATAACTAAAATTTGAGTAATAAGTTTTATTTTATTATTTAATTTCCAGAAACAAAATAAAATAAAGTGGGAAGTGGTCAATAAACGGACAATACAAAAGACAGCAAAAATTGCTGCCCGCTATGAAACCATATGGTAATGAGAGTGGATCTCAAAGTCAGTTGTAATGTTGATGCGACATGGCACTTTATGTAATAACATGGTGGTTAATTCTATTTATTTTGATGTTTGTTTTCACATAAATTAAATATATACATATACATACATATTTATATACATACATATGTATATATATACATATATAGTGTGCCGATGGTCAAGAAAATATGGGCCTAACACTATATTCCCAGTATGCCTCAATGGGCGTGTAACGGGATCCTTTACCCTCCTTTACCTCACTGGACTATAAGTCAATCCACTACAAGTCGACCCCTAGACTTTAGGACTTAAAAACCATTCAAAATGAAAGACCCAATTTTTCAGTCGAACAAGTTTTTAGTAGATCCGAATTCCCACATTTCATTGGAATTTCCTTGGTTTTCTGCAAATTATTTTCACTTTCAACTTAACCCTTTCCCGTTTAAAATGCCTGAAATTGCCTCATTAATATGTAAAATGCATGGGAGAATAAATGAACTCAATATAAAAGATGAGAGAAAGGAAGGGCAGAATATCAGACAGGCCTGAGTGCTCAATTCTCAACCCTTTGAAAATAAAGTTTGGTCGCTCGTTCATCTGGAAAGTCTGATTACTGTTGTCTTTAACTGCTAAGTAGCAATGAGATCTCAGTATTTAGCAAGACCTGAGTTAGAAATAAATTTCTGTTATATTAAAATGCTTCCGTTTTTTCAGAATTTTTTTTTAGAGGAGATCGATATAATGATTTTTCATAATTTTTTTTTTAAAGAAGGCATTCCATGCGATCGAATATTTACTTTGGTATCTGAGAAGTGATTTGTTATTTGACCAGGATGCTAACTGAGCATCCAAATCACATGTGGATAATGAATAAAGGCCTGATTTAGACTCTAACAGTGACATTGGCAAAATTGAATCTAGTGAAAGAAATAATGGTATAGATCAAATGAAGGAGGCTGGTCAACATGGCATATGCCAGTTGAAATTTGTGACTTAATAGGAGTTATTCTTCTTCTTCATACATTCTCAGAGGTCTACTTGAATGCTGTCAAAGAAAGCAGTAGTCAATTTGAATCTCCGTAGAGCTTTTCCACGAATGGTACTATTCTGCACATGTTGGGCAACTTTGAAGCAGATGTTCAGTAGTCATTTTATCAGCTCAAACGTGTATTACTTAAGATACTTTGATAAAAACATTTAATGAATCAGCAAGTTTATATCTGAAAGATACCAGTGTATGCGGCGGGCAACACTGCCCAGTTTTTTAAATCTTTATTTGACTCGAATATAAGTTGGGGGTACGTTTTGTAAGATCCAAACAAGGACAAAAACATCTCGACTTATACTCGAGTATTACGTTAGTTGGATAGGAGATAAGAAATAACAATTTAAAAATAGAATGTGACTTTTCAATCACTGTTTATGTAATGTAATGTATGGACAATTTACGTTGTGCTTGTGTAGTGCATATGGTATCAACAATAAAAATGGAACCCTAAAATTGGTTATTTCCTTTACTTGTTTTAGGTTTTTTTAGGACGTAACTAAATATTAATTTTTTTCAGAATCATTGACACCACAGTCTAGTGACTTCTTTCACTGCCAGGATGTCAATCTTTTCAGTATCTTTGTCGGGCCCTATATCTTTTTCGTTTAATCTTTCCTGTTGTCACAACCTATTCCATTTTTTTTGTTTTCTCATAACATGTTCAAAGAAAGATGATTGCTACCTTCTACCATGACTAATAAGCTTCCTTTCCTAACAAGCCTCTTTCAGGACATTCTCACTTCTACCATGACTAATAAGCTTCCTTTCCTAACAAGCCTCTTTCAGGACATTCTCACTTCTACCATGACTAATAAGCTTCCTTTCCTAACAAGCCTCTTTCAGGACATTCTCACTTCTACCATGACTAATAAGCTTCCTTTCCTAACAAGCCTCTTTCAGGACATTCTCACTTCTACCATGACTAATAAGCTTCCTTTCCTAACAAGCCTCTTTCAGGACATTCTCACTTCTACCATGACTAATAAGCTTCCTTTCCTAACTAGCCTCTTTCAGGACATTCTCACTTCTACCATGACTAATAAGCTTCCTTTCCTAACAGGCCTCTTTCAGGACATTCTCACTTCTACCATGACTAATAAGCTTCCTTTCCTAACAAGCCTCTTTCAGGACATTCTCACTTCTACCATGACTAACAAGCTTCCTTTCCTAACAAGCCTCTTTCAGGACATTCTCACTTCTACCATGACTAACAAGCTTCCTTTCCTAACAAGCCTCTTTCAGGACATTCTCACTTCTACCATGACTAACAAGCTTCCTTTCCTAACAAGCCTCTTTCAGGACATTCTCACTTCTACCATGACTAACAAGCTTCCTTTCCTAACAAGCCTCTTTCAGGACATTCTCACTTCTACCATGACTAACAAGCTTCCTTTCCTAACAAGCCTCTTTCAGGATATTCTCACTTCTACCATGACTAATAAGCTTCCTTTCCTAACAGGCCTCTTTCAGGACATTCTCACTTCTACCATGACTAACAAGCTTCCTTTCCTAACAAGCCTCTTTCAGGACATTCTCACTTCTACCATGACTAACAAGCTTCCTTTCCTAACAAGCCTCTTTCAGGACATTCTCACTTCTACCATGACTAACAAGCTTCCTTTCCTAACAAGCCTCTTTCAGGACATTCTCACTTCTACCATGACTAACAAGCTTCCTTTCCTAACAAGCCTCTTTCAGGACATTCTCACTTCTACCATGACTAATAAGCTTCCTTTCCTAACAGGCCTCTTTCAGGACATTCTCACTTCTACCATGACTAACAAGCTTCCTTTCCTAACAAGCCTCTTTCAGGACATTCTCACTTCTACCATGACTAATAAGCTTCCTTTCCTAACAGGCCTCTTTCAGGACATTCTCACTTCTACCATGACTAATAAGCTTCCTTTCCTAACAAGCCTCTTTCAGGACATTCTCACTTCTACCATGACTAATAAGCTTCCTTTCCTAACAAGCCTCTTTCAGGACATTCTCACTTCTACCATGACTAATAAGCTTCCTTTCCTAACTAGCCTCTTTCAGGACATTCTCATTACTCTTTTCATGTTTTTTTTTTAGCTGCCCATGGCATTTTTTACATTCTTCTGTAAAACCACATCGTTGTGGTCTCTATCTCTTTTCCAACCAGATACAAAAACCTGAAACAACTAACCACGGAATGTGGATGCCACGGGATGAGTATCCCTGTAATGGTTAAGCTGATCTCTCACTTCAGGGTCATAAGAGATGGCTGTCAACTTGGGGTTGGCTTGCGTGTGGCGTAACAACTCATCCTGCTTAGTGGCGTAGGTCTCCCGGTTGGTTATATAGTCATCAATGCTGTGGTCACAGTCGTGGCGATAGGTCCCTCCATATCTGAACAACAACCGTGGGACATAGCCTATGACAAGATAGGAAAAAATCATGTGACTGAATTAGTACATGACAGAATGGAAAGAGCAGGTTCTTTGGCTCTGAGAAATCTGAAAATGTAAGAAATATCATCATCATCATTATTACCCCTAAGTTCCCCATGGAGCATAAGCCTTCAACAAAGATATACCAAGTCATTCTGTCCTGTGCCATCAGTTCCAGGTTTTTGTCCATGTCTTCCTATTCCATTTACTTCGGTCTCCAGTTCTCCATGTGTGTCTTTTTGGTTTTCCTCTACCTCTCTTAGCATGGGGGGATTCCAGGAAAAAAGGACTGCCTTGTAATGCTCTCAAATGGTTTCCTTAGTGTGTGTGTCCTATCAATCACCAGTGTCTTCTCATTGCTTGTTCCACAGGCAATATGGGTTCCTTACATGCCCATTGAGGCATATTGGGAATTCGGTGTTAGGTCCAAATTTTCCTGACCATCAGCACACTAGGGGTGATGTGGTCAGCATCATGCCGGCCGCCTTTAACCCTCCCAAAGTTGCTCGGGTACCCAATTCATGAGGCTGGGTCAACCCTGGAGCTGTTTGTGGTCTAAAACATCCCATCTCAACTGGGGATCGAACCATGGAACACCGAGCTAGAAAACATGCAATATGGAGTCATACAAAAAAACATGAGGACTTTTAGCACAAAAATTAAAGCTGATTTTTTTCTTCTTCGTTCACCCTCAGACTTCTACATTAATGACTCTAATGAAGGCAGTAGTCCGCTCAAGGTTCCTGACATCTCGTTCGCCCTCACACTTCCACATTAATGACTCTAATAAAGACAGTAGTCAGCTCAAGGTTCCTGACATCTCGTTCACCCTCAGACTTCCACATTAATGACTCTAATGAAGGCAGTAGTCCGCTCAAGGTTCCTGACATCTCGTTCGCCCTCACACTTCCACATTAATGACTCTAATAAAGACAGTAGTCAGCTCAAGGTTCCTGACATCTCGTTCACCCTTAGACTTCTACATTAATGACTCTAATAAAGGCAGTAGTCAGCTCAAGGTTCCTGGCATCTCGTTCGCCCTCACACTTCCACATTAATGACTCTAATAAAGACAGTAGTCAGCTCAAGGTTCCTGACATCTCGTTCACCCTTAGACTTCTACATTAATGACTCTAATGAAGGCAGTAGTCAGCTCAAGGTTCCTGACATCTCGTTCGCCTTCACACTTCCACATTAATGACTCTAATGAAGGCAGTAGTCAGCTCAAGGTTCCTGACATCTCGTTCGCCCTCAGACTTCCACATTAATGACTCTAATGAAGGCAGTAGTCCGCTCAAGGTTCCTGACATCTCGTTCACCCTTAGACTTCTACATTAATGACTCTAATGAAGGCAGTAGTCCGCTCAAGGTTCCTGACATCTCGTTCGCCCTCACACTTCCACATTAATGACTCTAATGAAGGCAGTAGTCAGCTCAAGGTTCCTGACATCTCGTTCGCCCTCAGACTTCCACATTAATGACTCTAATGAAGGCAGTAGTCCGCTCAAGGTTCCTGACATCTCGTTCGCCCTCACACTTCCACATTAATGACTCTAATAAAGACAGTAGTCAGCTCAAGGTTCCTGACATCTCGTTCACCCTTAGACTTCTACATTAATGACTAATAAAGGCAGTAGTCAGCTCAAGGTTCCTGGCATCTCGTTCGCCCTCACACTTCCACATTAATGACTCTAATAAAGACAGTAGTCAGCTCAAGGTTCCTGACATCTCGTTCACCCTTAGACTTCTACATTAATGACTCTAATGAAGGCAGTAGTCAGCTCAAGGTTCCTGGCATCTCTTTCGCCCGCAGACTTCTACATTAATGACTCTAATAAATGGCAGTAGTCAGCTCAAGGTCCTTGACATCTCCAAACAGTTTTTTCATGGAGAGAAGTGGGCTGTTGCCATATGCCACATCTGTTCACTGCTGATTTGATCTATTTGATAATAAACACCGAGACAAAAGAAAACAAAATCAATCAATTTTTAAAGCATGAATTCATCAACAAACAAACAATTGTTATTGTTAATCAGAATCGACCTCACTGTACTCTGGGCAAACCCATAAGTGCTCAGTCTCCCTCAGCAAATGTCGAAGACAAATGTACATATATATATATATAACCAGATCACACAGCCTTTTATATTTTGGCATGCATCCTAATATAACCAACAGACTCGGTGTCTAAACTGAACAAAATTAAACATATTTTTTTTTTAAATCTGGCATTGAGTAGGACCCCCATTGATAAAACCATCTGATAGCATTATAAGGCTGCCCTTGTTCTGGAACCCCTAGGGTAAGAAGAAAATGGAGACGGAAGACAAAATGCAAGGAGAAGAGAATTAGATATAGATATGAAGGGGGTAAGGAACGACATGGAAATACCTGGAATGTAGAGCGCAGAACTGGAAAGTTTGGCATGTATTTGGCAAAGGCATGTGCTCCGCTAGGAGCGGAAAGGTAATGAATAAATGAATGAGTGAACAAATGAATGAACACACGAATGAACAAATGAATTAATGAATGAATGCATCCATCAGCTGATGCTTACATAAATATACTAAAAATTGGATGGAATGACAGAAAAACTGACAACACCTGGAACAGAAATAAACAAGAGCTCACTGAGCAATAGACAAGAGAGACTGGGATATTTAAGGCTGACTAGTTTCTACTGCACAAATAACAAGTGAAGCCTGACAAAGTTGATTAGATAACAAGTGAAGCCTGACAAAGTTGATGAGATAACAAGTGAAGCCTGACAAAGTTGATGAGATAACAAGTGAAGCCTGACAAAGTCGATGAGATAACAAGTGAAGCCTGACAAAGTCGATGAGATAACAAGTGAAGCCTGACAAAGTTGATGAGATAACAAGTGAAGCCTGACAAAGTTGATGAGATAACAAGTGAAGCCTGACAAAGTTGATGAGATAACAAGTGAAGCCTGACAAAGTTGATGAGGTAACAAGTGAATCCTGACAAAGTTGATGAGATAACAAGTGAAGCGTGACAAAGTTGATGAGATAACAAGTGAAGCCTGACAATGTTGATGAGATAACAAGTGAAGCCTGACAAATTCAATGAGATAACAAGTGAAGCCTGACAAAGTAGTTGAGATAACAAGTGAAGCCTGACAAAGTTGATGAGGTAACAAGTGAATCCTGAAAAAGTTGATGAGATAACAAGTGAAGCCTGACAAAGTTGATGAGGTAACAAGTGAATCCTGAAAAAGTTGATGAGATAACAAGTGAAGCCTGACAAAGTTAATGAGATAACAAGTGAAGCCTGACAAAGTTGATAAGATTACAAGTAAAGCCTGACAAAGTTGATGAGATAACAAGTGAAGCCTGACAAAAAGATGGGATAACAAGTGAAGCCTGACAAAGTTGATGAGATAACAAGTGAAGCCTGACAAAGTTGATGAGATTACAAGTGAAGCCTGACAAAGTTGATGAGATAACAAGTGAAGCCTGACAAAGTTGATGAGATAACCTGTGAAGCCTGACAAAGTTGATGAGATAACAAGTGAAGCCTGACAAAGTTGATGAGATAACATGTAAAGCCTGACAAAGTTGACAAGATTATGAGTGAAGCCTGACAAAGTTGAGATAACAAGTGAAGTCTTACAAAGTTGATGAGATAACATGTGAAGCCTGACAATGTTGATGAGCACAATACTTACAACCTATCTATTAAGTATAATATCTTAGAACAGGAAAGCGTCTGATGCACTAAACAAAATGTAGTGCTAGAGGACCCATGAGATGAGAAAGGGGATGCTATTTTTAACATTATCTGGAGTAGGAAAACACACTGGTAACTTCTTCCTCAAGTGCCATACCTAATGGTGTAGGTGATCATGCTTCTCCACAACTTCCTATCTCCAGCACTGTTTATTAATTATGTTGTTGACTTTCCAGCGCATGATGTCAATCTGTTTAGCATCTTCTCTCTTTACCATCCTCTGTCTCTTTTTAATTCAATCTTTCCTGTTGCCATAAAAGATTCCAGCTTTCTTCCTCTCAATACATGCCCAAAAACAAGTGGATTACTTCCTTCTTACGTGATCAACAGGCTTCCTTTGCCCACTGGCATCTGTGAGGACATCCTCGTTACTCTTTTTAGCTGACAATCCTTCTGTAAAACCACATCTCTTGAGGCCTACAGGAATTTTCTTGCTTGTTTACTAATTGTCCATGAATCACTTCTATATGTTAGGATTGTTCTATATAACACAGAAGAACTCTTTCTTACTTCCATTGACAAAGGCTTGTTGCATAAAATACTTTTCATTTTAGGTAATGCTGCTTTAGCCTTGACTCTTCTCTTCTAAGATGCATCTTGCATCTGATGGTATTAACTTTTGAATCTATTGACTTGTTTTAAATCTGTTGTGATGGTATTAACTTTTGAATCTATTGACTTGTTTTAAATCTGTTGTGATAGTATTAACTTTTGAGTCTACTGACTTGTTTTAAATCTGTTGTGATGGTATTAACTTTTGAATCTATTGACTTGTTTTAAATCTGTTGTGATGGTATTAACTTTTGAATCTACTGACTTGTTTTAAATCTGTTGTGATGGTATTAACTTTTGAGTCTACTGACTTGTTTTAAATCTGTTGTGATGGTATTAACTTTTGAATCTATTGACTTGTTTTAAATCTGTTCTGATGGTATTAACTTTTGAATCTATCGACTTGTTTTAAATCAGTTCTGATGTTATTAACTTTTGAATCTATTGAATTGTTTTAAATCTGTTCCATTTACTTTGATAATGCACTCTGGAGAAATCATTTTCCTCTAGATGACCATTACTTCTGCCTTTCTGCTATTTAGGCTTCGGCTTTTATTTTCACTTACTCTCGCTACTGTACCAATCGTGCCCTTCAACTTTTTGTTGTGAGACTGTTTATCAGCACATCTCTTGTTGTTTATAGCACATCTACCAAAAGATACTTCTGACATGCTCTCTATGGATCTCATTATACACAGCAATAAACAATGGACAAATACATGCTCGTATCCTTTTATAGACCCTTTCTACACCCAAAAACCAAAATATTCTCAAAATTTAAGGCTTTGCTGGATGACTTTGGGCTACTTTTGGGTGATTTTTGAACACATTTTGAGCAACTTTTTGGTGATTTTTGAACACATTTGAGCAAATTTGGACAATTTTTTAACACATTTTGGGTGGTCTTGGGTTTTTTTTTTTTGGGGGGGCAACTTTTCTACCATAATTTGGGCAACATCTGAAAACTGAAAAAATCCAGTTTCCAAAACACACCTGTATCCAATGATTTTGAATAAAGGAATACAGACCTGTACTATCTGTATTAAACGTCCTACTGACAGTGGTTAGAGTGCTGGTCTCTCTCGGCAAAGGTGACAGGTTCGATTCATGGTATCGATACTCTTCAGTCTACCCAGCTGTAAATGAGTACCTGACTTTGCACTTGAGATAGGGAAGAAAAAAGCAGCGAGGAAGGAAACTGGTCACCCCACCTCTCGACGCTGGACCTAGTGTAGTGGAGTCTCTGACACTTCACTCCCCTAAGGCAGTATCTGTTATAGGACTACCTTTACCTTTTTTACTATCTGCATTAAAGCATTATCTGAGAATCTTACTTCGTTCAACGCAGCATCACACTACTCTGATACAACTAAATTGTGATTCTTTTTCTGATCCAGTATTTTAAAGTGACCAGAATTTAATCCAGGACGGAAGTAAACACATTTTTAAGCATTTCTGATCGTTCTGTGTTCTTTTTTGGTGGGAATTTCAGCGTGTTAGCTTAATTTTTATTCGCGTTTCATTGTGATAAACAATGGCTGAAAATACACAGAATGGAAGCGGTTTACAATCAAAATGTCCTGAACTGCATGTTTTGTCACAGTTTTGTTGCTTTTTCTGTATTACCAAATGGATTACCTACAAAATGAAAGTAATTAGAATGTATTGTGACAAAAATTTCTGATGGAGGCCTTAGGTAAGTAGAAAGAAAATCTCATAATTTCAGATCATTTTTTTTTTTTGGTATGTACTTTTTTGGATCTAACAAAACTACTAAATTATAAATTTAGTAAAAACGATTAATATGTTCATATTGCACATTCATTTTCCTTTAATTTCATATATAATAAGTTATACTTTACTTATAATTAGATATTTTATCTCAGTAAACTTAACTTATGTATATGCAAAATTTTGGGGTCTAAAAATAATTACATACAGAATCAGTTAAAAGAAAACTGATAAGAAAATAGTAGGGGACAGACTGAATGTGTACTAATTATCCTTGTCTTGCTTGCATATGCCAGGACTGCCTGAAGAACTCCAAAACAGACACAAAGACAACAAAAAGAGCAAAATAATCTATGTGATTGAAAGCTTGCTAAATAAGCCAGGCGTCATACTACACAATGTAACAAAATCAAAATGTAGGAAGTAAGTAAAGTATTAAAAACAAGTGCCACACAGAAATATCATAGAAGGGAACTAATAAGAGGTTGTGCTTGAGCTGGCAACCTCATCATATACAAGGGGCTTGACATAAATCTGGGGCCTGACCATGAAGGAGTCACAGGAGGAAGATGAAACTCGGCACATTTAAAGTTCATCATATTTGCACTGAATGTGTGAAGTACGCATTTGTTTCGTCAATGGGTTTTCCCGCTACGGTGCACGGCGCAATGTACCCTATTGACCGGATCTGCTGCTCCAAAGATTTGACAAAACAATGGAAAAGAAGGAGGCCAGAGCTGTGATAAAAATTTCTGATGTTTCAGGGAAAAACACCTACAGAAATACACAGGGAGATGGAACCAGTGTTTCGTGATTCTTGTCCTTCATATACTTTGGTAAAAAACTGGTGTCAACAGTTTAAGTGCGGCCGCTCAAATGTTGCTGATCTGCCAAGATCTGGTAGACCAGCCTCAGAGTGCAACTATGAAAATGCAACAAGAGTGAAGAAAATCATTGACCAGGATCGAAAAATGACAATTGTGGAGATAGCTAGTAGAGTAACTCTGAATGAAAGAACAGTTTATAGAATTTTATACAACAGGAAAGTTGTGACCAGGAAACGAGGGATAACGTGCACTCAAAATCTTCCTTTGCTGCAAGACAACGCGCCCTCTCACAAAGCACGATTTGAATATTGAAATTCTTCCATATTCACCAGATTTGGCTCCATCAGACTTTTTTCTATTCCCAAATCTTAAAAAAACAGCTAAAAGGAAATCATTTTGACAGCGATGAAGAAGTTATACTGGCATGTGATGACTGGTTTAGTTTGAAAAATGGGGTGTTTTACTCCCAAGGTCTTTTCAAGGTCAAGCAGAGATGGCAGAAGTGTGTCAATTCAGACGGTGGCTATATTGAAAAGGAATAAACACTATACAAAATTTCAGCTCTCTGTGACATGTCCTTCATGGTCAGGCCCAAGACTTATGTCAATCCCCTTGTATGAACAAATTGCTACCAAAAACCAACAAGCAAGGGCACGTTAATGGTTTGGTACAAGATTTCTACAAAGTAACCAGTTGCAATGGTGGCTCCCTGCTCCCTACAGAGCAGAGAGAGAAACAATGATGATGATACAAAAAGAAATTAACTCTTTAAGTCCCAAAAGCCGATATATCGTACTTCCTTCCAGACCCATTTGACCCAATGAACGTTAAATCGGCTTTCGTATCTTTTGCTCCTTTCTAGAGCTGTTTTCTAATTTTAACAACCCAAAACGTCATTTCTGACAGGAAGTACTTTCATTTTAAATACCTCGTATTTATGCATATGAACATTAAAAAATGTTTTTTTCCAAACAACAACAATAAAAAAGCACTGGGGTGGCCATTTTTGTTCGGGCCAAACCCAACATTTTGCTTGGGACTGAAAGAGTTAAAGAAAAAAAAACAGAGAAGAAATTATATTTTTTACCTCCTTATGTTCTACGTGTTCTTTGGTTTTTACCAGATGAATAGAATAGATGCAAGTTTTTGTCTTCTACGGGTGAAGTTTTTAAAAAAAAACATGCAATAGACATGTATATGCGTAATAACTCCTCTGCCGTGTCTCCACCTTGGCGAGGTAGAGGGAGCTTGTGTGTCCCCACGCCCCCAAGAGCTATGCCGGCGGTTGCACAGCTACCAGCAGGGTCTACCAAGCCAGACAGGTCGAAAGGTAGGGACCAGACAAAGAGAGACCCACGCACACACCGGTTGCCTTGCAGGCGGGCTGGGGACAGTCATGGGCTAAGGAAGGCAACCCTACAGAAATGCCTATTGAAATCGGATGCACTGGGCCACAGGCTTAATGAAACGGTGCAACGTACTTCGCTTAATGATGATGTCAAGAATAATAAAAATATATGTTAACTCTTTCAGTCCCAAGCAAAAAAGTGGGTTTGGCCCAAGCAAAAATGGCCACCCCAGTGCGTTTTTATTGTTGTTGTTTGGAAATAATTTTTTAAAATGTTCATATGCATAAATAACTTTGTTGTTGTATATGAAACTGAAGGTAATTGGATGTACTTTACTCTTGTGCTACAAGTATAAAAGCTTTCATTGAAAAATGATTAGTTATTCAAGGTAAAATGGAGGATATGCGCTTAAAAAAATGATTAGTTATTCAAGGTAAAATGGAGGATATGCGCTTAAAAAAATCGCTTTAAAAATCTAAAATAAATATCTCAAAACAGAAACACGTTCACTCTTAAACACGTGCGGTATTTAAAAGAATGTACTTGCAGTCGGAAATGACTTTGTGGGTAGTTATAATTAGAAACAGTCTCAAACAGAGGCACATATACTAAAGGCTTTTTAAAGTCGATTGGGCCAAGCGCGTCTAACCCCTGAGCCTTTATAAAGTCGATTGGGACTTAAAGAGTTAAAAAAAATGTCACAGAACGTAAATTGTTGTAAATTTGCTGAAAAATATTTTCAAGTGTTGTAAGACTTAAACAAATTTAACTCTTTAAGTCCCAATCGACTTTATAAAGACTCAGAGGTTAGACGCGCTTGGCCCAATCGACTTTAAAAAGCCTTTAGTATATGTGCCTCTGTTTGAGACTGTTTCTAATTATAACTACCCACAAACCACCCAAAACGTCATTTCCGACTGCAAGTACATTCTTTTAAATACCGCACGTGTTTAAGAGTGAACGTGTTTCTGTTTTGAGATATTTATTTTAGATTTTTAAAGCGATTTTTTTAAGCGCATATCCTCCATTTTACCTTGAATAACTAATCATTTTTTTTAAGCGCATATCCTCCATTTTACCTTGAATAACTAATCATTTTTCAATGAAAGCTTTTATACTTGTAGCACAAGAGTAAAGTACATCCAATTACCTTCAGTTTCATATACAACAACAAAGTTATTTATGCATATGAACATTTTAAAAAATTATTTCCAAACAACAACAATAAAAACGCACTGGGGTGGCCATTTTTGCTTGGACCAAACCCACATTTTTGCTTGGACCAAACCGATACAGTGAATTTTTTTTTATGGCAGGTGTGAGATAATCTAACAATAATCATTTAGGCATACAATGCAGACCTTTGAAGAATAATATACCATATTTTGCATGCAATACAGCTGACGGGTTAGTAAAAGTTATGTAGACATACCTGTGTAGCCCGGAACCATCTTCTCTGTAAACTTCTTGTTCTCACCGGTGGTTGGCAAGCGATTTACCACCACTTCTGGCTCGCAAGAGCTGTAGAATGTTGTGCCTCGTTTCATTCCATACTCCTGAAATATAGATGTGGATGTAAGTGAGGAAATGGGACATAGAGATTACATTTCAGAGATCATGATACAAAATATCATTATGGGTGGTATGACAAAATTGTCTGAGGGTTCTTTAGAGTTCCAAAACTGAGTGGCAGTGCTTTTTAGCCAAAATAGAAAAATAAGATAAATCTATTACTTCATAATTTATAATCAACTGAATCTAAATATATCACTTTCAAAATTGTAATTTCGTAGTTGTATATTATTAACTGTAAGTACCCAGCTTTGCCCAGGTTTTCAAGCAATGATTTATAAAACTTATGAAAAATTAAATTTGAGCAACATAAAACGGGGGAAATTGGCAAATTTGGAGTCTAACTTTTGACCGCAGTATAAATGATCCAGCATTTTATCAGGCCATCTTTCATTGGGTCTACACTATACATTGCAGTCAAACAGAAAACATACAACATCACGAAACTGAAGGATCCCCTCACCAGAAAAGCTTTCGTGGTCGACGTAAAGAGAAGATATGAGATTATCAAAAGCCAGGAAAGAACAGAGACTGATGATGTTGACCAGAGATTCAACACCATCTCAACAATATACAAGGAAAGCAGCAAGTCATGCTTGGGATTCCAGGAAAGAAAGAGCCAAGACTGGATAACACCAGATACAATAAACACCATAGCGAAGAGAAAGGAAATGAAAAGAAAGAAAAACAGAAGCTAAGTCTCCCAGGTTAAAGGCAATATATAGTGAACAGTACAGTCAGCTGGACAAGGAAGTTAAACATCAAACCCGTGCTAACAAAAGGGCATTTCTAGATGACCTTGCAAGACAAGAAGAAGAGGCAGCACTGAGAAATGAACAAAGCACAGTATACAAAATAACTAAAATCATCAGTGGAAAACGAGGTGCAAACAATATTACATTAGTAAGAGATTTTTTTTTTTTTTTTTTTTTTTTTTCGTACGCCCGCTAATACTCGAGGCGAAATCTCAGGTTATTACTATGTCTAACCTGACATTGATTTTACGTGAGTATCCCTTTTTACTTGTACAGAGACAGGTGTCCCTCGCCATTCAGGCAAATACTCTCCGATTTCGGAGGTACCCATTGCAGCTGGGTCGGCTCAGGAGCCGCCAATCCCTGGTCGACAACACTCCTTCAAATGTCCTCGCCAGGTCTCGAGTTAATCCAGTCCAATTCCCGGTCGACGAAAAATCCTCAAATGCCGTCGCCCGGGTTTGATCCTGAATCACCCGGTCGCCAGAGCGGTGTTGTAACCACTACGCTAGCGCGGCTCCCATTAGTAAGAGATAAGCACGGAAATCTCATCATGACAGTAGAGGGACAGGAAACAAGATGGGCAGAGCATTTCAGAGAAACTCTGAATAAGGAATCACCAGAGACTCAGCTGAATGTTCCTGAGGTTGAAAATGATCTAGATGTTAATACAGACATCCCACGAAAAGAAGAAATCATCACAGCAATCAAAGGGTTAAAGAATGGAAAAGCTCCTGGTCATGATAACTTAAATGCAGAGCTATTTAAGACAGACCTAGAGCTAGCAGCAGAACTATTAGAACCACTATTTGCACAAGTCTGGAAAACAGGGACAACAACAACAGGGTGGAGAAAAGGAATAATTGTCAAATTGCCCAAGAAGGGAGATCTTGCAGACTGCAATAATTGGAGAGGAATAACTCTTCTCTCAGTTCCCAGCAAAATACTAGGCAGGATAATTATACAGAGAATCTCAAAAGCAGCAGACCACAAACTGAGGAAAGAACAAGCAGGATTTAGAAAGAACAGAAGATGTGTAGACCATATATTTACCCTCAGGAACATTATAGAGCAGTGCTCAGAATGGCAAAGACAGCTGTACATTAATTTCGTTGATTTTGAAAAGGCTTTTGACAGCATACATAGGGACAGTTTATGGAAAATACTGAGGGCTTATGGAATTCCAAGCTGCATAGTGTCAATTATAAAAAGCCTTTATGCCAACTTTACATGTAGCATTGGGCAGAGCAACCTAACCTTTGAGGTGAAGACAGGAGTACGACAGGGATGCCCCTTATCAACCACTCTATTTTTAACAGTCATAGACTGGGTGATGCGCCAGACAACAGAGGGCAATCCAAGAGGAATAAGATGGACTACATTTTCTACATTGGAAGATCTAGAATATGCAGATGACATTGCACTGCTAGCACATTCACATCAACACATCCAGGAAAAAACGGATAGACTTAATAAGTATAGCCAGCAGGTGGGCTTGAACATCAACCTAAAGAAGACAGAGGTCATGACGCTCAATGTGAGCAACCCTAGCCCATATCAGTAAGGAATCAGCAACTGGAACAGACAGATGCCTTCACATACCTAGGATGCATAGTAACACCAGACGGCGGAGCAAGCAAAGACATCAACAACAGAATGAACAAAGCAAGAACAGTCTTTTTTAGTCTAAACAACATCTGGAAGTCCTCTCAGTACAGCACAAGCACAAAATTAGGATTATATCAGAGCTGTGTGCTTTCTGTGCTTCTCTATGGCACGGAGAGCTGGAGAGTTACAGAGAAGGAAATGTCGAAATTGTCCTCTTTTCACACAACATGCCTAAGAAAAATTCTCCGAATTTTTTGGCCGAATACCATCACCAACCAAGATCTGCTTACTCGGAGCAAGCAAGAGGACATGCACACCATCATAGCTGGTAGACGCTGGAGCTGGGTTGGCCATGTCCTCAGAAGAGACCCCGATGCCATCACAAGAACAGCTATGCTATGGACCCCTGAAGGAAAACGAAAGAGAGGCCGACCAAAAACAATTTGGTGGAGGACTGTGGAGACTGAGATGCAAAGAATGAACCAGAGTTGGGGCACTGTACGAAGGATGGCCGCCAACCGAGCAAAGTGGAATCAATTTGTTGTTGACCTACAAGACGCCACCAGGAGTAATGGCCACTGACTGCTTTGACGGTCGGCGGCTAAGGATCAAAGAAGAAGACACTATACATGTATATTGAAAGTTCCCATCCAACTACCAATACGGACCTAGTACCACAGTAAAAAGTAAATTAATAAAATAACACATTTCTTTACCTTGCTGAGAGCATTGGTTTCATTTCCATAAGTTGCACCAACTCTGTATTTCATTTGTGGAATGTAACCTCTGTATCTGTAAGCCAAAGTACAATTCATTAAAGAAATTAAATACCAATATCTTTTTCTTTGTCCGCACGCTCTTTATCACAGTGGTCTTCAGCCTTTTTTTTTTTTGCTTCATGCACCCTTACTTGGGCTTTGTGAACTAATGCACCAAAAAAGTCTTAGTTCTCAGAATGGCAAAAATAATTTACATTTTTTCCTAGTAATAATAATAAAGGGAGCAAATACTTTCAAAATACAATTTATAATTGTCTAGAAAACACTGAAAGGAACACTGGGAACAAAAGCCACTGAGGGCTATCACCTGAGGGGCACATTCATATAGTCAGTCATGGCTGAAGGGGCTAATACTACTAAAAATTGATTCCACTTTGCTCGGTCGGCGGCCATCCTTCGTACAGTGCCCCAACTCTGGTTCATTCTTTGCATCTCAGCCTCCACAGTCCTCCGCCAGGTTGTTTTTGGTCGGCCTCTCTTTCGTTTTCCTTCTGGGGTCCAAAGCATAGCTGTTCTTGTGATGGTATCGGGGTCTCTTCTGAGGACATGGCCAACCCAGCTCCAGCGTCTACCAGCTATGATGGTGTGCATGTCCTCTTGCTTGCTCCGAGTAAGCAGATCTTGGTTGGTGATGGTATTCGGCCAAAAGATTCAGTGAATTTTTCTTAGGCATGTTGTGTGAAAAGAGGACAATTTTGACATTTCCTTCTCTGTAACTCTCCAGCATTCCGCACCATAGAGAAGCACAGAAAGCACACAGCTCTGATATAATCTTAATTTTGTGCTTTTGCTTTATTGAGAGGACTTCCAGATGTTGTTTAGGCTAAAAAAGGCTGTTCTTGCCTTATTCATTCTGATGTTGATGTCTTTGCCTGTCTGGTGTTACTATGCATCCTAGGTATGTGAAGGTGTCTGTCTGTACCAGTTGCTGATTCCTTACTGATATGGGCTCAGGGTTGCTCACATTGAGCGTCATGATCTCTGACTTCTTTAAATTGATGTTCAAGCCCACCTGCTGGCTAAACTTATTAAGTCTGTCCGTTTTTTCCTGGATGTGTTGATGTGAATGTGCTAGTAGTACAATGTCATCTGCATATTTCAGATCTTCCAATGTAGAAAATGTAGTCCATCTTATTCCTCTTGGACTGCCCTCTGTTGTCTGGCGCATCACCCAGTCTATGACTGTTAAAAATAGAGTGGTTGATAAGGGGCATCCCTGTTGTACTCCTGTCTTCACCTCAAAGGTTAGGTTGCTCTGCCCAACACCACACATAAAGTTGGTAACAAACATGAAATTAATTAATTTATACTGTTAAAATTTTGAAAGTTTGAATACATAGTTCTGAGCTGCAATAAAGACACAGTTGGAGGAACAGACTGATATATCAAAAGACGGATACAAAAGACTTAAGGAGCATGCACTGCACTGAAAAGTGCATGGACATCAAAAGTCCACCATAAAAAGTCAGAATCTTCAAACTCACATGTCAAGCCAGTCTTACTGTATGGCTCTGAAACATGGAGAATAACAATTAAGAAGTTACACACTTTCAAAAACGGGTGCTTGCATAGAATAGAAGGATTAAAATGGTATGACAAGGTTGCCAGTGTGGAAGTGATGACAAGAACCAGACAAGTGCCAGTAGAACAACAGATGAGCGGGAGACGCTTGTGATGGGCAGGACAACACTGTGAGGAAACCTGTTAATAGCATTACTAGACAGTCCTTGTCCTCAAATCCTCAGGGTAAAAGACGTAGAGGAAAATTGAAAAACTCATGGAACGAACAAACTTTTTTGGCAAAGGGATAATTATTGGGCGTGCAGGCCCGTCTAACATTCTACCCTTCCACTCTCATTTATCTTGCATACTATATCCTTTATTTCCCACATGTTACTTTAAGCATTAATTTAACTCTTTGACTCCGCAATTATTTTCCACCCTGTGCCATAATTTTAATTCGTGATAGACTAAAAACAACGCTCAGAGAGTTGTTTTGGCACGGGTGTCAAATCTGACTAACGTTCTGAGCGTTGTTCCGAAGTCAAAGAGTTAAAGGCATGCAACATTATAAAGGTAATATAACAGCATACATTTACAGTATCCAATTATAATCAAAATTAAGTATTTTTTTTTTTAAACAAACAAGAAAGTAATGAAAAAAAAAGAACAACTACAACGAAAGCACACAAAAAACAAATAAACAAATAAAAAAACACATCCAAAATATTTATACAGTAAATCAGACAATAATTCGATCATTATCAGATTAGGATGGCATGGAATCACAACTCATGAAGTATTTGAACAGTCTGCTATTGAATGAGTTGAGACTTGAAGTGTTTTTCTTTGACCTCCTTATAACTTATTTCACAAGTTAGAAAGAAGCAATCCACTTTTTTCAGGCACGTTATGAGAAAAGGAAAGCTGGAATTTATCATAACAACAAGTAAGTTTGATGGAAAAAGAGATACAGGAAGACAAAGAGAGAAATACTGGACAGTTTGACATCGTGGCACAGAAAGAAGCCAATAACAGAGTTGATAAATTGTACTGGAGACTGGAAGTTGTGAAGAGACATGATCTCCTACACCACTAGGCATGGTACTTGAAGAAGAAGAAGCACCCTCCTAAACCTCCCTCTCCCACTAATACCATAAGCCCTTTGAAAAAATATGTGCGCCCAAGGGGACTACCGCTCTACCAAACAGAAGCACACATTTATGAATATGGGAATTAGCTTTGTATTAACTAACTGCTCGATGTGGTTCCTGGGTGTCTCCGAGGAGGCAAAGCAAAAGTAGGACTACCACTATCTCAGGCATGTGTACCAGCCCCATGACAGCCAAACATCTGCTTCAGTCCTGCCCAACTTACAATAGTGAACAGAGTGGCATATGGCAACTACTAACTTCTCTCAACGAAAAACTACTCGGAGATGTCAGAAACCTTGAGCTGACTACTGCCTTTATTTGAGTCATTAATGTAGAAGTCTACGAGGTGCCAGGAACCTTGAGCTGACTACTGCCTTTATTAGGGTCATTAATGTAGAAGTATGAGGGTGATTGAGATGTCAGGAACCTTGAGCTGACTACTGCCTTTATTAGAGACTTTAATGTAGAAGTATGAGGGCGAAAGAGATGTCAGTAACTTTGAGCTGTCTACTGCCTTTATTAGAGTCATTAATGTAGAAGTCTGAGGGTGAACGAGATGCCAGGAACCTTGAGCTGACTACTGCCTTTATTAGAGTCATTAATATAGAAGTCTGAGAGTGAACGAGATGCCAGGAACCTTGAGCTGACTACTGCCTTTATTAGGGTCATTAATGTAGAAGTATGAGGGCAAACGAGATGTCAGTAACTTTGAGCTGACTACTGCCTTTATTAGAGTCATTAATGTAGAAGTGTGAGGACTAATGATGAAGAAGATATGAAAAGTGACTAATGTGAGGTTGTTCCTGGCGATAGCACCCTCATCATGTGAAACAAATTGCTACAGAAACCGGCACTACAAGTTCAGTGCACACTTCCTGCAAGGGGATCAGCGCCAGTGGTGGCTACATGTTTCATAGTGAGCAAAAAGGCAACTGAATGAATGAACAACTGTGTATCAAGCAGGCCCAAGTGTATGAATGTATACAACAAAATATCTGGCAATGATATTGCCAAAAAGGAATAGAATGTATGCCACTGTTGAAAACCCACACAATTAAGAGGAAGCCAGAAACATTTAGTGTTTATACTGTACTGGGAAGTTCTGGAAATCTCCCCAGTACAATACAAACACTAAATTAAAAATATATAAGAGCTGCGTAATTTATGTACTTCCGTACAGTGCAGAATGCTGGAGAGTAACAGAATAGGAAGTTTCCAAACTGTCCTCTTTCCACACAACCTGCGTAAAGCAAATTTTTCACCATCACCAACCAAAAACTGCTAGCTTGGAGCCACCAAGAAGACATGCACACGATCACAGTGGGTAGACGCTGGAATTTGGTTGGCCATATTCTCAAAACAGACCATGACGCCATTACCAGAACTGCCATGCTTTGGACTCCAGAAGGAAAGTGAAAGCGAGCCTGACCAAATGCTACCAGGCGGAGAACTGTAGAGGCAGAGATGCAAAGCACGAACCAGAGCTGGGGTGCCACACAAAGGATGACTGCCGACCGAGCAAGGTGGAAGCAGTTTGGTTGCTGCCCTTACAAGACGCCATCAGGCGTGATGGCCACTGATTGCTTTGTCAGTCACTGGCCAAGGACCAAAGAAGAAGAAAAAATATATTTCTTGATAGTGAAGGTAGAGAGGAAAAAAACGGACAAGATTTCTAAAGTAGCTTATTTTTTTTTTACTGATGTCACAGAGAAATTTTGACAGTTTTATGTCCCACTTACAAGACTTGTCAACAGTGAAATTGTTCTTGTGAAAACAGACTTGGTGTGAGACAACAAAATCAAAGCAAAGCCAACAAAATGGGACATAAAAACATTACAGCTTGCTTGTCCACAGATTGTGTATGAATACATAAGCAATGTCTGGATGCTATGATCTTCTTCTTCGTTCACCCTCAGATGTCAACTTGAATAAGTTCAAAGAAAGCAGTGGTCAGCCTGAGGCTGTTGATATCTCCGTAGATTTTCTCCAGGAATGGTACTGGTGATGGCCATATGCCTTTTCTCTGTTCCTCATATGCTGGGCACCTTTAAAGCAGATGTTCGGCAGTCATTTTATCGGTGCCACAGTCACACTCATCAGTAGTTCCTATCTTTAATTTGTTGAATAGATGGTATCTCAATCTGTTATGACCTGTGCGAAGTCTGAAGACTACCACTTGTTCACTTCTGCTGAGCTGGTAATATGGATCATTTTTTGTGTGGCCTGGATGCTCTTCTTCCCACTTGTGCCTGTATCTGCGCTTGATAAAACTCTTGGCCTCCTCATACGTTATATTTGTGTCAAGTTGAGGAAGCTTTCCCCTTTCCTTTGCCAATCTGTCAGCCTCTTCATTTCCAGGGATGTTGCAGTGAGAAGGGATCCACTGTATCACAACTCTTTTGTATTGCTGACATAGTCTGTGAAGTATTACTCTTAGGTCATCCAGTTCAGCATTACTTTCAGCGTTGTAATTACTGACAGCGCATCTGAGAAGATTGCTACTGGTCTCTCTGAGCTTTCTTCTGTCATTAGAATTTCTGCTGCAGTTTTTAAGGCCTCTCCCTCTGCTCTGAAGTTACTTGAAAATTTTCCTGTTGCGACTGCTATCTTTTTTTGCCATTGCTTAAGCTCAAGAAGACTCCTCCACCCCCCATCTTCTGTTGCTGATCCATCTGTGTATGCATGGATCCAAGCGTTGGATGGGTAATGTTTCTCTATATATTTTGTGGTTAGGACTCTCTTTTCTGTTTCATTTTGGCTGTTCTTTCTCTCAATACCAGGAATGTTTTCTATCATTTCAGGGAAGCACTGTTGTTTCCAAATTGGTAGCTTGTGTGCAGTACATATGGGCGTAGCTGTTCATATTGCGTTTATGGGGTCTGCTCTCATCTTTGTTTCGACAGTCTCTACAAAGTTGCTTCGCTTCAGTCTTCCCCTTCCAAGTCCATTTATTCTCTGGTGCATTGGGTGGTCTATCAGCCTCCTGAATTTCTCGGCTTGTTGCTGGGCTCTGCTATCTCTTCTATCCTCCATAGGCTGGAGGTGAGTAATCTCCAGACTAAATGGGCTGAGGAGTAGGTGGAACCCTATAGGTGTAGATTTAGAACCCCCCGGCGAGTGGTACATGCTCTGGTCTGCAACAATCCACCCCCACTTCATGGGTTAAATGCTTTCTTGCCTCATTCTTCACTGTTTGTCGTCCATCGGGAGTAGTTTGGGACCCCTACGGTGTAGGCGCAGTACCCACCAGCGAGTGGACCAGCACCAACCCAAACCCCAGGCATGGGTTAAATCCCGGGTAGATGAAGCTCATAAGACTTGGAAGGCAGTTCATCTAGGAGAAGGAAAACTCTGATTTTAAACCACCTGCTGCCTTGCAGGTAGGTTGGGGACAGTCAAGGGCTAAGGAATGCAACCCTACAGAAACGCCTGTTGAAATCAGATGCACTGGGTACATGCTTAACGAAACAGTGCAATGTACTTTGCTTAATGAAGAAGGATGCTATGATTTAACTCTTTGACTCCAGAACAATACTCAGAGCATTGCAAAATTGCAACTGCCATGCCACCGTAATGCTCAGAGCGTTGTTTTTAGTTTGTCACGAATAAACCCCAAAAATCGTCCGTTTAATGCAGTTCATATTTTAAAACTCATAGAATGACTTCAGCTACTTTTTAAACAATTAATTTGAGTGTAGTTAAGCAGCACGTGTGCGTGTTTTGATGTTATTATCACAATTTGTGTGATGATTCACGTGTTTGCGTTTTTTCATTGTTATTGCTACAGAAATATGTCACGCTTTATATTTATATTTTTTAAACCTCCTAAGCAAATAATTGTGTCAAACTACTTAGAAACATTGCTGACATTGACGTTGATTGTTTGGTAGTCACAGTTTGTTGTCAAATAATGGAATTGGTGCAGAAAAGCTAGACACATTAGATTTAGTTGATGAGTGGGCATAGTCCTATTCTGGCTGATCGAAAAGCAACAAAACTAGATCTACAGTAACATCTAATCACTAGTCCTTGGTAGAAGATGAAGCTAGGGATACTATTAAAACATTAAACAAATGTAAAAAGTTTTTATATGATGTTCTTCTTTTTTTGTTTGAAAAACACCTAATGCAATATTGCATAATTTATTTTATTCTTATAAGGGACCACAGTAAAAACTGGTGTGATTAACAGTAAATGTATTAACTGTGGCCATAATCAATGATTTTTTACTTCGTAAATGGATTACCTTGATGTTTGAAGACTAAAAAGAAAATTTTATTGTCTACAACAGTAATTTGTCTTTGGTAGCTCATATTCTACAGTAAACTTTTTAGTGTTTTTCAATTTTACATGCAAAATTTTTTAAGTATACCGAACTTACTTGTGTTAATACATCGAAGACACTATATATTACAATTCTCTATCTATTTCCCTACAGTTTGGTATATAATAAGTACATGTTCACAGAAAAGATTAACATACAATTTACACTAAAAGTACACTTCACCATTTAGAATTCTTAAAAAATTATTACGGCACAGGGTGGAAAATAATTACGGAGTCAAAGAGTTAACAATCAAGTGATGAAAATTTGCTATTCACGCAGATTTTAAAGGTTGCCTCATTATTTGCTGATGAAGAAAATGTTCTGGTGTCAGTTCAACTAATGCATTGTGAAGAAAAAAATCAATCTAGGAACATCAGAAGGCAAGCAGTCTAGAAAACAAATATGAAAGGGTAAACCAGTCATCACGCCAAGATAAGTATCTTAATTTGTATTGATCCTGAACACAAATGTGAACTAGTCTTATCCAATTTTTTATGATAACCTTCTGTGATAACATTTTGAAAGAGGCCTAGAGTTTTGTGACAAAATGTGACCCTGGAGAGGGGTTATCAAAAATATCAAAACTGTGTGGCGTCATTGACAGCTCCCTTACCCTACAAGAAATGTACTATTTGGTTATCAATTCCTACAGCTGCTATTTGTTCCTATTTCATGTTTTCAATTATTATGTAATCTTCGTTATCGATATTCATACTTTCAAATATTTTGGCAGTTTTCTTGTATTCAACTTGTCGATCGTTAAGTGTTTTAACAGTAAAAACTGTAAAAATCAAATCTACTTATTTTCCGAAACCAGTGACAGCTTCAGAATGCGTACCCAGGAACTTCTGCGCCATCCTTCAGACCAGCGAATGCTCTTCTCTGTTCCACGGTTGGACCGCCCCCTGTTGAAATCGCCGTCATTTTAACAAAGAAAAGACTTATAAGAAAGCCAGTTCAATTGACCCGTGTCTTATCT
The DNA here is from genome assembly GCA_024509875.1 of Oreohelix idahoensis. Classification (NCBI taxonomy): domain Eukaryota; kingdom Metazoa; phylum Mollusca; class Gastropoda; order Stylommatophora; family Oreohelicidae; genus Oreohelix; species Oreohelix idahoensis. The sequence continues at coordinate 736,863 of JAMPIV010008314.1, read as the reverse complement.
TTAATCGTGAACTTAAGCTCCGCCAGTTCCACCCCGGCCAGACATAATATTGCCTTCTTCGCGCAGTTGTTAGCGCCGCCACTCGTGTTGCTAAGAGATCGAGTTTACCCTGGAAGTGATCACTCTGAGGTCGGAGCAACTTTAAATTTGTCTTCTACGAAATATTTTCGCGCTGTTTTAATGTTAACATCCATAATAATAATAATAGAACACGTGTCATAACATTGAAATAAAGTGTCAGAATAAAGTGTAAGTACAATAACTTACCAACTGTAACTCTTAATTGACACTGGAATATCAGTATGAAAATTAAACGACAACTGATAAATATTATATTCCTTGAAGCTCTTTGCTATCAGTGTCAAACATGGTCATTTCTTGGTAAAATGTAAGAGGTATGAACAAATGAGAATACTAATATTAGATTATTTGCAGGCATCAAATTTACCTATAAATATAGAACAGGTGTTAAGAATAGACAGACCTAGGCAACTGCTTAATATAGTCAAACAGTATTTAGCAAGAACAAAAGTTAATATGTAGTACGGTAATTTGAAAGGTGAAGGTCTGATGATGTTCTTACAATACATGTGACTACTTATGGCAAGTGAAAGTCAATTAAATATCTAACTGGAAACACCAGGCCATTATACCCCTCCCCGGAATATTATTTTTTTTTGTTTTATCTCTCTTTTTTTTTTTTTTTATATATATATATAAATGCAAAATTGGTAATTTTGATTTGCCATATTTACAATGAAAGGTTAAACCAGAAATTGAAAACGAAGAACTGGAAGGTGTTAATGAATTCGAATACTTTGGATCAATCATCAACAGCTCTGGCGACTGTGCAGTAGAAATTAAAAGAAGACTTGCAATTGCCTCACGTAAATTGATACAGATGAAAAACCTATGGCAAGGCTAAAGCAAAGAAACAAAGTTACAACTGATCAGAGCATGTATATTCCCAGTAACAACATACGGCTGCGAGACATGGACACTCAATAAAACAGTTGCAAAAAAGATTACATCATTCGAAATGAAATGCTACAGAAGGATGTTGAGAATACCCTGGACAGAAAAAAAGACCAACAGAGAAGTACTGCACTCACTAAACGTAGAGGAAAATTGGCTCCTAAATACCATCGCAATAAGGAAGCTGAAATTGTTCGGTCACATAAAAAGACATAATAGTCTGGAAAAATTAGTAATGGAAGGCATGGTCCCTGGGAAAAGGGGAAGGGGTCGACCTAGACGACGGTGGATCCAGGACATCACAGAGAGTCTGAACTTGTCTTTTGTTGATGCCCAAAATCGAGATGCGTTCAGAGAAGCTGTAATGGAGACAATGTTCTGGAGAGAATACGTCACATGATGATGATGATATTTACAATGATTTGACAAAAGTGATGCCACTTTCCCATATCGACAGTTATTCATCTTATTTGCAATTGAAAACACTACATAACATAATTATAACTCATCAGAGGTTGAACGGGATATTTTCCATCATCACATTTTATTTTATTTTTTTAAATGGTCACTGACGATGGCACAGCGAGAATATCGCATCGTCCGAGATGAAATTCTTAAGAAGATCCATTAATGTTACCAGAGGAGACAGAATAAAAAAGATGACATCAGAAAAATTGTAGAAACTACATCCCACATCAAATACATTGAAATAAAGTGGTTTGGCCCAGTGATGTAGGCCTACTAACGGGGCGCAATGGAAGCGATCCGCCATGGGTGACAGCGAGGAAGAAGTGTCATCGGTTGTTGTTATTGATCCAGAAGTGTTTGGGCTCTCGCCCTTCGACCCAATGCAATGAACGGGTGTCGTCCAAATATTTAAGACTTTGTGGTCTAGTTAAGCCTATGTTGTTTGGTGTACAGAGATAGCTATGTTTTTGTTTACAAGTTTTAATGAGTACATGATTTCAGTGGCGTACCGAGGGTTTTTAGCGCCCGGGGAGAGACAGGAAAAATGCACCCCGGTCACGCCCGATAAAATACATGCGCATTTTGTAGACAAATCAAAAGGAGGTTTAAAGGACTATATCACGCACTGTCGTGAATTTAGACTTATTTAAAAAACAATAGTATGAATTATTAGAAAAATATGAAATTTAAAAATAAATTTAACACAAAAGACAAGAAATAACCAGCACTTTTTATTAATAGTAAAAACAGTACCGTACTCGACAGATATCTACTTTTCTACTACATATTCATCTTTCGCACCTTTTGTTCCTACGAATTGATCAGTTATGTGATCAAAATCAATGTTTTAAAAAGTTTCGTTTTCAATATTATAAGCGTCAGATTACCTAGACGTTCCTGTCACATAGACTCGTAAATACAAAAGAACGAGCTTTAGTTTGCTAAATGAACGCTCACAACCTAGCCTTCTCGGATAATAGCGAAAAAACAGGAGGCCCCGCGTGCAAGTTGCGCACGTTATATATCCCTCAGCAGTTTAAAATCGTTAAGAGTAGGCCATACGGCCGCTGCCCTATACAAAAATAATGAAACCTACCCACCACAAAAACACTTATAGAATGTATGATTCATGTAAACATACAATGGGATCCTCGTCGATGCCACAGAGTTCGCGCACTGTACTGAGATCCTCTTTGCATGATCTAAGGGACTAGATCGGAGAACTTATGCAGTTGTCCGTGTGTAATGAAGATGGTCCTCCAAACCAAACGAACGCTCACAACTGGCTACTGAAATAGAACTCATATTTTCGCAGAGAAACGACTAGACATTCACCTCCCGCGACGCCCGGGACAGTCGCCCACAAGCCACCCCCTCTCCTCGCTACGCCACTGGATGATTTAAAAAAATAATCAAGGTATGGATAATTTTGCAGACATGGGTTTGGCTGCTAGGAGAAGGCGCCATATTGTTTGGATTTTTAATGAGCATCAAAATGGCGGGTGATGAATGCGATGTTAACTAGAATTGCAGATAGGCTTCGCGATACATGAAGTTTTCTAGTCATGGGAAATACGGCAGTTGTAGCCACTGGTGTGAAAAACCAAGGGGATTCAGAGGCTAGTAAGCTGTATCGGCTTGTTGACCTAAAAGGCAGCGGAGAGCTAGTTCAGTTGATGAAAAAGGCCAGGTGGAAGAAAAATTATGCAGGTACGGTATGACGTAATCGAGCACGTCTGCATTTAATATGCAAGTTACTAGTAGTGACGATTGTCTAATTTATTTGATGAGACGATAAAGTCCAAGGTATAGCTTGAAACAAAATTAAATAACAGATACAGCAGCTTTTTTTTTTTTAATAATCCTGCGCAGTCTAATACCAATATTAGATTATTTGCAGGCATCAAATTTACCTACAACAGTAGGGGAGAAAAAGGTAAAGAATCCCGTTACACGCCCGTTGAGGCATAATGGGAATATGGTGTTAGGCCCATAATTTCTCGACCATCAGCACACTAGGGGTCAGCATCACACCGGCCGCTTTAACCTTCCCAGAGTTGCTCTTGTACCCAATTCATGAAGTTGGGTCGACCCCAGAGCCGTTTGCATCTAAAAAATCCCACCTCACCTGGGGATCAAACCATGGACCACCAAGCTAGGAAGCCAGTGATTGGCAGAGTGGTTAGAAGCAAAGGTCTACTTAGTTCAAAACACGGTGGCGTCGCACTCCAGTCTACCTAGTTGTAAATGGGTACCTGACTGCTCTTGAGTTAAGGTAGGAAAAGCAACAAGGAAGGGAACTGAACACCCTAGTGCTCGAAGCTAGACCTAGCATAGTGAAATCTCTAATGCTTCACTCCCCTACGGTGGTATCTGCCATGGGATTACCTCCCTTATAGTATGTGTGTGTGTGTGGATTTTGATTTAGGCCTACACTGGTGTTATTTAAATTTAATGATGATAAGTATCCCGTTCAACCTCTGATGGGTTATAATTAGGATATATATGGTTTTCAATTCCAAATAATATGAATAACTGCCGATACACGAAGGTTGCATAACATCTGTCAAATCTTTGTAAATATGGCAAATCAAAATTACCAGTTTTGCTTGTATGTTAGCAAAAAAAAAAAAAAAAAACACAAACCATACAAACAAACAAAAATGAGATTAAAAAAAACAAGACCAAGTAAAAACACCAAACGAAAATAATATTCAGCGGGAGGGTATAAAGGCCTTGTCTTTCCGGTTAGCTATTTAATTGACTTTCACCTGTCAAAAGTCATATGTATTGTAAAAACATCATCAGACCTTCACCTTCCCAATTACTATATATTAACTTTTATTCTTGTTAAATACTGTTTGACTATATTATGATAAAAACATCTCCAGCATCAACATGATTTATACCATAACTTCATCGATTTCACAAAAACCTTCGATCGAGTCTGGCATGAAGGCTTATGGCAAATAATGAGAAAATTCAATTTTGATACCAACATCATAGATATCATTGAAGCACTATACAAGGACGCAAGCAGTGCTGTTTTTGCAAGCAACGACATTGGAGAATTTTTCAAAACAACTGTAGGAGTTCGCCAGGGATGTATCCTGTCACCAGTGCTCTTTAATATATATCTAGAACATATTATGCAGGAGGCTCTCTACGATTATAAATCAACCATATCGATTGGAGGCCGACCTCTGTGTAATCTACGTTTTGCTGATGATATTGATCTGATAGCTATAACAGAATCAGAACTTCAAGACCTTACCTCTAGACTGGAGAAAGTAACAAGAACGTATGGGATGGAAATTAAAATAGAAAAAAGCAAGATATTGGTGAATAGCCATAAGAAACATGTTCCGACCAACATTACGTTAAATGGGCAAACGTTAGAAGAAGTTAACACCTTTAAATATCTCGGGTCCACTATATGTAGTGATGGAAGATTGTTGTAGTTGTTTATGGTAATGGTGTTGGTCTTCATAACGCGAATGGTAATATGAAAACAAAATGTCAATAAACTGTTCTGTGAAAACGAACTACAACAAGTAGTGTTTAAACTGTTCACTCGATGGTAGTACATAAGTCGGTTTACTGTACATATAGTTTATTCAACATGGCACATACGAAGGAACGAGACGATCATAGTTACAGATTATAGGTACAAAATGTCATACTTTGAAGTTGCTGATAATACTCTCAGCTCCTTAGTGATTCTTCAAGAATTAAGTCCTATAAACATCCACAACAATCTATTCAGGTTAGAGTTCTGAATCGGCTAACCTCTCTTTACATCCATGCCACGACTTTGGCATAGAAGAATGTACGGCATATAAAATATGAAGCATACGAATAAATAAACTGGTTTACACGTAGGTATTATTCCTCTACGGTAATCTAATATGACTACCGACTCCGTCTGTCCATTCTAGGAAATTACATGCTAAGATGACTTCCCGCTAGACTACAACTGGGAGCGGCCTGATACTTTAGTTTACGGCAATAAATATACAAATATAACCGGGGCGACACTTACATGATCCTTCCATCATTGGCTTCGTCAAGAATACCAATTGAATCAATATAACATACTGGCTTATACAAAACTGCCAGAAGATTCCAATAATATATATCTCGGACATAACAAAGTCCGCACTGCCCCGTTCAAAACATGACGTCACAATCCCCAAACTAGGTTACCCGTGCGTCCAAAGCAACTCACACTGCATTGTGCACGTCAGTGCGTGAATCAATCGAACGCTCAAATAATATAACTATATAAAACTGGTGCGTACATTTGGCAGGACCGAAGACTACCCCCTTAGGTAATAAATGTACGTAACAAAGATCAAGTAAAGAAATCAAGACAAGACTTGAGATGGCCTCAGCTGCCATGACAAGGTTGAATGTGATCTGGAAAAGTAACATCAGTTTTCCTGTGAAGATCAAATTATACAAATCACTTGTATTATCTATTCTCTTGTATGGGTGTGAGGGCTGGACACTCACTGCAGATACGGAGCGAAGGATTCAGGCTTTCGAGCATAAATGTTATAGAAGAATTTTGCGCATTTGCTATAAAGAGCACAAAACAAATGTCTATGTTAGAGAGAAGATAAACACCTATGCAGGCCACCAAGAACCACTTTTGGCAATAGTGAAACGTCGAAAGCTTGCATGGTTTGGGCATGTAACTCGTCATGACTCCCTTTCGAAAACGATCCTCCAGGGAACAGTCGAAGGTAAACGGAGAAGAGGAAGGCAAAGAAAATCCTGGGCTGATAACATCAAAGAATGTGCAGGACACGGTTTTTCCACACTTGTACGCATTGCTGAGGATAGAGAGCAGTGGAGGACCCTGTCTGCTGATGCTTCCACCATGGCACCCTTACGACCCATGACGGGTTATGGGTTGAGATGAGATGATGATATTATGCAGTTCCCTAGGTCTGTCTATTCTTAACACCTCTTCTTTGAAGGTAAATTTGATGCCTGCAAATAATCTAATATTGGTATTCTCATTTCTTCATACCCCTTTGTTGCGTGATAAATTCTCGCAACATCGTTTTATTACAATATCTATTTTATAACGCAAGGGCAACAACTGCTTGAAATTTATAGTCACTTTTCTCGGTAAGCATTTGTCTTCCCGCGTTGGTATTGAATGCAGTTAAGTTTTGAGCTGTGGTCTTTTTGCGCTGGACTGCGCATGACTGGTCTTGTTTTTTGGTCGATCGGTTTCCGCCCACCACTAGTGGAGTGAGCGATTTGAATGGCGAAAGAGATGCCTCGTTGAAGAGGGGATCTCCGCTATTTTTTGTTCTGTCAGGGATGTGTAGTCCTCTTAATGGATATTTCGTTTATTCGAGATAATACCTCTAGTGTTTCCCACATGCCGGGAGGCGTGATATTTCTGTGTATTTCCTGAAGGCAAGGTAAATTGACTTTTCATTAACTCTATCGATTTTGGGTTGTGAGCGATTTCGATTCATAGCCTGTCTTCGAAAGTCGTCGTCACGAGATGTTTTCCCAGCTCACATGTCGCTGTATTGTACTGCATCGGTTGATGCATGTCCCAAGGACCATTACTTGCTACTTTGTTAAATGAACTAGGTTTGGAAAACCTTTATTATCTAGAGGATATTTTTGAGGACATTATTTATACTTCGGCAGACGTGTCTGTCTTGCTGAAGTCAGACTAAGGAGAGTGAACTGATCTCATACATCTGGTTATCTCCTGGCTGTTATAGAAAAGGATGGAGTTTTTCACCTGACTACATTTACAGCACTATGAAATATAACATGCATCTGACTCATCATTGTAATGCTGTATACCGTCTATTGCTGTATTGAATGTTGCTGTGATAATGACTGTTTGATGTGCCTACATATTCGCGTAACCATTTTGTCACTGTGGCGTCCACAATAAATAATGAAGAAAAACGTCAACGGCTGTTACAAGAATAATTGACTTTATACGTCGTGAGTTTACTGACGTCCTATGTGGATTGCCCTGTTATTTTTGTATGAACATTGTTTGACTGAACACATCTGCACACTACACAAAACCAGACATGCGGATACCATCCATCATCATATGGCATCACGCATCATTTGGAAATGATCTATATAGAAATGTTCTATATAATTGTCTTGAAGACATCTTTGCACAGTAAGGTTCTACTATTCTGAAATAGCCTTTTCCCAGCTGTAGTCTGAGAAGTTTCTTATTACTATGAACTTTCAGTTCCCTAGATATCTGACATTTTCTTGTTGGAGCCTTGAACATCTTATATACAAGTCTTCCTTTCAAATTTTATCCCACTCTGCTTTCCATTCATCTGTTATTATTTCTTTAATTAAGCTTTTAATCTCTGATTTACTCATCCCTACATTTATTCAATTTTTATCAGATCTACCTTTCTTGGCTTCTTTATCTGCCTTTTCATTTCCTTCTATGCCAACATGAACACCTCATTCACTCAAGGGTTAATAACTTCCAAAAGATAAATAGATAAAATAAAATTTAAAAAAATAAAGCAATGAAGAAATACTGTAAACTTGAAATAACTTAATAAGATGTTTCCATTGATGCCAGTGTCGTGAGAAATTCTAATCCACATATATAAATTAAAAGTAAATGTAAAGCCTAACAAATTTTTTTTTAAAATTCTATAAAAGGAAGAAGAATGGTAAAGAACAGTGCTGTCACAATGACAGTACTCGAAATCCCCTTTGTTTTATGCTTCGTCTGCAAATTGTAACGTTTCCACGTTAAATATAAGCCACTGCATAAATACAAGCGTTTCCACAACATATTAAAACGGGTATTGCATTTCTAAGAAAAACATTGAGAGGCACACTGCGTAATGACCTAAATTAATCCTAACATTAATTATACTACGTTACCAAAACGAACGAACAGATGGACTCAGATAGAAAGAAGGGAGGGCTGAAGGCAGCAACACAAGCAACACTAAACACGCGTCTCGCTATATTAATGCCACCCCTAACACGCGTGTAAGGCCACATGCACTAACTTTATTTCAGACGGACAGTGATAAAAACACTACCCTTCCCAGAGTTAGGTTTTAAAACCTGAAAAACGCTTATTGGGGAAACCTGACATTCTACTGTTTTATGTCCGAAATCCTGACATTAGTCTGACAGTACAGCAGGACAGGTGGCGGTTCTAACATAAAAAATAAAAAAACAACTACACGACTATCCTAGAAAATACATATTTTGAACGCAGCCACTTAGCTCCATTAAACTTATATATTTGGATTCCTTAAGACTTGCTAACAAAGAATATGTTAAGTGTTACGCAAATAGTCCAGGAATTAATAAATTATAGGCAAAAGAAAATAGTGAGGGTGTCAGACAGCCCCAAAACATCAGAATCGCTCAGTGAAAGAATTTTAAACCACCATTGTACGGAAATAGGCCACAAGTTACATTTGAATTGATTAGATGGAATGATATGTAAGGCTAAACACGATTAGTCGGACTATAAATGCTATCTTTTGTTGTCAAGGGAGACGGAAGTAAGAGTACTTTTTTTCAAACGATTGGGTAGAGATGGCCTGATTGGTTAGGTCGGTTAATATAGTTAATTGATAGCGTTAGTTCGAGACCACTAGTTCAAATAAGCTTGATAAAGCAACAGTGCGTTGAAGCCAGCTCATATTTTTGCTAAATAAAAGCCTGGAACATAAGCAGATGGGAATTTGTGCCAGTATTTGTGCCAGAATTCATTGCTAGTCAACGTATCTGTGTTTATTTCCATGAATTGTGGTAGGCTGAAATATTTGATCTCTTTTTAATGAAAATTGAATGTACATTGATAATTTATGTCTGTATATATGTGCAGTTCAGTAGCGAACAAGAGGCAAGGCCTATAATATATATAGTGCTCCAACCTGAACAGAAGGTGTCGGAGAAAAGTAACACTACATGGAATTACCAGATAGTACACTGACACCTGCCTTATGATATGGAAGGACTTATAGCTGAAAGTGCAGAGGCGTAGTAACCATTAAGGAGGTTAATACTGGAGTAAACTGCTTCAGAAGAAGATAGCAGTAAAAATAAAGCTCTGAACTCTGTGTTTGTGATGTATTGTGCTCAGTCTAGCCAGATAGTATAAATTAGTTCTGAAGTAGGTGGTACATCCTTCTTGTTTCAGGGACTGTGGTCCTAGTATTGAAGCCGCACCTGGTCTGAGCGTTTGCTGAATCCAGAGGCTGACAGCATACTCTTGGGTCCCTATAGTAACCAGTGAGGTGTCTTCAGAAACAGTGAATAGTCGAGCAGAGGAGTCCTTGCCTGCCGCCATCACGAAAGTTAAGCCCACTGTGGCCAAAAGAGCTCAACACTATGTACCCCTCGTAAATGACACTAACTTAATTAAAGAGGGGCAATTAATTGTTTTAATGTTCGGAACTGAGACCATCTCCAATACTAGTTCCAACATACACAAGCACATGCAGTCATGATGTCTAATAAGAATCTATCTTGAAGAACAAAACCAGTATTACCTCATATTACCACATCACAACTCACACACATAGAATACTAATATTGTATGTCAATGCAAAGACCACATTTATATATGTGTACATAATATTTGAAATTACATGTTATTATATTGCCTGGTTCACTGTGTAGTTGAATCAGGATCACTATTGTAGAGAAAATCAATACATATGTACATATCTGAAATTTATCATTGAATCTTTTAAGATAGTCTTCTAGAGTGTTGACTGTTTGTGAGTGTCACAGTATTGTCAAGTGTGGTGGAATAATTAAATTGTTTATCTGTTGTTGTTGTGGTGACTTACACTTCATCATTTGCATAACCCTAGACATATAACGTTGCCAACACAATATTCCAGAATAATTCTGACTGAGATATAAATATGTGGCAGTAAGTAAGGTTATCTGTAAAACACTACACATATTAGATACAGATACCTTCACAGCTGATCTCAGTCAGTACACTAAGTCCCTATAAATATTTATATCATCCCACTTTACCACAGCCAGGGAACTCGAAACAGCATTACAACCTGAAGTAATCAGTAAATGAACAGAGCATTACAACCTGAAGTAATCAGTAAATGAACAGAGCATTACAACCTGAAGTAATCAGTAAATGAACAGAGCATTACAACCTGAAGTAATCAGTAAATATCAGTAGGAAAACATAACACCATTCACATGCTGTTGCACTGGTGGTTTCCATAACAATTTGTTGTACCTGATGATGATGATGATGAAACAAGCAAGATCACAGTTAGCTACATAGCTATGCTTTCAAAGAAGAAAATTTAGAATCCCATGGGCGGATAAAAAGACTAAGATTTTTTTGAAAGAGGTCAATGGCCAATCCCAAAAAATAGTTGTAAACAAAAAGAATTATTTTAAATCAGATTAATGACTCCCAAAAAAATGTACAAACACAGGAATGCTGCACACTTGAAATAATGTAACAAGATATTTCTGGTGATGAAAGAAAACTCCCAACAGAGCATTACAAAAAAAGTTAATATGATCATCAGAAGTTTCCCCGGTCAGACTTTGGATACCATCAGGGTTCTACAGAACACTGCAAGAAATATTGAAGTAAATAAATAACAGTTTTGAAATGTTTCAAACAACCCCTACATCCATGGAAGTTTAGCAGTAATGTGTGTACAGTCACACATATAAGAAAGTTGGAGACAAGAGCCAGACATGTGCCAGTGGAACAAGAGATGTGAAGAAGATGCTGGTGATGGATAGGACACACACTGAGGAAATCTGTGATAGTATTAGGCTAAAAAAGGCTGTTCTTGCCTTATTCATTCTGATGTTGATGTCTTTGCCTGCCCTGCCATCTGGTGTTACTATGCATCCTAGGTATGTGAAGGTGTCTGTCTGTACCAGTTGCTGATTCCTTACTGATATGGGCTCAGGATTTCTCACATTGAGCGTCATGACCTCTGACTTCTTTAAATTGATGTTCAAGCCCACCTGCTGGCTAAACTTATTAAGTTTATCCGTTTTTTCCTGGATGTGTTGATGTGAATGTGCTAGTAGTGCAATGTCATCTGCATATTCCAGATCTTCCAATGTAGAAAATGTAGTCCATCTTATTCCTCTTGGACTGCCCTCTGTTGTCTGGCGCATCACCCAATCTATGACTGTTAAAAATAGAGTGGTTGATAAGGGGCATCCCTGTCGTAATCCTGTCTTCACCTCAAAGGTTAGGTTGCTCTGCCCAACACTACACGTAAAGTTGGCATAGAGGCTTTTTATGATTGACACTATGCAGCTTGGAATTCCATAAGCTCTCAGTATTTTCCATAAACTGTCCCTATGTATGCTGTCAAAAGCCTTTTCAAAATCAACGAAATTAATGTACAGCTGTCTTTGCCATTCTGAGCACTGCTGTATAATGTTCCTGAGAGTAAATATATGATCTACACATCTTCTGTTCTTTCTAAATCCTGCTTGTTCTTTCCTCAGTTTGTGGACTACTGCTTTTGAAATTCTCTGTATAATTATCCTGCCTAGTACATCTGGAAGTCCTCTCAATACAGCACAAGCACAAAATTAAGATTATATCAGAGCTGTGTGCTTCTCTATGGTGCGGAATGCTGGAGAGTTACAGAGAAGGAAATGTCGAAATTGTCCTCTTTTCACACAACATGCCTAAGAAAAATTCACAGAATCTTTTGGCCGAATACCATCACCAACCAAGATCTGCTTACTTGGAGCAAGCAAGAGGACATGCACACCATCATAGCTGGCAGACGCTGGATCTGGGTTGGCCATGTCCTCAGAAGAGACCCCGATGCCATCACAAGAACAGCTTTGCTTTGCACCGCTGAAGGAAAACGAAAGAGAGGCCGACCAAAAACAACCTGGTGGAGGACTGTGGAGGCTGAGATGCAAAGAATGAACCAGATTTGGGGCACTGTACGAAGGATGGCCGCCGACCGAGCAAAGTGGAATCAATTTGTTGCCTACAAGACGCCACTAGGCGTGATGGCCACTGACTGCTTTGACGGTCGGCGGCTAAGGATCAAAGAAGAGAAAAGTTATAGTATTACAAGGCAGTCCTTGTTCTGGAATCCCCTAGGTTAGAGAGGCAGAGGGAGACTGAAAAACACGTGGAGAAGAAAACAGGAGATAGAAATAAAAGGTTATAAAGAAGACATGGAAAGATCGTGAGCAGACGGCTACTTGGTATAAGTGTGTTGAAGGCCTATGCTCCTTGGGAAGTTGAAGGCTAAAGATAATGATGATAATAGCATGACAGTTTTGCACTGAAGACAGTAGTCACCCCTGTGTTACCGGGGCCCAAAAGGGGAGCAAAGAATAGTAACACTGTTCCCTGCCAAGCATGTCATAGAAAGCGACTAAGGAGGGTTGGGCATGGAGCCGGTTACCCCATCCTGTAAAAACTTTAAACCACAAAAAACTTCAACAAACATGGACAAGTCAATTAAAGAAAATAAAACACAGCCATCCAAGACAGGGGAAGGTCCTCTCGCAGGGAGGCATATGATGCAACACAGAGAAAGCCGAAAGGAGTCTGTGTTACTGACTGACCTTCTTTCTTCTAGGAGAACTTCCAGATTTGGCACCTGGAATGTTCGGACATTAAACGAACAAGGGAAAGTGACACAAGTAATAGCAGAGATGAGGGAATATAAAATCGAGGTTCTGGGACTGTGTGAAACAAAGTGGAAAGGGGTAGACAGGAAGAAACTCATCACAGGTGAATTGGTGCTGTCCTCAGGGCATGAAGACGAAAGTTCACACCACAGTGAAGGGGTAGCTCTTATGTTATCTAAAGAAGCACAGAAAGCACTCATTGAATGGGAAGCTGTTGGATCCAGAATAATAACAGCTACTTTTAAAACAGCTAAAAAGAAAATAAATGTAAATGTCATCCAATGTTATGCACCAACTAATGACAAAGAAGAGTCTGTGAAAGAAGCATTTTATACTAGACTACAGGAAATTATGGATAAAGTAAAAAGAAGAGTCATCACAATTTTGATGGGTGACATGAATGCAAAGATAGGTACAATCAACACCGGCTTTGAAGAAGTCATGGGAAAACAGGGTCTAGGAATAATGAATGAAAATGGGGAACTATTCTCAAACTTCTGTGCTTCAAATCAACTGGCTATAGGAGGAAGCATGTTTCCACATAAGAGAATACACAAGGCAACATGGATATCACCAGACCATAGAACAGAAAATCAGATTGATCATATATGCATAAACAAGAAGTTTAGATCATCATTGCAGGATGTAAAGGTATATAGAGGAGCAGATGTGGCATCAGATCACCACCTTCTGATAGCCAAAGTAAAAATGAAACTCAAGAGATATGCAACAATGCAAAATTATAGACAACAATTTAATGTAGGACATCTAAGAAACAAGAGACAAATTTGTGGTCACAATATCCAACAAATTCCAAGTGCTCCAACAGCTGAAAGATGTAGAGAATACAGAAGACTATTGGCAGCCAATCAAAATGGTATGGAATGAGACATGTGAAGAAATACTGGGGAAAAGGGAACGACAACAAAAAGCATGGATAACAACAGAAACCATCAATAAGATAAAAGACAGAAAAAACAAGAAAGCAGATTTAAACACAAGCAAAACCAGAAGTTCCAAAGCCAAGGCTCAAGAAGTGTACACAGAAGCAAACAAAGAAGTATCAAAAGAGACAAAAGAAAGTATATTGAGGAGTTGGCAAGAGAGGCAGAAGATGCTCCAGCCAAAGGAAATATGAGAGAACTGTATAACAGCACAAAGAAGCTGACAGGGAAATACAAGCAAACAAGTTGCCTCATAAAAGACAAGAATGGAAAACTGCTCAGCAATATACAAGAGCAAATGAAGAGGTGGACAGAATAGACCAGCTCCACAAAACCCCCCGGACATCCAGCCAGCAGAAGAAGAGCTACAAATTAACGGTGGAAGACCAACAAAGGAAGAAATAAAGAAAGCCATAAAGCTTCTAAGAGATGGAAAAGCGTCTGGACCTGATGGCATTCCAGCAGAGGCCATCAAAGCAGATATCGACACGCCTACAGAGATGTTATATAAATTACTTGGTAAAGTCTGGGAAAAGGAAGAGATACCAGCAGAATGGAAGGAAGGATATCTGGTTAAGTTGCCTAAGAAAGGAAATTTACAAGAGTGCACAAATTATAGAGGAATAATGTTACTATCAGTGCCAGGAAAAGTATTAAATAGGATTATCCTTGAGAGATTAAAAGAGTCCATAGACAAGAAACTGAGAGATGAACAAGCAGGTTTTCGAAAAAACAGATCTTGTACAGACCAGATAGCCACTTTGAGAATAATAGTTGAACAAAGTCTGGAATGGAATTCACCATTATACATCGGATTTGTGGACTTCGAAAAGGTATTTGACAGTGTAGACAGAGAATCACTTTGGAAATTGATGAGGCATTATGGAGTTCCCCTGAAGATCATTAATTTAATAAAGAAAACATATGAAGACATGACATGCAGAGTTCTTCATGAAGGACAGCTTACAGAACCATTTGTGATAATAACAGGAGTGCGACAGGGATGCCTCTTGTCTCCATTTCTTATCTTATTAGCAATAGACTGGGTTATGAGAACATCAACAACACACAACAGAAATGGAATCCAGTAGACTCTGACTAAGCAGTTGGATGATATGGATTTTGCTGATGACTTGGCTCTTCTGTCCCATAACCGTAATCAGATGCAGGACAAATTGAAAACACTCGATGAGAGGTCACAGCAACTGGGTCTGAAAATACACAGGGAAAAGATAAAGATAATGAGAATAAATGCAGGTAATGAAAACAGGGTTGAACTTGAAGAAGCACCAATACAAGATGTAGAATCATACACATATCTTGGCAGCAATATAGACAAAGTTGGAGGGACAGACATTGATATCAAAATAAGAATACAAAAAGCAAGAGGAGCTTTCATTGCATTGGGAAATATATGGAGATCAAGAGAAATCGGATCCAACACGAAAATAATAATCTTCAACTCAAATGTGAAG
Source organism: Oreohelix idahoensis (assembly GCA_024509875.1). Classification (NCBI taxonomy): domain Eukaryota; kingdom Metazoa; phylum Mollusca; class Gastropoda; order Stylommatophora; family Oreohelicidae; genus Oreohelix; species Oreohelix idahoensis. Next base: position 721,328 of record JAMPIV010008314.1, on the reverse strand, counting down.
TCAGTCCTATTGTATGGCTCTGAGACATGGAGAACAACAAAGACAACAATCAAAAAGCTACAGACTTTCATAAATGGGTGCTTGCGTAGAATAGAGGGATTAAAATGGTATGACAAGGTTACCAACGTGGAACTGATGACAAGAACTAGACAAGTGCCAGTGGAACAAGAGATGAGAAGAAGACGATGGTGATGGATAGGACACACACTGAAGAAACCTGTTTATAGCATTACAAGGCAGTCCTTGTTCTGGAACCCCCAGGGCAAGAGAGGCAGAGGTAGACCAAGAAGCACATGGAGAAGGGAACTGGAAACAGAGATGAAAATGATGAGGAGAACGTGGAAAGAACTTGAGATGATGGCACGTGACAGGAGGACTTGGCATGTGTTTGTTGAAGGCCTATGCTCCTTTGGGAGTGGAGGGTTATGAATGAATGAAGACAGTAGTAAGGGGCCGAAACACTTGATCAACAGGGGGACCACTTCTTATGATCAGATTGCCTCCTGTTGTATCGCTCTGTATAGTTTCCTAACATGACAGTTTTGCACTGCACTGAAGACAAGTCATTTATATTGGTGAAGTTATGGTATTTATATTGGTGAAGTTATGGTATTTATACTGGTGAAGTTATGGTATTTATATACATATCATTGTTATCATTTTCCTGTCCACTGCTTGCGGAACATGGAACCACCACTACAGCTGGTCCCCTTTGCAGGAGGTCTGCACCAAACATTCACATGCTCTAGCAGTAGTGGTTCCATAGCTATTTGTATTACGAAGGAAGGTCAAAAAGTAATGCCTCCTATTTTTTATGTATGTAAATACTGCATCGATGTGCAATTTGTAAATTTAGCAGGATTCCTCAAACAATCTCCTGCACTGTATAGCATTACCAACCTGTATCAGTAACAGGTGGCACCACTGTAACAGTTTAAAAGTGGCTGCCAAAGACGTTCGGTTAAAACAACGTTATGTCACAGAATTCCTCAATGCTGAAGGCGAGACCCCAATTCGCATCCACGAACGTTTGAAGAATGTTTATGGAGATTCAACAGTGGATGTTAGCACAGTCCGACGTTGGGTACATCATTGTGACGAAGCTGAAGTAGGTCAATCCTCAATGGCTGACACAAAGCGGACTGGCCGTCCGTCTACTGCAGTGACTCCACACAACATTCATCGAGTTGATGGCATCATTCGTGGTGACCGTCGGGTAACACTGGATGAACTTTCTTCCATGTTGTCCATTAGTAAAGGCAGTGTCCAGAACATCATTAAAGACCTGGGTTATTCAAAAGTTTGTGCATGGTGGGTACCCAGAATGTTGACAGACAGACAACATCGCCGACAAGAAAGAAGTTCAAAAGTTCACCATCTGTAGGGAAAGTTATGGCCTCCGTGTTTTGGGATGAGAAGGGTGTGATTCTTCTCGACTTCTTGGAACAGGGAAACACGGTGAATTCAGACCGTTACATTGAAACTTTGAAGAAGCTTAGAGGTCGTCTTCGGCGACTTTACCCATTAAAAGATCAGAGAACTGCACTACTGTTGCACGATAATGCCACGCCACACACCGCTAAACGCACCATTGATGCGATTACAGAATTTGGCTGGACATTATTACCACATACCCCTTACAGTCCCGATCTTGCACCTTCTGACTTCCATCTGTTTGGACCACTGAAAGCAGATCTTCGCGGACATCACTTTGAGGACACCGAGACCCTTAAACGCGCCGTACGCCAGTGGTTTAGGAAAAAGGACACAAATTTTTACCGTGCGGGGATACATGCCCTTGTGAGAAGATGGACAAAAACTGTAACAAATAACGGAGACTACATTGAGAAATAAATTTTTGAAGTTCAGACTTGGGGCTACATTTCAATGTGAATTTTATCTGTTTTCTTGCCTATTGAAAGAAATTAAAAATTACGAGGCATTACTTTTTGACCGTCCCTCGTACATAATGGGATTGCCAGCCGTCATGCGCAACCTCAGATTAGTCACCTTGTATGACATGCCTTAGGGTGCAGTAGACCTATTCTTTCTTTGGCTTATCAGAGATTCCCCCAGGAAATATGCTGGGCATTTATTGTATCTTGGCCTCATTGCACTCTGGGCAAACCCATAGGTGCTCAGTCTCCCTCAGCAAAAGTTGAAGGGTGTGAATGCTAATTGTTCCTGTTGCGCACTGGTTGTATATAGGCCGGATGCATCCTCTCATACGTTCACCCCTGCTGGTCTTACATTTGATGCCTAATTCCAGCAGTCTTAGCCTTGATGATTCATCAATTGCAATGTCAGTCTCTAATAGGCGATCATTAATTGCCTTCAGTATCTCTCCCTTATCCATATCCAGTGCACCTTCAGTGGGTGCTCTTGAAGCTAGTCTATTAGCTCTTTCATTGCCCGTATCCCTGCATGACCAGGACAGTAGATCCACATCAGTTCCTGAAGATTTGAGGCTTCTATGAAGATTTTCCATTCATTCCGGAGCCATCCACTTTGAACCTTCCGAAGCATGGATTGTGAGTCTGATACAATAACTGCCCTTGTTAATGGAGTCTCAAACAGCCACCTTAAGGCTGCAGTAGCTACCACTACCTCCATTCTCATGCTGGAGGTTGTTATCATGTAAGCCCCGCTATGTTCAACGACGATTCTGCCCTTCACTCCAGCAGAGAAGCTCCACCCTGATTTCTCACCATGGATCAGGCCCATCATGGCATCTGTGACAAGACAAGACCAAGCTTCTTCAAGCACATACCTGTCAACCTCCTGTGAGATTAAAACATGTACAGCATACCAGTAAAAATCTGTACAAAGTAATAAAAAAAAACCTGTACACAATACCAATAAAAACCTCAAAAAATAAAAAATAATCTTACACAGTAGTTTTTGTAGTACAGAAGATGACCAGTTTAAAAAACAGAAAAAAAAATAAAACAAAACAAATGTACACATTTTTAGCTAAAATTAAGAGCTTAAAACCGTACTTAAAAAAGCCTGTACAAACTACTTGTATGCCTGTACAAGGACAAAAATTTAAAATTCCTGTACAGATTATCCCTTTCTTGTACAAGTTGATATGTAGGCAGGCATATTGTAAGAGGGGATAAATATGTGAGATTGTGTATGGGTGAGTGTAACAGAACAGATTTACGTGGATAAATGGTAGAGTAATTGTGGTTGAGTGTCACTGAAGTTGTTACACATGAGAGTGTAGTGAGTTGATATTTCTGACTGATAGTCAATGTTGTTGTGAGCTTGTGGAAAGCATGTTTGAGTGTGGTCACAAGTCTGGGTGATTTGCAAATACCTTGATGTAGATGTCAGCATTGTGATTTTGAGCTGAGCGGTTGTGTGGCTCAGAAGTTTTTGTCTGTCAAGTGGTGATATTTGAGACCGTTGTTTTCTGTACGATTTACTGAGTGACCAAGATGTGATTTATTTTGAGGTCAAGATGGCATTTATTGTGAGGCCAAGATATGATTTATTGAGACGAAGATATATTATTTATTCTAAGACTGAGATGTGACTATTGTTAGGCAGATACCTGATTTATTGTAAGGCTGAGATGTGACTATTGTAAAGCCAATACCTAATTAATTCTGAGACCGATACCTCATTTATTGTAATGCTGAGGTGTGACTATTATTAGGCAGATACCTGATTTATTGTAAGGCCAAAACCTGATTTATTATAAGGTCAAGATGTAACCATTGTAAGGCACATACCTGATTTACTGTAAGGCTATTACCTGATTTATTTTAAGACCAAAATGTGACTATTGTTAGGCCGAAACCTGATTTATTGTAAGGCTGAGATGTGACTATTGTTAGGCAGATACCTGATTTATTGTAAGGCTGAGATGTGATTTTTCCGTGTGTGATTTCCACGACTTGATTATTTGCTGAATATATTATGGAACTGTAAGCCAGCATTATTATCATTTCATTCCTGTTGTGTCCATCTCCTGCCACACCACAAATATACTTTGACATTCTTGGGGGCATCATCCCCTCGCTTCTTGACAGGCTGGTATCCTCATCAATTAATTCAGTTTCTAAAGAAACTACTGCTGCTAGAGCACAAGAATACACAAATGCTTTGATGCAGGTTCTGCAGTTATTGCTTCATGCTCCAAATGGAGCTAAAGGGAAACTGTAATGATGATAGATAAAGACATGAAACAAATATAAAGGTATGTTATAAGGCACTCGTAGGAAATAAAGAAGTAGAACACTAGACAACAGAAAAACAACAGACATGAGTGGCTTACCCAGGATTTGAACCCTGGACCTTCCGTGCGACAACACCGCCTAGCTATGCAAGCGAATCACACTGTCCTCCCTGCCATCTACGCATCCCCATAAAAGGATGTTTCAATGACAGGTCATTAGTGCAAACCTCTATACATAACACCGGAAGTTTATCATGGGCAGTTCAGCCTATTAATGACGCAATCACTTCTGTTGTTCCCCTATATATCAGTATTGGTCAGTCCAACAAGACAAAGACCTTAATACTGTGTCCAGTATGATAGTAGACTTAGAACAGTAAGAACAGGACAGAGGGTAGGTTTGGTATTGTATAAACATTTATAACACATAAGGAAGGGAAACCACGAGGCCTGTAAACAGTAAATTATAATACCAAACCTACCCTCTGTCCTGTTCTTACTGTTCTAAGTCTACTATCATACTGGACACAGTATTAAGGTCTTTGTCTTGTTGGACTGACCAATACTGATATATAGGGGAACAACAGAAGTGATTGCGTCATTAATAGGCTGAACTGCCCATGATAAACTTCCGGTGTTATGTATAGAGGTTTGCACTAAGGACCTGTCATTGAAACATCCTTCTTTGGGGATGCGTAGATGGCAGGGAGGACAGTGTGATTCGCTTGCATAGCTAGGCGGTGTTGTCGCACGGAAGGTCCAGGGTTCAAATCCTGGGTAAGCCACTCATGTCTGTTGTTTTTCTGTTGTCTAGTGTTCTACTTCTTTATTTCCTACGAGTGCCTTATAACATACGTACCTTTATATTTGTTTCATATTAATTTACTGTTTACAGGCCTCGTGGTTTCCCTTCCTTATGTGTTATAAATGTGTATAGATAAAGACATGAGAGGCAATTTTTATCTCTTTTTTTTTTTTTTAAATCTTCAAAGTTTTTTTTACCTTTTAGAGTGCCCACACATTTTGCTTACATGAGGTTTCTATTTCTTCTTGTCCCTTCCAGAAATTGATCAGCGGATTAAGAGAGATGTGCGGCCTTTTTTATATAATGAAGGCAAAGGAAAATACATCCCTATTGTGGATCTAGTGAAGTTTAGAAACAAAGATCGTCACAGGAGTGGGATAAAGGCCAGCAAACATAAACACAAGTCTGCCCAAGATCAAGCTAGAATTGACAACATCATGATGATGGAGAATGATCAGATAGATGGTATTTTGTCCAAACAAGGTTCTGTTTACTTTTATGTTTTTTTTTTTGGCAATATTGTTTGTTATGAAAAACTTAAATGAGGTTTGTGTTTTAACCAGGGTTGTGGAGTTTGTCAAAAAATTTTCTGACTCCTGAAAATGTAGAAGTCAGACATTGACTCCCACTACAAATTTTTACTTATTATATAGCATAAAATTTGGAGTCCAGACATTTATTTACTGACTCTGACTCCCAACTGCACTAAAATATCTCGGACTTCGACACCGCAGCCCTGATTGTAACCCTGACAAAGTCCTATTGTTGTTCAATCTAACAGTTAAAATTTATAACTTAAGCTATTTGTGGTGTCATCCAGTGCTGCATGGATGGTTGGCTCCATCCTCATTTTCCTTTTTTTTTTTTTCAATCCTTATGGAGCACGTATCCGTCACAGCAACTGGCCTCCTTGCAGGTAACCTGCACCAAGCATCCACATGTTCTTGTAGGAGTGGTTTCTGTAGCAATTAGTTGTTACAGCCGCATGCATAACCTCATTTGACATGCCTGAGAGGGTTGTAGTTCTATTCTTTCTTTGTCTTGTCATAGACCCGACCCGTTAACTACACGGAGCTGGATGATTGGTTTACAGAGGGCAAAATCTTTCACTCTTGTCTTACCTGCTATGTCACCCTTGTTGGTTTAGGACCATTGGATCCTTTAGTACTGTATGCATTCCTTAGTCTTCCTCATTGTTTTATGTTAAACTCCTTGTTAGAGAGAGTTTGTTTTATTTTAAGCACCTTGATAAGGAGAGTTTGTTTTATTTTAAACTCCTGTATAGAGAGTTTGTTTAATTTTAAACTCCTATATAGAGAGAGAGGTTGTTTTAGTTTAAACTCTTTTATAGAGAGTGTTTTATTTTAAACTCATTGTTAGAGAGGTAGTTTTATTTTAAACTCCTTCAAAGAGAGAGTTTGTTGTATTTTAAACTCCTTGATAGAGAGAATTTGTTTTATTTTAAACTCCTTGATAGAAAGAGTACATTTGCATGCATCAGGAATGCTGCAGTCCAAAAAAGCAGAAAATGTGAAGCATCATTGCAATAAATCAGGCATGACACATCGGGTAGATCACTTGCTTCTCAATGCAAAGGGAATGAGTTTGAAACCAGGTCGTGTCACACACCAGTCTACTCAGCTGTAAAAATGGGTACCTGGCTCTTCTCGTGAGTTAAGGAAGGCAAAGGAAACTGGTCACCCCATCTCATAAAGTTGGGACCTAATATAGATGAAGTCTTGAACACTTCACTCCCATTACTGCAGTATCTGCAACAATTGTACGGTGACTTTGAATAGAAGTAAGAGAGTTTTCCATTGTTACATGGAACCAACGTTATTATGTAGAAATAAATCATACCACACATAGCTCCCGGAGGAAAGGAACTGAGGACACAAAGAGTGAATAGAATTACTGCTCCTCCAGGCATGTCATAGGAGGCTCCTAATAAGCATGGCTGGCAGTCTCATCATGAAAAATAAATTGCAGCAGAAACCGTCACTGCTGGTTTGGTACGAGTTTTCCAAGAGGACCAGCTGTATTGATGGCTCCTTGCTCCATACGTAGCATAACAAGGAAGTGGTAGTGATAATAAAACAAGCAGGGATATCACTATCAGTCACATAGCTTTGAAAGGAGACAGTTCAGAATCCCATGGACCAATGAAAAAAACTAAAGTAAGAGATCATGACAAAGGTCAGCGAACAAAACAAATAAAAATCATAACTAAGGCTTGATTGGTTGTTTTTGAAAGAGGGAAGTTGGAAATCATAGTGACAATAAACATGGATAGGACACACATTGGGGAAACCTTTTGATAACATTACCAGGCAGTTGCTTGTTCTGAAATGCTGAGGCTAAGAGAGGTATAGGAAGACCAGAGAACACATGGAGAACAGAACTGGAGAGAAACAAAGAAAATGAAGCAGATATGGAAAGAACATGAGTTGATGGCACGAGACAGGAAGACTCGGGATAAGTTTTTTTGAAGGCCGGGTTCCTTTGGGAGTTGAAAGGTGATGAATGAACGAAAAAGAGTTGTCTGCTGAGTAGCCCAACACCATGGCACAGAAAATTTTAGTGGCGCCATTAATAGAGAACACCAAGGACCACAAGCTGTGAAGAGACATAATCATCAGTACCAGATGACATGGCACTAGAATGAGGAAAAAGTTCAAGATCTGTCCATGCCTTTTTTTTCATCCCTATCATTTGTGTCTCCAGGTCTTTTCTCCATGTGTTTCTCATTCTCCCCCCCCCCCCCCCCCCCCCCAACTTTCTTACCATGGGTATTCCAGAACAAGGACTGCCTTGTAGTGCTGTTAATATGTTTCCTCAATATGTGTCCTACCCATTACTGACATCTTATCTTTGGTAATGTTTCTCATTAGCCTTTTTTTTATTATGGGGGTCACAAAAATTATTGTTAGTTTTCTCCCTTGGAGTGCTTGGGTGATTACATGTACAACAAGCACTCCAAGGGAGGTAACTAATAATAATTTCTGTGACCGCCATAATTTTAAAAAAAGGCTAATGAGAAACATTACCCTTATCATCTGTTCTACAGGCATTTGCCTGGGTAATGTCATCAGTTCCACATTGGTGATCTTGTCATACTTACTTACTTAGTCATTCCCCTTCTACCGTGAGGTGTAGAGGTTTGGAAGAGAGAGCGCCAGACTATCCTATCGGCTGTCTTCCTCCTGGCCTGGTTCCATTCTAGTCCTCGGTCCTTCAAAGATTGTCTAATGTTGTCCTCCCAGCGGACTCTGGGGGTCTGGATCCCTGGCTCTTTGTTTCCCATGCTTGTCATGGTAGCTGATCTTCTCCCATTCTGCAGACATGGCCAAACCATCTTAGTTGGGACTGTTCTACTTGGGTCTGCAGGGGGTGGGATTTAAGGCCTTGACGTATCGTCTGGTTGCGGACCATGTCTCTTCTTGTTACCTTCAACCACCTTCCTCAGATACCTCATTTCAGAGGTTTGGATTTGGCTTTTGTGGGTTGTAGTCATTGCCCATGACTCGCATCCATATGCCAAGACTGGGACATAGGTGGAGCGGTATACAGCCATCTTCGTTTTCTTACCAACCTCTCTCTTGCTGAGGAATCCTCAATTTATGGCCTGAAAAAGTCTCCCAGCTGCTGCTTTTCGAGTGGCCAACTCTTCTTTGATGCCTCCCTTTCGGTCTATAATAGCTCCGAGGTATTTAAAGTGGTCAATCTGCTCCAGGACCTGTTCTCCCAGCTTAATCTGATGTCTTCTTTCTTCTCGTGATATCACCATGGATTTTGTTTTAGAGCTGCTTATGTGATCTTGTCATACCATGTCAATCCTTCTATTCTGCATAGGTACCCATATAATAAGGTCTGTGACTTTTTGGTTATTGTTATCCACCATATTTCAGAGCCATATAGTAAGTAATAGGACTGACTTGGCATTTGAGTTGAAGGTTCAGATTCTAGTATTGGACTTGAATCCTTTTGATGTCCATATATTTCACAAATCAGAGAAAGCTCAACTTGCCTTTTGCATTCTTATTTTTATATCACTGTATGTCTATCTATAAACCTGTTGATAGCATTACAAGGCAATTCTTGTTCTGGAATCCCCAGGGAAAGAGAGGCAGAGGTAGACCAAAATACACATGGAGAAGAGAACTGGAGACAAAGGTGAAAATGATGAGGAAAACATGGAAAGAGCACGTGAAAGGAGGACTTGGCAGGTGTTTGTTGAAGGCCTATGATCCTTGGGGAGCTAAAGGGTATTGATTGATGTCTATTTACATTGCTGCTGCGATATACGAATGATTGTTCATCTTGAAGGGCTGTTTTTTTACTTGCAATCTTGTTATAATTTGAGGCATTTTTTTTTTTTTTTTTTTTTTTTTTTTTTTTTTTTTTGTTTTTATTTTTTTTTTGCTAACTCAGGTTATTATTTTATGTGTTTTTTTTTTTTTTTTTTTTTTTATGTCTAAACATTGATTTTACGTGAGTATCCCTTTATTTCTTGTACACAGACAGGTGTCCCTCGCCATTCAGGCAAATACTCGCCGATTTCGGAGGTACCCATTGCAGCTGGGTCGGCTCAGGAGCCGCCAGTCCCTGGTCGACCACACTCCTTCAAATGTCCTCGCCAGGTCTCGAGTTAATCCAGTCCAAATCCCGGTCGAATTTGATCCTGTATCACCCAGGCCATGTTGTAACCACTACGCTGTTAGCCAGCATCCCATTTTCTTGAGGCATTTATTCTGAACACACATAGGAGCCCGTGGTAGCATAGTGGTTAGGCACTGCATTCCTAGCGCAGTGGTCTATGCCCAGATGAGGCGGAAAAATTTTAGGCCACAAACGTTGCTCCTGGTCGACCCATGCCCCAAATGGTACCATACTCTGGGAAGGTTAAGGCGGCCGGCGTGATGCCGACCACATCACCCCTCGTGTGCCGACGGTCAAGATAATATGGGCCTAACACCATATTCCCAATATGCCTCAATGGGCGTGTAACGGGTTCCTTTACCTCTTTTTTTTTACCCTATTTTATTTCATGTGTATTTTCTGACTAAAAATGCTTGTATATCATCATCACAATTTTCCTTTGTAAGGGGGGAGGATCCTGTTACACGCCCATTGAGGCATATTGGGAATATGGTGTTAGGCCCATATTTTCTTGACCATCGGCACACTAGGGGTGATGAGGTCAGCATCACGCCGGCCGCCTTAACCTTCCCAGAAGTTGCTCTGGTACCCAATTCATGAGGCTGGGTCAACCCCGGAGCCGTTTGCAGTCTTAAAAAATCCCACTTCAACTGGGGATTGAACCATGGACACTGAGCTAGGAAGCCAGTGCACCAGCCACTGTGCTACTACGGCTCCTAATTTTCCTTTATGCCCCTTATGGAACATGGAGCCACCACTGCATCTGGTCACCGCAGGAAGCCTGCCCAAAAAATGCAGCAGTGGTTTCTTTGGCAATTTGTTTTACCTGATGTTGCCGCCTCCATGCACAACCTCATATTAGTTGCCTTTTACGACATGCCAGAAAGTGCAGTAGTCTACACTTTCTTTGTTTCTTCAGAGACCTCCAGGAAATACACACGGCAAAATGCTTGTCTATTCTGTATGATCCAATACCATAATTCCCGCCGTAAGGTACTTCAGTCTGTTGTTCGGTCACACTTTGCACACCGTCATTTGCACACTTTTTCTATTTTCGAGAAAGTGCATTAATTTTCAAGCACAGCTAAGGGGGTGCAACTGTGGTTGAAAGTTAGACAATAACATTGTATTGTTTCCTCTTATTTGTACTCTCGCGAAAATAGCAAAAAAAGTGACAGTGTGCATTAAATCATCAGACAATCAAGATACTCTTCTGTCCAGTATCATTCGGGAAACGGATTTAACTCATCATTTTTCTTAAAAATAATCTTAAAATGTAAGTTTCTGATTGTTTCTTCAAGACAAAAATTTTAATTTAAAGTATTGCAGACTTATTATTATGAATCGAAATGATAAGATGGCTAAAAGGAAGAGACGATCGCGTCATTCACAGCGAGCAAGCGAGACTACAGAAGAAGCAGCAATGTAATACGTGTAACAGAAACAACACACTATAATTAAAAACCTGCCAATGTTGGCGGCCCATTGCTAGTTATTTATATTTTTTATGTACATAATTATATAAATTTCAGATCACAAGTCACGGTTCCAGTGCTGGGACCTGGGGAAGAGAGGCACCGTGGGAGAAACGATTCTTCATCTCTGTCTTCTGAATGCTTCACAGACTCATGCTGACTTGGCCAAGCGATTGCTTTATTTTTTCCCAAAGATGATCAATGACATCTACTGCGGAGAAGAATATTATGGTATGAAGCCAATATTGTATTTTTACATATTAAAATGCTAGGAAGGATGATACAGGTACCTTTAAAAAGAATAGTTTGATTTAAACATTTTGCCAGAATGGCACTAAGACGAAATTTGGTTTGGTTTGGTTTGAAGGACCATCTTTATCACACACAAACAACTCCATCAGTGCTCCAATCTCATCCCTTAAAACACACAAAGAGGATCTCAGCACAGTGCATGAACTACGTAGCTTCGGTGAGGATCCAAATGTACGTATACAGGAATCCTACATTCTATAAATATTTTTTTGGTAAGTAGGTTTCTTTATATTTTAAATTTTGCCAGGGCAGCAGCCGTATGGCCTTCTCTTTACAATTTCCAACTGCCGAGGGATTTTTAACGTGTGCAACTTGCACATGGGATCTCTTATTTTTCGCCCTTATCCGAGAAGGCAAGGTATCCAATCTCACTACCCAGGAGATCAGAGGGGAGTATGACATCATTAGGAACACTGGTTCTGAAAAGATTTCCATCAGTTATATTCCCTGTACGGTGAGCGAACCCGGTACCCTTAGAATTAGAGGCAGACACTATACCTCTTCACAACTCCCATCTCCCGTACTAAGAAGAAATACCAGTCGACAAAACTGACAGTATTAAATATTAATATGTTTTCAGAAGCACATAATATAGTGTTGATAATCTTTTGGGGGTGGAAGAGCATTTACTGCCGGACCATGGTGAGTTTCAATGAAAGAAAGTATTTCACTAAGAAAAAGTGTCAGTCAACCAAACTTACAGTATTAAATAGTAAATATGTTTTCAGAAGCACGTAATATTCTGTTAATTATTGGGTCATATCATTACAGTACAGGTAGTTCTTGATTTTATGCCAGGGATGCATTCCTGGATGAACTGGCACAATTAGAATCTGTGTAAATTGAAACTATTTTGTATTGCAAGTCAATGACTAACATTCCAGGCACCTAACAATTTACAAGCAATATAATACTGTTATTTTTAAAGATATCTTCTACGGACAATTGGCAGATGGCAAGAGAACAGTTGGGCGACCACAGCTGAGGTTGAAAGATGTGTGCAAGAGAGATATGAGGGCACTGGACATGGATCCAGCAACATGGGAGGATGAAGCTGCCGATCGCACTAAGTGGCGATGCTATTTACGGCGCCACCTCAGATTGGGCGAAGAGAGGCTCACACAACAAGCAGAGGAGGGGAGAAAACGTCGAAAGGAGCACCAGGAAAATAAGCAGCTGAGGGCTGTCACCTCAGGGGCGCATTCACATAGTCAGTTATGACTGAAGGGGCTATTATTATTATTATTATTTTTAAAGCTCTGAAACAAAATAAATTAAGTAAAATAAAAATTAAATTAAGTAGATTAAATAAAAAATATTATTGTATACTTACAACTTTAAATGGTGTAATGCAGCAGCTTTAGTTCACTGAAGAAGTGTCTGAGGATCGTCACTTTTGTTTTTTTTTACAGAAAGCAAGACTTCCTTTCTGTCAAAATCTCATAGTAAGGGCTCATGGATACCATAAGGCTACTCATCGCTGTAGCACTCTGCACGCAGTTGTGGTCAATCTCGCAGACCTCATCAGTGAGTTTCTCCATGTCTGAAAGGATGCGCTGCAGATCACTTATCTCCATTGCTCTTGCAGGATACTTTTCATCCTCTTTTACCACCAACTCTTTTTGTTGGCTTAGGTCAGTGTTTCCCAAACTTTTTCGGGTCACCGCCCCCTTGGCTCCAAGGACATGTCCCCAACGCCCCCTACATTTCCCCATAGTACATAAAAAACTATAAAGAGTGAAAGATAAAAGCAACTGCTAATTCAAAACAGTGACAACTAATTGATTTATTTATTACATTGTAATATAAAGCTACAGATACCCTTATTTATTAATTTAATTTAAAAAGAAAAACTTAATTACCTATTCCAGTATTACAAACAGAAGTCTACGAGAGTATATTAGTAACAAACCTACTTCATTGTTTTTTTAACTTCAGTGAGATGGATGTTCCTGGGGCAGTGATATCAGCTTCTCAACATCAGGCTCAAAGTTAGGAGTCTCAGATCCCCCGTTCAGTAATTTGCAGTCTGTTTCTTTGCTTTGAAAGAAGTTGGACAACCACGCTGAAACCGAGCTCTACTAAATACGATGTTGGAAAAGCAATACAGAACATTTTAATCTTTCCCCCACACTGCAGGATAGCGTTCAGGGACTTCTTTCTGCAACTGAAAGTCTTGATATGATTTTGTGAACATTGGCTTAAGCTCAGCGACAGTCTGCAGCGATATCAGTTCCTCTTCCATCCTTCCTAGTTCCTCACTGCACGTGTCTAGGAATGGATTTATTATCCAATCTGGAATAGTGATCAAAAGAAGATCCTGAAACCTCTGAGACATGTCTTTAAGCAGCATCTCTAGGTGTGCACAATATACTTGAAGATTATCCTCTGGTACATTGTTTTTCTCTTCCAACTCAAAGAGGCTGGGAAATTGGATTAGCTCGCGACAGCCAATATTACGTTTGAATAGCGTTAATTTGGCCAGAAACGTGGAGACGACAGATTTGACTTTTATAAGATTAATATCATTTCCTTGCAGTTGTTGATTTATTTCGTTAAACTTTGTGAATAAATCTGACAAATATGCAATGTCATGCCCGATGTTCGTTAGTTCTGTACTGAGCAAAGCGAGCCTTTAAAGAATTCTACCAGTTTGAAACAGAGCATAAAAGCGTCTCAGACAATTTCCTTTTGAGAGCCATCTGACTTCTGTGTGCACCAGCAAGCGTTCAAATTGTTCATCATTCTCAGTACAAAGCTCTCGAAATAGTATAGAATTGTTACAACAGTATTTAATGATTTGTGAAGCCAATCACTTAAATTTTTTGTAACAAGATGTTGTCTGTGAATTACAGTGTATTGTAAATATACCAAGTACAGCTTCTTTTAATACCGCAGTAACAACCTATCATTGAAACAAAGCAAAGTCGGTCCTTTCTGAAATACAAGCAGGTCTCTAATTTCGTATACTGCCAGATGAAATACGCTCAGACACACCTCGCGAATTCCACATTTAATATTAAACTAGTAAACACTACTTAGGACTGGTTTTCACCTTCCAAAGATTCTGTGATTCTGTTTTAATCTTAGTGAGCCAATCACAGACTTCTCGTTGTTCGTTTCAGGAATGACCTAATGGACAATATGTGTTTTGTTAACCCCGATTTCGCGGTAGTTCCTGATTACAATTTATGATCACCGATGGTTACCTGAGCTCAGGATGGCACATAAACACGAAACTGTGCCTTGCTTAATGATCCTAGTAATACACTCATCCGCATCTTTCCTACCTCGTTCCCTCCTCATTGATGTCTCTCAAATCTATAACGGCTTTCCCTGCGCTAACACTACTGCTTTATTTTTCAAATAGGATAATGCATTTAGTTATCAAATATATACCGAATTTAGCCTGTCATATCCTCAACTGTCCCTTATGTCTGAACGCCCCTTGTTTACTACTGAACGCCCCCCCCAGTGCCCCCTTTTTTCAGTATCGCCCCCTTGGATCCTCCCAACGCCCTTAGGGGGGGTGGTACCGCCCACTTTGGGAACCACTGGCTTAGGTGATCAGCCGATTCTTCACTTGCTTCACTTGAAAGAGGCTCTCTTTGGTTTTCCATCACCATCTGTTACATCTTCAAATGTAACTTCATCCAAGCCTACCTCTTGTGCCAGTCTTCTAATGTCTGTACTTTAATATTTAAAAACAAATTCATAATAAAATTTCATGTTAATGTAATAAGATATTAAAAAATATGTTTTACATTGTTCGATTTTTTTTGTAACCTTCGAGTTTCAAAACCAGTGTTATTTTGAATCAGCCCAAACTGGACTGGTGCATCTCGAGAGCTACGTGAATGTTTATGTAAAAAGGTAAGGTAAAGGATACCGTTACACGCCCATTGAGGCACATTGGGAATATGGTGTTAGGCCCATATTTTCTTGACCTTTGGCACACTAGGGGTGATGTGGTCAGCATCACGCCGGCTGCCTTAACCTTCCCAGAGTTGCTCTGGTACCCATTTGGGGCTGGGTCGACCCAGGAGCAGTTTGCGGCCTAAAAAAAATCCCACCTCATCTGGGGATCGAACCATAGACCACTGAGCTAGGAAGCCGGTGCACTAACCACTATGCTACTGCGGCTCCGCGGAATGTTTATGTACCAACGTGCACAGATACTGCAGCAGATACAGAATTAATTATCAACATCATTAACTCTTCAGCTCCCCCAGGAGCATAGGCCTTCAACTAATTGATGCCAAGTCCTCCTGTCCTGTGCCATCAGTTCCAGGTCTTTCCATGTCTTCCTGACCCCCTTTTATTTATGTCTCTAATTCTCTTCTCCATGTCTTCCAGGTCTTTCCATGTCTTCCAGGTCTTTCTTTCCATGTCTTCCAGGTCTTTCTTTCCATGTCTTCCAGGTCTTTTTTTCCATGTCTTCCAGGTCTTTCCATGTCTTCCAGGTCTTTCCATGTCTTCCAGGTCTTTCCATGTCTTCCAGGTCTTTCTTTCCATGTCTTCCAGGTCTATCCAGGTCTTTCCACGTCTTCCAGGTCTTTCCATGTCTGTCTTCCAGGTCTTTCCATGTCTTCCAGGTCTTTCTTTCCATGTCTTCCAGGTCTTTCTTTCCGTGTCTTCCAGGTCTTTCCATGTCTTCCAGGTCTTTCTTTCCATGTCTTCCAGGTCTTTCCAGGTCTTTCCATGTCGGTCTTCCAGGTCTTTCCATGTCTTCCAGGTCTTTCTTTCCATGTCTTCCAGGTCTTTCTTTCCATGTCTTCCAGGTCTTTACATGTCTTCCAGGTCTTTCCATGTCTTCCAGGTCTTTCTTTCCATGTCCTCCTGTCCTGTGCCATCAGTTCCAGGTCTTTCCATGTCTTCCTGACCCCCTTTTATTTCTGTCTCTAATTCTCTTCTCCATGTGATTTTTCAGTCTACCTCTTTAGGGTTGTATCTTTGATTCCGAAATATTCTTAAAATTTTGGGCCGATTTTGGGCTACTTTTGTCAATTTTTGAACACATTTTGGGCTACTTTTGTCAATTTTTTAAACACATTTTGGGCTACGTTTGTCGATTTTTAAACACATTTTTGGGCTATTTTTGAACACATTTTGGGCAACTTTTGTTGATTTTTGAACACATTATGGGCGACTCTTGAACACATCTTTGCCTGCTTTGGGTAACGTCTGCAAACCAAAAAAAGTTCGATTTCTGAAACACGGTTGTCCCCAAGCATTTTGGTTTCAAGGATACAGACCTGTTTTTAATCTTACACTGAAGATTTCAGAATAAGGTCTGCCTTGCAATGCTATCAAAAGGTTTCCTGAATGTGTGTCCTATCCATCACCAGCATCTTTCTCTCATCCCTTGTTCCACTAGTTCTTGTCATCAGTTCTACATTGGTAACCTTGTTGTACCATTTCAATCCTTCTATTCTATGCAGTCACCCATTTTTGAAAGTCTGTAACATCTTGGTTGTTGTTCATCATGTTTTAGTGCCACAGCACAACCAACTTGGCATACAAGTTGACGATTCTGATTTATTTTTGTTGGACTCAACTTCTAAAATTAATAATGGCCTACACAAACTACTGGTCTCTCACACTGGAAACAAAAATTGCCGGTCTCCCACATCAGATAGTTTAAGAAGCACTGCTCTGTAACATTGTCTTGCAGAGAAGCACTACTCTATAGCATTGTCTTGCAGAGAAGCACTACTCTAGCACTGTCTTGCAGAGAAGCACTACTCTATAGCATTGTCTTGCAGAGAAGCACTACTCTATGGCATTGTCTTGCAGAGGAGCACTGCAGTATAGCATTGTCTTGCAGAGAAGCACTGCTCTTTAGCATTGTCTTGCAGAGAAGCACTGTTCTATAGCATTGTCTTGCAGAGAAGCACTACTCTATAGCATTGTCTTGCAGAGAAGCACTACTTTATAGCATTGTCTTGCAGAGGAGCACTGTAGTATAGCATTGTCTTGCAGAGAAGCACTGCAGTATAGCATTGTCTTGCAGAGAAGCACTACCCTATAGCATTGTCTTGCAGGGAAGCACTGTGGTATAGCATTGTCTTGCAGAGAAGCACTACTCTATAGCATTGTCTTGCAGAGAAGCACTGTTCTATAGCATTGTCTTGCAGAGAAGCACTGCTCTGAAGCATTGTCTTGCAGAGAATCACTGTTCTGTAGCATTGTCTTGCAGAGAAGCACTGCTCTATAGCATTGTCTTACAGAGAAGCACTGCGGTATAGCATTGTCTTGCAGACATTCTTTACAGTAGGGTTCTTCTATTGTAAAATACCCAGTTCCTACCTGCAGTTTATATTTTTTACCATTCTTAAATTGTGCAATATTCTGTCTGTAAAGGAGAAAATGTCATGCCTATAGCCATTGTGAATTAACGAACAAACTTTATTTTTGAAGGGTTAAGAATTGGGCGCGCAGGCCCGTCTAACATTCTGGACCCAGCTGAGCAGCTTATCATTACTATTCTCACATTTTTAAATTTTCTGTTTTTAAATTGAGAAACAGTCCTGCATTTAGCCATTGTGAATGAGGACCCAGCTGAGCAGTTTATCATTACTATTCTCGCATTTTAAAATATTCTGTCTTTAAAGGAGAAACAGTCCTGCATTTAGCCATTGTGAATGAGGACCCAGCTATGGTCAAGTTTCTGCTAGACAAAGGAGCAGACGTGGAAGCCAGAGTTTGTGGGAACTTCTTCACTCCAGATGATCAGAAAGAGTCTCGTACAGACGTACTCGATCATGAATGGGTTAGTCTGTGCAAGAAAACAAACTATGAAGGGTGAGAGTCCTGTTCAGAAATTGAACAAGTTGTATTTCACAAACAACCAAATCTATAAAAAGAAATGTTACAGGTCAGTTTTATGAATGAACAATGCAATAGAATTTTATTTTTTTATCTGGAATGTGCAGATGACATTGCACTATTCGCACATTCACATCAACACATCCACACACAAAAACAGATAGACTGAATAAGTGTAGCCAGCAGGTGGGTCTGAACATCAGTCTAAAGAAGACAGGTCATGACACTCAATGTGGGCAGTCCTGAGCCCATAACAATAAGGAACCAGAAGCTGGAACAGACGGACACAATTACATACTTAGGATGCATAGTAACACCAGACAGCAGAACAAGCAGAGACATCAAGAACAGAATGAATAAAGTGAGAACAGCCTTTGCTAGTCTCAACAACATCTGGAAGTCTTCCCAGTACAGCACAAGCACCAAATTAAGATTGTATGAGAGCTGTGTGCTTTCTGTACTTCTCTGTGGTGCTGAATGCTGGAAAGTAACGGAGAAGGAAATGTCAAAATTGCCCTCCTTCCACACAATCTGCTTAAGGAAAATTCTCCAAATCTTTTGGCCGAATATTTTCACTAACCAAGAACTACTTACTCGGAGTAACCAAGAGGACATGCACACCATCAAATCCGGCAGATGCTGGATTTGGGTTAGCCACATCCTCAGAAGAGACCCCAATGTCATCACAAGAACAGCTATACTATGGACCCCCAAAGGTAAGCGAAAGAGACGCCAACCAAAAACAACTTGGCGGAGAACTGTGGAGGTCGAGATGCAAAGAATGAACCAGAGTTGGGTACGAAGTATGGCCACCGACCGAACAAAGTGGAAGCAGTTTGTTGCTGCCCTACAAGATGCCACCAGGCGTGATGGCCACTGACTGCTTCAACAATCAGTGGCTAAGGAAGAATGCAAAAGCAACATGGGATATGTCAGGATAACCCTTTGTTTGCTAGAAACAGGAAAACAATGATGAGGTAATTATTAAAATATGAGAGGACAAAGGTCACAGGATACATGTAGAAACAAATTAATAAAATAGTCAAAGCAAGAAAGCATCAAACAATTGATTAAGTGACGGAACAGTGAATTAAAAATAACTTTATGGTATGATGAATTTCTGTATGGCACTTTCTGATCTTTGTCTTGTTGTCATCTAGGGTTATGAGAAGGATTGTTAATAGTAGCTTCACATTCACTCTCTCACTGTTTCTACATAAGTTATTTGAACATGGAAGTATTCTGTCTCCATCATCATCATCATCTCAACCCATAACCCGTCATGGGTCGTAGGGGTGCCATGGTGGAAGCATCAGCAGACAGGGTCCTCCACTGCTCTCTATTCTCAGCAATGCGTACAAGTGTGGAGAAACCGTGTCCTGCCCATTCTTTGATGTTATCAGCCCAGGATTTTCTTTGCCTTCCTCTTCTCCGTTTACCTTCGACTGTTCCCTGGAGGATCGTTTTCGAAAGGGAGTCATGACGAGTTACATGCCCAAACCAGGCAAGCTTTCGACGTTTCACTATTGACAAAAGTGGTTCTTGATGGCCTGCATAGGTGTTTATCTTCTCTCTAACATAGACATTTGTTTTGTGCTCTTTATAGCAAATGCGCAAAATTCTTCTATAACATTTATGCTCGAAAGCCTGAATCCTTCGCTCCGTATCTGCAGTGAGTGTCCAGCCCTCACACCCAGACAAGAGAATAGATAATACAAGTGATTTGTATAATTTGATCTTCACAGGAAAACTGATGTTACTTTTCCAGATCACATTCAACCTTGTCATGGCAGCTGAGGCCATCTCAAGTCTTGTCTTGATTTCTTTATTTGATCTTCCATCACTACATATAGTGGACCCGAGATATTTAAAGGTGTTAACTTCTTCTAACGTTTGCCCATTTAACGTAATGTTGGTCGGAACATGTTTCTTATGGCTATTCACCAATATCTTGCTTTTTTCTATATTAATTTCTATCCCATTCTGTCTCCAGAGAATCTAATACTGTAACACTTAGTGAGGTCTGGGCATTCTTACATCTGTAGAAGGACACTTTGAACAGCTGTGCTACTTAGACCCAACAGTATTCCAAGTCTTAAAATGAATATTCTTTCTTCCCATGCAATACATCAAAAATAGACAATACTTCAACAGTCTAGTCATGTAACCTTCCATCTAAAAAAACTAGCAACAAACTGATCGCCCCAAAACCATCACAGTTTAACCCGCCAAGATAAGACAAAGTAAACGGATACTCACAACCTAGTTACAATACACACAACCCAGTTACAACACTCACAACCCAGTTACAACAATCACAATCCAGTTACAACAATCACAACCCAGTTACAACAATCACAATCCAGTTACAACACTCACAACACAGTTACAACACACACAACCAAGTTACAACACTCGCAACCCAGTTACAACAATCACAACCCAGTTACAACAGTTACAACAATCACAACTCGGTTACAACAATCACAATCCAGTTACAACACAGTTACAACAATCACAACCAGGTTACAACAATCACAACCCAGTTACAACAATCACAACCCAGTTACAACAATCACAACCCAGTTACAACAATCACAATCTAGTTACAACAATCACAACCCAGTTACAACAATCACAACAGGCAGTGGGATCACATATAACATCTCATCTGACTCTTGCCATCACATCCTTCTTTATTTTCTACATCTCATTTTGTATTTGAAAGTGTAGAGTGGCAGAATGGCTAGAGTACTTTCTTCTCAAAGCAAAGCTACCTGGTTCAAAACCAGGTAATAGCACTCTCCAGTCTACCTAACTGTAAATTGATACTTGACTTATGGAAGAAAAAGGCAGTGAGGAATGGAACCGGTCAACCCACCTCATAAAGCTGAGACCTCATATAGTTTTTTTTTTTTTTTTTTTTTTAGGACCATCTTCATTGCACATAGCCAACTCCATCAGTGCTCCGATCTCCTCTCTTAGGAGGATTTCAGCACAGTGCATGAACTCCATAGCACCATTGAGGATCCCATCCTTGTGTAGTGAAGTAAAACTCTTAGCTTCTCTACAGCAGTATCTGCTATACCTTTTAACTTATTTTTATACATTTAGACTAATTTACTTACTTACTTACTTACTTAAAATGAATATTCTTTCTTCCCATGCAATACATCAAAAATAGACAATACTTCAACAGTCCAGTCATGTAACCTTCCATCTAAAAAAACTAGCAACCAACTGATCGCCCCAAAACCATTACACTTTAGCCCGCCAAGATAAGACAAAGTAAACGGATACTCACAACCTAGTTACAATACACACAACCCAGGTGTAGAGGTTTGGAGGAGGGAGTGCCATACTATTCTATCAGCTGTCTTCCTTCTGACCTGGTTCCAGTCTAGTCCTCGGTCCTTCAAAGATTGTCTAATGTTGTCCTCCCAGCGGACTCTGGGTCGTCCTGGAGGTCTGGATCCCAGGCTCTTAGTTTCCCATACTTGTCATGGTAGCCGATTTTCTTCCATTCTACAGACATGGTTAAACCATCTTAGTTGGGACTGTTCTACTTGAGTGTGCAGGGGCGACTAGTTTACCCTTTCTTTTATGCATCTCTTCCATGTCCGTCATTTCTCCCTCATGAAGATTTCTGGTCCTGAAGTTTTCGTTGGCGGTAGTAACATTTTCCCTATTACCTAATTTTCATTATCTCAATGTTTTGGAACACGCCGGTATTGTGTAACAGTAGTGACTGGAAAGAGTGTGGAAAGGGAATGTGAAGGTGTTTATGATTTGATTACTGTAGTGAACTTGTCATTCTGTTTGTGTTCACTGTTGTGAACGATTTATGCGTGATGTTTGGCAGAGAGAGATCTGTTAACTGTTTGCTTGTTTTAGGAGTGAGTGAGTTTAGTGATAGCCAGTCAGGCTGAGAGATGTCGAAGTGAAAGGTTGTGTTTTGGAGAAGGACAGTGATTGTTGTTGACAACGGCGGTTTCTACAACAACCTCCAGCATGAGAATGTAGGTAGAGGCAGCTACTGCAGCTTTAAGATGATTGTCTGAAACTTCATTAACAAGGGCAGTTGTGCATCAGACTCTCAGTCCATGCTTCGGAAGATCCAAAATGGATGGCTACGGCATGAATGGAAAAAATCTCCATAGAAGCCTCAAATCTTCAAGAACTGGTGTGGATCTACTGTCCTGGTCATGCAGGGGTATGTGGCAATGAAAGAGCTGATAGACTAGCATCAAGAGCACCTATATTAGGTGCATTGGATATGGACAAGGGAGAGATACTGAGGACAATTAATGATCACCTATTAGAGAATGACATTGCAATCGATGAATCATCAAAGCTAAGATTGATGGAGTTTGGCATTAAGTGTAAGACTGGCAGGGATGAACGTAAGAGAGGATGTTTCCGGCATATATACAACCAGCACACAACTGGAACAATTAGCATTCTTACCCTTCGACATTTGCTGAGGGAGACTGGTTACCTATGGGTTTGCCAAGAGTGTAATGATGCCGATTCTGAACAACAATAACAATAACGGTTGTTTCTATGTGATGCAAGCCTGTTGGAAAGGAAATTGGATCCAGTGCTCAAATGGTGTGAGAGCCGAGAGAATTTATGAATACGGGCATGTGTGCAGCTGTGTATATGCACCACCCATAGTGTTTCTGGTTCATGTGGATCGGCCAGATGTAATCATGTTTCCTGCATATGTACATTTGATGTCATCACTTGTTTCTGTGAATTAAATTGTGGTACTGCTGGAATCGACATGTCATGTGATGGCCCATGCATGTTTATGTGACAGTGTCCTGTGCTGAGTATATGTCCCCTAGCATTGTATATGAACTCGTGAGTACACTGTGTGTTAAATTTACAACATGAGCGTAACTTCCAACAGATGCTTGAACTAAGATTATAACTATCTTCCCTTACAGCAATGTATACTGGGGCGAGTATCCACTCAGCTTTGCTGCCTGTTTGGATCAGGAAGAGTGCGTGAGGCTGCTGCTGGCCAAGGGGGCTAACCCTAACCAGCAAGATGCCAATGGCAACACTGTGATGCATATGATGGTCATTTATGACAACATGGTGAGAGAATATCAGCCAGTTCTAGCCTAGTTGTTTCAGGATTTTCTGAGATGTCATCATCATCATTACCTGTGTAGATCTGGGTGCGAGGGTTCTCTTATGAAAGAATAATGTAGCAAGTTGGTTTCATACGTGTGATTAACTTGACCAAAGTTAGGGGAATGTTCAGAATTATAAATATACTGCCACACCACATAATGTGAAGAAATTCAGATAAAGTCCATTGACAGTACAATACAGTTTATTACACACTCCATTTGATAGTGAAAATCCATTAGTTTCACATTGGCAGTTCATGCAACAGAGCCATCAATGTTAATGAACTAACGGACAAACTATGCCGTCAGTATCGTCTGAGTCCGCGAATCAATATTTAATAACACCATCGTCAGTTATTATGCTATAAGCACAAGCATACTTCCCTGTAGACATGTATACACATCTCTGGCACTCAATTTAATGGAATATCTTCTGAAACCGTAGACACCTCCGCGGACATGGAACACATTAGCCAGAGCTCACACACATGCAGCCTAACCGGCTGAAGACACTGCCCAAAAGTCAACTGTCATTGCTCTGTACGCGCGTCTCCGTAATTATTTCATTTGACGTCATTTTAATCTAGCGACGTTCTATTAGAGCACCGCGATGTTTCAAAATCATGAACGCATTGCGGTGCGCAAAAAGAAGCGTAACAAATAGAATTACAGCTCCCTCAGGTACGTCGTACAAGGCGACTAAAAGGAGGTTCTGCATGCGGCTGGCAATCTCATCATGTGAAACAAATTTCTACAGAAACCAGTCTTTGCTACAAGAACACGTGAATGATTTGTGCAGGCTTCCTGCAAGGATGCCAGCTACAGTGGTGCTTCAATGTTCTTTCTTCTTTCATAATCGGAACCTCGTCTACCCTGTAAACAGGGTGTAGAGGTGACCCAAAGAGCACAAGGCTCCTGGACAAAACATGCAATCAAAATGTTTGACAAACAGGTGATTAGCCCATTGTGCCCGAACCTCCCCTCAAGAGTGCATTTAATCGCTATGAAACCATCGATCCTTCCTGGTTAATTCCAGCCCAAACGGACAGTGCCTGTTATACCCGAAGGTGTCGAGGGATGCCCTTTCCTCTTCTGCCCGAAGGCATTTATAGAGGAATACTCAGGACCCAAAAGTCTGAGAAAAAGCCAGAGAAAGTGAGGAAAATCTGTAACGATCACAGCGATCTGCCTTGCTCCTTAACACTGGGAGGGCCCATTACTGGGTGTACCACACACAGTCGATCAAGACAGAAGTTCGCCTATAATTGTTCAGTGTTCTATGGATCATTATCATCCTCATTGTTTCTCTCATCATTCTTAACCCTTTGAAAATAAAGTTTGTTCGTTCATTCGTTCTCTTTGCTCCTTGAATGGGACCATATATATATATATAAACAAATAAAACGGTATTGAATCAGTTCTACAAATTAACGGTTCACACGAAACAAGGGACGTTTCAGGTATCACCATTTGTCAGGCACAGTTACAAACAGGCAACAAGGACAAGAAATATAGATTATAAACTGCAAATACGTAATACAAGTAAACACAGATGAAGAACAATAATAAAGCAAGGAAACTACACAACCGAAAATAATATATCAATACAAGAAATTCAACAATCAACGAAAATCAATAGCAGAAAATGGAATTAAAAAACAATGAAATTTAAAAAGTCCTGCTGTAAGACTCCCCGCTGAAAGAATCGGGCAATCAATGAACAATAGTCACAATGGCGTCCAACCCTTGAATGGGACCACCACTGTAATCTGCAATAAAGCACTCGTGTGCCCTTGCAGCAGAGGCTTCTGTAGCTATTTCTTTTACACGGTGAGGTTGCACAACCTCATGTTAGTCTCATCTTATGACGTGCGTGAATGAACAGTAGTCCGATTTCTTCTTTGTCTTCTCACAGATCCCCTGGAAGTTACACAGGGCAGTTTCTGAGTCATCATCATCCGGATTATCATCAACACCGCCCGTTAGCTCCCACAGAAGCATAGTGGTTTTCTTTGTTGTTCACATTTCGTACATGTTAACAGATAATGTGCTCATCTTTTCTGTTGTCTGGTGTATTGTCTTCTGAGTGCTTATCATTTTCATATAAATTTATTATACTTCTAGAGTTAATGATATTTCTGTTTTATATAATTCAAACGTTATAGTTTTAAAATTCCAATACACTCATACAAGGCTTCTTTATATTTTGATAGATAACAGATTACATGAATCCACAGTAATTTAATTTTAAAGCAAGTTAAAAAAAATAAATACAGTTCCACAACTTTTTATCTGAAATTCTCAAAATTTAAAGGTTCTGAAAACTGAAAGTTTTATAATGGAACATCACTCCCCTGCACTCACTACACGACCTGAGTAGTCTTAAGTTTTTATTTATTTATTCTGACAATGCTCTCAACGCTACGTTCACTTTTCTGCCAATAAATATGATACTACACCTCAAACACTTACTGTTTTTTCTTTTTGCAACAGTGCACAGATCTCAGAGTTAGTGGGCACACAGAGAGACGTGGGAGAAATGAAAATGCAGTTAAACAAATCAGTTGCCATGCTAGGCTATCAATTCAGTGACAGGGATTTTTTTTTTTCAGCACAAATGCTGAAGAGGAAGTTGATTGAAAAAATATACTGTGTGAAATATATGCTTTCTTCATGAAATATATAAAAATACACAAGACATGCCCTTTGTCTGAAAAGACAGATAGAAAGCAACACTAGCATATGACTGTCGACCCCTGGCTCATTGCAAGAGCGGGGTTTTCTTCAAGATCTCTATCGAGCCATGATAGGATACCACAGTAATATATAGTACATGTATAGTGCATCAATTCTGAAATCTGAAAAATTCAGAATTCCAAAACACCTCTTCTCTTTAGGGTTTTGGATAAAAGGTTGTGGACATGTACATACATTTAACATTTCAGCCAGTATCTAAAATGTTCACAGCCAATGTCTGAAATTTTCACAAGCCAATGTCTGAAATTTTCACTTTTAACAGGTAAGCTTGAAGCTTTCAATTTGCATTGCAGAAAATGTTTGACCTTCTTCATAGCCAAGGAGGAAGACTGGATATCAAGAACAGACAGCATTTAACTCCTCTCACTATGGCTGCTAAACTTGCCAGAAGAGATGTAAGTCAGCATTTCTAAGTTTTCTCCAATTATCAGGAATGTTAACTATAGGTCGTAATGCTCAGACACGTTAGTTTGGTAACAGAATGCAAAGAAGGCGATGCTGATTTGTCAGTGATGGTCTTCTTCAAGCACCACGCTTGGTGGCATAGGGGATCCTTTTTACATCTTCCTGTCTCCAGTCCCATAGCAGATACTGCCGTAGAGATGGGGGGTTGAAGTGTTAGATACTTCACCATATTAGTTCCAGCATTGGGGGGGGACCCAGTTCCCTTCCTTGCTGCCTTTTCCTTCCATAACTCAAAGTCAGGTACCCATTTACTGCTGGGTAGACATGAGCATGTCGGTAGCGTGATTCAAACCCGGTACCTTTGCCATGGGAGACCAGCGCTCTAACCACTCTGTCAGTTGGACTTTGTCTCCTGAACTGGTTTATTAATTCTGTTGTTGACTGCTGTCCATGCCATGATGTCAGACTGCCTAGTATCTTCTCTCTTTGTCATTCTTTATCTACTTTTCCTTTGATCTGTCCTGTTGTCACATTATGTTCAAGCTTTTTTCATCTCATTCAAGCCCAAAGTGGATTATTAATAACACTAAAATAGCCACAGAAGTTTCTAATAATACTAATATAGTTAGGGGTCGGAGTGGCTAAGAGGTATGGCGTCCGCCCTGAATTCTAAAAGTACCGGGTTCGATTTCCAGTAGAGGGAACTAAAATTTGTGGAAATTTTTGTCAGAACCAGTGGTACTAATGATATCATACTCCCCCCTGGTCTTCTGGGTAGTGAAATCAGATGTCTAACCTTCTCAGATAAGGGCAAAAAAATAGGCGGTCCCGTGTGCAAGTTGCGCACGTTAAAAATTACACGGTAGTTGGAAATCGTAAAGTGTAGGCCATAAAAGCTGCTGCCCTGGCAAAATTTAAAAATTAGAAACCTACCCACCACAAAAATATTTGTAGAATGTGTGATTCCTATATACACACATTGGGATTCACACTGCATTTTGGATTCAAGGATACAGACTTGTACCTACATAGTTTCAGGCACAAATTTAGCTCATAGCACTTATACAGTTTCAGTCACAGAGGGAGCTGATAAAACCTATATAGTTTCAGTCACGCAGCTAGCTGACAACACTTATATAATGAATGACATTTGGTTTGGTTTGGTTTTTAAGGACTATCTTCATTGCACACAGACAACTCCATCAGTGCTCCGATCTCCTCCCTTTGATCACACAAGGAGGATCTCAGCACAGTGCACGCACTCTGTAGCACCAGCGAGAATCCCAATGTGCGTATATAGGAATCACACATTCTGTAAATATATTTGGTGGGTAGGTTTCTAATTTTGCCAGGGCAGCGACCTTATGGCCTACTCTTTACGATTTCCAACTGCTGTGGGATTATGAAAGTGCGCAACTTGCACACAGGACCTCGTATTTTTTCACCCTAGACATCCGATCTCACTACCCAGGAGACCAGGGGGGAGTATGACATCATTAGGACCACTGGTTCTGAAAAAAATTTCCATAAATTATACTCTACTGGGAATCGAACCTGGTACCTCTAGAATATGAGGCTGACACCATACCTCTTAGCCACTCCGACCCCCAACACTTATATAAACACTTACATAGTTTCACTCACAGAGGTAATTGATAAAACCTTTATAGTTTCAGTCATACAGCTGGCTATATAGACACTGACCCAATCAGACTGATTTCTTTTACTGTAGGCCAACATAATTAGCACTAACATCTGAAACGTTACCAGGTCATAAATTTGCAGTAAAACTTTAAATATAGGTACTGACTCAATCAGACTGATTTCTCTTACTGTAGGTCAGCATAATTACTACTAACACCCAATACATTACTAGTACAGAAACTTGCAGTAAAACTTTAAACACAGACACTGAGTTAATCAGACTGACTCAGTCAGATTGGTTTCTCTTTCTGTAGGTCAGCAGAAATATTGTCTTGACATTAACAACTGGTCATCAACTTCGATTTTGTAGAAACAAGAAACAAATGTTGTATGTCATTACTGCCCACTTCTGTTCTAATCTGTCTCATAAGCCACTTGTCATACTGGCAACGTCTCGTGTAGAAAATTTTACAAAGTCATAAAAGGTCTCTTCAAATTCAACAAAAAGGATCAATTTCATTAACTTATCTCTTCGTGCTTCATTGTTTTTATGTTTGAACAATGACCACTGAATATCTCATAGTTGAAATAGTTACTTGATCTAGAAATTCAACCTGAACAGTTGAACACCTCGTGGCGCGTTCATTTACTATCTTGACGATCTCTCTTAATTCGAAAAACATTTCCTCAATGACTAGATTCTTAACTTCACTGCATTGATTAAATCTTACGAATCTAGATACAAATTACTTTCGATGAAATCTTGAAATAACGAAGTCATTTAAATTGTCGTCTTTAATAATATTCTACTCGTTTCTCGATTCTTCTTGTTGTCTGTTTCCATAAACTACAGGAAATGGGCACACTTGGTTAAGCCACACATTAACACTACTAGCGTTCACCTGCTAGAGAACTCGAAGCAAAATTAGCACAAAAGGGAGAACAATTCGTATTTATAGGTCTTCTGTGACCCTTTAATTTGCAAATGTCATATCTCACCATCAAGATTAAGTCTTCGCCCTGCTCACAATTATGTCCTTTGCATTTTATATATCTCAATGAAAAAACAGCTGTAATGAGAAGGTGGACAGAATATTGTAAAGAATTACTTACTTACTTAGTCGTTCCCCTTCTACCGTGAGGTGTAGAGGTTTGGAAGAGAGAACGCCAGACTATCCTATTGGCTGTCTTCCTCCTGGCCTGGTTCCATTCTAGTCCTCGGTCCTTCAAAGATTGTCTAATGTTGTCCTCCCAGCGGACTCTGGGTCATCCTGGGGGTCTGGATCCCTGGCTCTTTGTTTCCCATGCTTGTCGTGGTAGCCGATCTTCTCCAATTCTGCAGACATGGCCAAACCATCTTAGTTGGGACTGTTCTACTTGGGTCTGCAGGGTGTGGGATTTTAGGCCTTGACATATCGTCTGGTTGCGGACTATGTCTCTTCTTGTTACTTCAACCACCTTCCTCAGATACCTCATTTCTGAGGTTTGGATCTAGCTTTTGTGGGTTGTAGTCATTGCCCATGACTCGCATCCATATGTCAAGACTGGGACATAGGTGGAGCGGTATACAGCCATCTTCGTTTTCTTATCAACCTCTCTCTTGCTGAGGAATCCTTGACTTATGGCCTGAAAAAGTCTCCCAGCTGCTGCTTTTCGAGTGGCCAACTCTTCTTTGATGCCTCCCTTTCGGTCTATAATAGCCCTGAGGTATTTAAAGTGGTTGACCTACTCCAGGACCTGTTCTCCCAGCTTAATCTGATGTTTTCTTTCTTCTCGTGATATCACCATGGATTTTGTTTTAGAGCTTCTTATGACCATCCCTCTCTTCTCCAGCTCTTCCTTCCAGACTTGCAGGTTGGATTGGAGATGTGCCTCTGATTTGGCAATCAGTAAAGAATTATATAACTGTAAACTCGACCCTGACTATAGCATATTAAACAACATTAAGTGTGAAAACAGGGAACTTGGAAATGCAGCAATATTACGGGAAGAAGTGGAAGAGGCTATATGTTCGATGAAAGGAGGGAGGTCGCCGGGTGTGGATAATATCCCAGCAGAGCTCTTGAAATATGGAGGACCAGATATAGTAAAAATCATGACAACAATTTGCCAGAAGATATGGAGTACGAAAAAATGGCCAAAAGAATGGACGCAATCATTAGTAATACCGCTTCCAAAGAAAGGACATCTAAAAATGTGCAAGAATTACAGAACCATTGGACTTATTAGTCATCCAAGTAAAGTAATGTTAAGGATACTTTTGAACAGAATAAAACAGAAATCAGAAGAAATCTTGTCCGAGGAACAGGCTGGCTTTAGACCAAAAAGAAGTACCTCAGAACAAATCTTCAATATTAGACTACTGATCGAAAAACATCTCCAGCATCAACGCGATTTATACCATAATTTCATCGATTTCACAAAAGCCTTCAATCGAGTCTAACATCAAAGATCTCGCAGTAATGTCCTCTGCACTATACACAGTAACAATACTACTAACACCCGAAACATTCCCTCTACATAAACTAGCAGTAGAATTTTCTACATAAACACTGACTCAATCAGACTGACTTATGTTGTCCAGATCAACAGAATTACTACTAACACCCGAAACATTACCTGTACAGTAGAACTTTGCTCTGTTGAGTTAACGCTAACTTTCCTATACAGATGTATGAGCACATACTGGAGATGGTGAGAGAAAACTACTGGGTGTACGGCAACGTAACGTCTGCTGGTTACCCGCTCACAGACATTGATACCATTTCCAGCACAGGGGAGATCAACGTGAACTCTGCTTTACATCTCATCGTTAAAGGGGTATTAATGATTGTTGCTGATTGTGTCATTGTATACAGGTATACCTCGCTTTATTGCGCTTCACAGATATTGCGTTTTTTTTTTTCAAATTGTTTATGTTTATTTATTAGAACATGCCTTCTTCTTCTGATAGATTTTGGCTCAGATGATGAAGATTAGCATTTTTTTTAAGCAATAAAGTATTTTAAATTTTACAGTACATTTTTTTTTAGAGCTAGCGCTATTGCGCACTTAATAGACATAGTGCAAACATGATTTTAGGCTTTTATATGCACTGGAAAACCATAAAAATGGGTATGACCTGCTTTATTGCAATATCCGCTTTATTGCGGTAGTCTGGAACCGAACCCGCAATATCTCCGAGGTATACCTGTAGTTGTAACATGTGAGTTATCACCCCTGCATAGTTCTCGGGGGGTCTCTGTTGAGACAAAGAAAGAACAGGACTACTACTCCCTCAGGCTTGTCGTACAAGGCGACTAATATGAGGTTGGCAACCTCATCACGTAAAACAGATTGCTACTCAAACCACCACTGCAAGATTATGTGAATGCTTGGTGCTGGCTTCCTGCAAAATGACCAGCTGTAGTGTTGTGTCCATGCTCCATCAATCAATACCCTTTATCTCCCCGAGGAGCATAGGCCTTCAACAAACACATGCCAAGTCTTCCTGCCCTGTGCCTTCCGCTCAAGTTCGTTCCATATTTTCCTCATCATTTTCACCTCTGTATAAACCTCTGTCAGTTGCATGTATGTCTGTGCACGCGCATATGCGATAGTGTGTGTGTGTGTGGAGGGAGGAGAAGTTTCAATATTTCTCTCAAGAGAGACAATCTTGTTGGAAAGAATACACCTAGATTATTTGCAGTTATCGCCCATTTCACTGATGAAACAATACAAACAAACAAAAATTCATTTTATTATTTTTATGACTGATTATTGTATTGTCATCGGGAATACACAACTATGCCAAGTTTCAGAGCTATTGCTCATCTGGAAGTGATCGAAAAATCGATTGCAAGATTTGAAGGTGACATACGTTGCAAGTTAAAGAAAAGCCTGTAAAAAAAAAAATATGATATGCTGTTTATATTGGTAAAATTGTGGTAAGTGAATGTAACGGGTTTAATTTTTAATTCTTGGTGATGTGACAGGTGAATGTAATGGATTTAGTTATTACTCTTGGTGACATGACAACATGCCAGAATTATGCAAATTTCTTGCATCTGCAGGCTAGTGTAACCATTTTATAAACTGGTGTTCACTGTCCCTTTGCCAATGTAAAAAAATTGCATTGAAATTACTATCAGCTTTGGAGGAAAACAATTCTAGCTTTTCACAATTGAACCATAATTTATTTACTATGACTTATAATAAGGT
This sequence comes from Oreohelix idahoensis, assembly GCA_024509875.1. Lineage (NCBI taxonomy): Eukaryota > Metazoa > Mollusca > Gastropoda > Stylommatophora > Oreohelicidae > Oreohelix > Oreohelix idahoensis. The sequence continues at coordinate 688,913 of JAMPIV010008314.1, read as the reverse complement.
CATTCATTTTGGAAGATTTTAAAGTCCTAAAATCTAGGGGTTGACTTAAAGTCAGAATGACCTATACTCGAGTATGTATGGTAACTTTAGTACAGCTTTCTAGACCTTGGGGAGACGCGGTAGCATAGTGCTTAGTGCACTGGCTTCCTAGCTCAGTGGTCTATGGTTCGATCCCCAGATGAGGTGGGATTTTTTTAAGGCCGCAAACGGCTCCTGGGTCGACACAGCCCCAACTGGGTACCAGAGCAACTCTGGGAAGGTTAAGGCGGCCGGCGTGATGCTGACCACATCACCCCTAGTGTGCCGATGGTCAAGAAAATATGGGCCTAACACCATATTCCCAATATGCCTCAATGGGCGTGTAACGGGATCCTTTACCTTTTTTTCTAGACCTTGGGAACGGATTTAATCTGATTTCCATTAATTCTTATGGGAAATAAATGTTCATTTTACACATTTTTGGTTAGTACTCGATTTTTTATTTAGATCGAATTAACAGCGCTTAGCAGAGGATTCCTGTAGTTCTATCCTTTGTTTGTCTCCTCAGAGATCCCTAGGAACTGGTCGTAGCTGGATTTTTTTTTTTAGGTGGGGGGGGGGGGGGGGGAGGGGGGTGGGTTGTGGGGGGGTCGGTGTCGGGGGGGGGTTGGTGGGGTGGGGGGGTTGGAGGGGGGGGGGGGTCGGAGGGGGGGGGGGAATTTTTGCATTATTACAAATTGTATGCTTAAAGTGAGACTTTGTTAATATTTTTTATATCGTACTATTTCAGATTTGCATAATTCAAATTCACATAAAATACGACCGCACTGTATGAGCAGTTACTTCTTTCTTTAGGAATTTGAGGGGCATCTGCACATGATGGATGGGGTGATTGTCCAGCTGTTGAAGGAAAAATGGAAAACATTTGTTGCCTTCAGGTAGGCTGTACTCTGAATCTGATTCATTTACAGTGCCTTGAGAATGTTACCTTGTATTTACATATGCAAACTGGGTTTCCCATCAGATCTGGAAAGATGAAAAGTGTAAATTTGTGGGCTATTCCATACTATTCCCCACTTCTAGCTTGAAACCAGAGGATCCTATAAATGTATGAAAGTCAGGATATAATAACTTACCTGGTAAAGAAACTGGAGATCATGACTCCAATTCAACAAGTTTTAGAATGGAAGAAAAGCCTAGATCTGCAGTGTAGATAAAGTAGAGGATTCTTCACCTTGTCATTGGCTGTGAAAGAGTGACAAGCTCAACAGCCCTAGTTAAACAATCACAAAGGTAAAAAAAAGACAGCTGAGTTACAATAACTGCGTTTCTCCTCTCTATTAGGACTGATATATTGATATGAATTATATTCAAAGAAATACCATCACCAATCAAGAACTGCTTACTCGGAGTAACCAAGAGGACATGCACACCATCATAGATTGCAGACGCTGGAGTTGGGTTGGCCACGTCCTCAGAAGAGACCCTAATGCCATCACAAGATCAGCTATGCTATGGACCAAAAACAACTTGACTGAGAACTGTGGAGGCCGAGATGCAAAGAATGAACCAGAGCTGAGGGCGCCGACCGAATAAAGTGGAAGCAGTTTGTTGCTGCCTTACAAGACGCCACCAGGCATGATGGGCACTGACTGCTTCGACAGCCAGCGGCTAAGGATCAAAGAAGAAGAGGAAGTGTGAAGAAAGTAATTTAACTATTTAGAGTTTTCCTTTTTCAATTCATGATATGAGCTAGGTTTTTATTTTATTTTTTTGTCCAAGTCTTAAATTTTATTAATCCTCATTAACTCATTGACTCCGTAATTTTTTTCCACCCTTTGCCACAATTATTTTTTAAAGAATTCTAAGCGATGAAGTGTACTATCTTTTAGTGTAAATTTTATGTTAATCTTTTCTGTCAACATGTACTTATTATATACTAAACTGTAGGGAAATAGATAGAGAATTGTAATATATAGTATCTTTGGTAGTATTAATACAAGTACGTTCGGTATACTTAAAACATTTTGCATGTAAAATTGAAAAACACTAAAAAGTTAACTGTAGAATACAAGCTTACCAAAGACAAATTACTGTTGTAGACAATAAAACTTTCTTTTTAGTCTTCAAACATCAAGGTAATTCATTTACGAAGTAAAAAAACATTGCTTATGGCCACAGTTAGTACATTTAGTGTTATTCACACCAGTTTTTACTGTGGTCCCTTATAAGAATAAAATAAATTATGCAATATTGCATTACGTAATTTTCAAACAAATAAAGAAGAATAACATCATATAAAAACTTGTTACATTTTTGTTTAATGTTTTAAAAGTATCCCTAGCTTCATCTTCTACCTAGGACTAGTGATTAGATGTTACTGTAGGTCTTGTTTTGTTGCTTTTCTATCGGCCAGAATAGGACTATGCCCACTCATCAACTAAATCTAATGTGTCTAGCTTTTCTGCACTGATTCCGTTATTTGATAACTGTGACTACTAAACAATCATCGTCAATGTCAGCAATGTTTCTAAGTAGTTTGACACAATTATTCGCTTAGGAGACTTAGAAAATGTAAATATAAAGCATGACATATTTCTGTAGCATTAACACGCAAATCATCACACGAACTGTGATAATAACATCAAAACATGCACACGTGCTGCTTAACTACACTCAAATTAGTTGTTTAAATAGTAGTGGAAGTCATTCTATGAGTTTTAAAATATGAACTGCATTAAACGGATGATTTTTTGTGTTTATTCGTGATAAACTACAAACAATGCTCTGAGAGTTACAGTGGCATGGCAGTTACAATTTTGCAATGCTCCGAGCGTTGTTCCGGAGTCAAAGAGTTAAGCTTCTTTTACAAATAATATAATATTACTACTTCTTTAAAAAAAAACTTAGAAAGAATATATACTTTAACTATACGAAAGAACAAAAAAAAAGAAACTTGGCTAAACAGATGGGCCATGGGAAACACTGGGAGAGAGGTTTACAGACAGATGGTCAGTCTTGATCCAAATGACAACATCAGCCATCTTACAAGGAGGGATCAGAACACCATTTTTTGGCTCCAAAACAACATATACAACTCAACAGTCACTTAAACAGAATCCAACCACAACATATTCCAGAGTGCCAGCTATGAAACTGTTGACCACCAACTCTTTGAGTGCCCAGCGCTCGATGATGTTAGGAAAATGCTCCTTCCTCCGAGGCCAGATAAGTGGAACACTGAACGGAGAAACAAAAACAACTTGCGAAAACATGCAGATATCACTACATGGTATTGGGCCCAAGGGCGAGAACCCAAGCACTGCTGGATCAGTAACAACAACAACAACTATAAGAAAACTTAAAGTGATAGAAAATTCCTTGTGTCAGACATGGATGAAACCTCAATGTCCTGTAGTTAAGGAGGTTCATGATGCAACTTATTTTTTTTATTTTTTTTTTTTTAAGGACTATCTTCATTGCACACAGACAACTCCATCAGTGCTCCAATCTTCTCCTTTAGATCACACAAGGAGGATCTCAGCACAGTACATGAATTCTATAGCACCTGCAAGAATCCCAATGTGTGTATCACAGGAATCGCACATTCTATACATATTTTTGTGGTGGGCTAATTTTTAATTTTACAGAGGCAGTGGCCATATGGCCTACTCTTTACGATTTCCAACTGCTGAGGGATTTTTAACGTGCTCGTCTTGCACACAGGACCTCCTATTTTTTGCCCTTATCTGAGAAGGCTAGGTATCCAATCTCACTACCCAAGAGATTAGTGGGGAAGTATGACATCATTTAGAACCACTGGTTCTGAAAAAAAATTTCTATCAATTATATTCCTTGTACTGGGAGCGAACCCAAAGATTTAGAATATAGAGGCGGAATACCTCTTAGCCACTCTGACCGCTCTTAGACTAAGGCAAAAGGAGTGTGAGCTGCTGATTACCAAGAAGTTACAGGCTTTTATTAATGGGTACTGGTGTAGAATCTTCTTCTTCTTTGATCCATAACCACCAACCGTCAAAGCAGTCAGCGGCCATCACACCTGATGGCGTCCTATAGGGCAGCAACAAATTGATTCCACCTTGCTCGGTCGGCGGCCATCCTGCGTACAGTGCCCCAACTGTTCATTCTTTGCATCTCGGCTTCCACAGTTCTCCGCCAAGTTGTTTTTGGTCGTCCTATCTTTCGCTTTCCCTCGGGGGGTCCATAGCAAAGCTGTTCTTGTGATGGTTTAGAATAGAAGAACTGAAATGGTTTGATAAGATCACCAGCGTAGAACTGGTGACAAGAATCCGACAAGTGCCAATGGAACAAGAGGTGAGAAGACAACACTGGCATTGGACAGAACGCACACGATGAGGAAATCTGTCTGCTGACGGCATTACAAGGCAGTCCTTATTCTAATATCCCCAGGGTAAGAGAGGTCGAAGGAGACCAAAAAACACGTGGAGACAGACATGACAAGGATAAAGAAGACATTGGAATGGCTTGAATGGAGAGTATAGGACAAAGGTTTGGATTAATTTGTTGAAGGCTTCTGCTCCTCGGGGAGGGGGGGGGGGGGGGGGGGGCGAAAGGGTAATGGAGAATGATATCTCCTTAAACTTAAGAATACAGTATGCACACCTATATATATATATAAAAATATACATATATTTATACAGGTTAGGTAACCCAGAATCCAAAATGCTGTTTTTCGGTTTTCCGATTTTTTCGGATTTTGCCCAAAGTAACCCAAAAATCGGTTAATGTCGCCCAAAGTAGCCAAATTTTTCCCCAACTTAAATTATGTACAGCTGTAGTAGAATTTATTTTTTCAGAAAAATATTTTTTTTAAACTTTAAAAATAGCCTACATTCATGCTCTAATCGTCATCTTCAGCTTGGAGTCAGACGTCTGTTGATGAAGGATCGCCTTCAATATTCAGTTCTTTATGGTATATTTTAGCTTGTTTCATAACCAACAAACCAGTCAGCGGCATGCGTTCACTTCGCCGTTGTTGAATCTATCCCTCAGAACACTGTCAAGATCTTCATTTTTTACCTCTTTGCAAAGTTTTCCGATCTGACATTAGTTTTTGGTCATCACAGTCCCTGTAAAACTTCAGCAGCTTGTCTGTCTGTCTGTTTATCTCGTATACTGTGGTAGTTCTACACCATATTCTTCTGTAAGAAGACGCACAGAGACACCACGATCAAGCTTCTGCGATAACTCTACTTTCTGCGCTATCATCAATAACGACACATGCTTCCTTTTCTTATTCCCACTGTTATCCACAGGAGTATATGCAGCTCTTTTCGACATTTTCACAATGAAATTAAACTCTAAATCACTAAATTAGCGCACACATATCCAACTTAAAATCACAAATAAGCTCCGAAATATCCACACATGTGGCTGATAGCAGGAAATGTGATAAACTGAACATAACGCATGGTCAGTTCCTCACATACCTGTAAAAATGTCAACACGTGGCTGTAAGGAGTGACGAGAGACAAATAATCACACATTAAAAATTTGTTTCACGCAGTAGCGCTTACGTCAGCCTATACTGCACCTTGCGTGTCACGGCCGGAAACTTGATAAACTGAAGATTTTGTGTTTTCACTTCCTTGCATACCAGTTTAAAAATAAAAATTTTTTTATTATTTTCCTTTGGAAACCAAAAGTCGCTTGAATTCGCCCAAAAATTGGCCAAAAAAACTTCTGATTTTCTGAATATTTCGGTTAACAGATGTTTGGATTCTGGGTTACACACCTATAATTATATATATACACATACATACATATATATATACCTATATATATATACACATATATACCTATATATATATAGGTCCCAACGGGCTGATCACCCGTTTGCCAGTCACTTTGATTACGGAAACAACAGCAAACGGATTGATTTGTCGTTGCCCTAAAGACGCCATTAGGCGTGATGGGAACAACGGCAGAGAAAATCTATTCGCTGTTGCCCTTAAGACGCCACTAAGAAAAGGCGTAATGGCCACTGACTGCTTTGCCGGTCGTTGGCTAAGGACGGAAGAAGAAGAAGAAGATATATAGGTAAAGGTTCTGTTTAGACATGTCATGTATGTTGGTCATAGAAATTATTCTTAGTAACCTCAGTTGGAGTGCTAATCCAAGACAAACATTACAAGGGAAGGTCACTATAATGCACATGTCTAAAGAGAAACTTTACCATAAATAATCGTTTTTTTTTATATCTCATTTCTGATTTCTTATCCCAACTAACATAATTACCGATGTATGTTACATCGGTCGGTCTCACTGAAAATAGTAACTCGCGCCAGATAAAAAAGTGTGCAATGCACGGTTTGCAACTTGTGTTATATAAAACAAATACTTTGGTTTTATTTTTTTATTTTTTTTTATTCTTTCAAGAAATTTGTAGCGCTCGACAAAGAAAAAGTGCGTAAAAATTTGTGTGGATGAGCCCTCACCTGATGTACAAATCATGAAAACTTGAAAGTTTTTGTTAAAACCACTTATTATCAGGGAACACTCTTTGAAAACAATCCACGCACTTTCACAGGAAATTTTGTCATCAAAGAACTTTTAAATTGAATCTAAAATAACATAATTCTCGCCGTGTGTACGTTGGTCACAGCTGAGGATTGCAACCGTGTTGAAAAATTGTATTGTTTCCATTATATAAACTCTCCCAAAAATAGTTACAATCAACAAAGAAAAGCATTCAAATGACGGTGTTCATGAACAGTTTAATTACACTGTATAATGGAAAGAAACCAAAAACACTCTAAGAATGTACTTCAATCTGCTCATCCGGGAACAGAAACAGCACACTATAATTAAAAACCCATCAAGTGTGACGGGTTATTGCTAGTTGATTTATATTTATAAATGCTTTGAGCACCTGATTAACAGAGTGGTTAGAGCAATGATCTCTCATTGCAAACGTGCCGCATTGTATCCATGGTTTGGTCACGCTCCAGTCTACCCAGCTGTAAATTGCTTCTGGACTCTCCACTAGTGTTAGGGAAGGAAAAGGCAGCAAGGAAGTGAACTGTTCACCCCGCACCTCTTGACGATAGACCTAGTATAATGAAGTCTGTAACTCTTCACTCTCCTACGGCAGTATCTGTTATGGGACTACCTTTTATTTATGCTTTGATGCAGGCTTCCTTCAAAGAGACCAGCTTAGGTGGTGGGTCTTAGGTTCTATAAGGAGCGGAAAGGGAAAGAAGAGGAATAAGTTTTTGTCCTTAATTTTTCAAAAATAACATTACAAGTTATTATTTTCAATGCCCCTTGCAGGTTTTACCGACGATTCATCTTATTCATTGCCTACTTCATGGCTTTTGTGGCATCATATGTAATGAGACCTAGTGTGGACATATGCTATTACTACAAAAATAGAACTGATCTGAGGTACTGCAGCAGCGATCCAGGCAACAGGACATTCAATCCATGCTACCTGCTTGTGCCATATAGAAATCAAGACATAGTGAGTTCCAATCTTCTTTCATTTTACCGCCTTCACTGAATGATAATATTTTTATATTGACTGTTCAAACTCCATATTTCCTGCCATATAAGACTATGCATGGAGGCATTTCTGGACCTGTCTGTGAGGCTAATTACACCCTCATTGACTCTTGAAATCATCCAAACACTTCAAGGGATTCACCATGTGGTGAAACATGTCGAGATGCCAGCATTGCACACTAAGCTTGGAGGAGTCACTCAAGCCCCAGCCGTAACTCTAGCTTATTACCTAGTTGGCGGCATGCAGGAGGATCTCACTATGGACCCGGTGATAGGCAGGGGGAGCTGAGAATTGGCTCAGTGCAGGACGTGACAATTCCTTGGGATAGCCCAGAACCAGAGCACAAAATATTAGCTCTGCATATTTGGAGAACCCCCTTGGATGGCGGGAAATGCACAGTATGCCACACGCTTTTTCCTCCTAGCTTGGGACCAGATGTGATGGTCCTTTAAATGCAAGCCAAGCTAGAGACACTGGAGCTCATGACTTCAACTCAACACGTTTCGAAATGACAGAAAAGCCTAGATCTACAGTGTAGATAATACCAAGGAGTCTTCAACTTGATATTGGCTTCAAAAGAGCGAGAAGCTCAGCAGCTGTAGTTAAACAAGAAGAACTACCATATAAGACCAGCTTTTTTATTTTCTCCAGAAATTTGTGATAAATGTTTTGTGTCAAATGTTCATACTCATTATTTCTTACCATGTAAGTCAGACTTCTTCACCCTGCATCTAATGAGGTAATAATCATGGCTGTCGTAAACAAAGGATCCCGTTACACGCCTGTTGAGGCATATTGGGAATACGGTGTTAGGCCCGTATTTTCTTGACCATCAGCACACTAGGGGTGATGTGGTCAGCATCACGCTGGCCTCCTTAACCTTCCCAGAGTTGTTCTAGTACCCAATTCATGAGGCTGGGTCGACCCCAGAGCTGTTTGTGGTCTTAAAAAATCCCACCTCAACTGGGGATCGAACCATGGACCACCGAGCTAGGAAGCCAGTGCACTAACCACTGCGCTACCATGGCTCGTAAACAAACTTGCTGTTATCTTTTGAACTGCCACCATCATCATTTTTCCTTTGTGCTCCCTAGGGCGTATGGATCCACCTTTACAGCTTGTCCTCTAAGCATTCACATGGCTCTTGTAGTGGTGGTTCATGTGGCAGTTAGTTTTACTTGATGAGTTTGCCAGCCCCCATGTACAACATGCCTAAGGGTGCGGTAGTCCTGTTCTTTCTTTGTCTCGTCAGAGACACCTAGGAACTACACGGGACGTTTCCCACCATGTTACCCGCCATGTTACCTGCCATGTTACCCACCATGTTAAGACAAACTTTTTCCCCCAAGAAATCTATCTAAAAAAAATCACCTAGCATCTAATGAGGTGAGGATCACGGCTTTCATACACGAGTATGTTGTCATCTTTTGTATTTAAACTTTCAGAGGACTAAAATATTTAGGGTTTGGTTTGGTTTGGTTTTTAAAGACTATCTTCATTGCACAGGGACAACTCCATCAGAGCTCCGATCTCATCCTCTAGATCACACTAGGATCTCAGCGCAGTGCACGAGCTCCATAGCACTTATACAGTTTCAGTCACAGAGGGAGCTGATAAAACCTATATAGTTTCAGTCACGCAGCTAGCTGACAACACTTATATAATGAATGACACTTGGTTTGGTTTGTTTTTTAAGGACTATCTTCATTGCACACAGACAACTCCATTAGTGCTCCGATCTCCTCTCTTAGATCACACAAGGAGGATCTCAGCACAGTGCATGAACTCTGTAGCACTGGCAAGAATCCCAGTGTGTGTATATAGGAATCACACATTCTATAAATATATTTGTGGTGGGTAGGTTTCTAATTTTGTAAATTTTGCCAGGGCAGCGGCCTTATGGCCTACTCTTTATGATTTCCAACTGCCGTGGGATTTTTAACGCACACCGGACGTATTATTTTCTCGTCCTTATCCGAGAAGGCTAGGCTTCCGATCTTACTGCCCAGGAAACTAGGGGGGAGTATGACATCATTAGGACCACTGGTTCTTAAAAAAAAGCCCATAAATTATATTCCTTCTACTGGGAATCGAACCCGGTGCCTCTAGAATCGAGGCGGATGCCATACCTCTTAGCCAATCTGACCCCTATATCTAGGGTAGTGAATGGCATGGTATTATCAACCAGTAATATGTACAGTAAAATGCGTTTGTTATTGTGGATCAGTATTGACATCATTGCCCTCCAGGCAAAACCCATAGGTGCTCAGTCTCCCACAGCAAATGTCAAAGGGTATGAATGCTAATTGCCCCTGTTGCGCACTGGTTGTATACATGCTGGATGCATCCCTCTCGTATGTTCATCCCGGCTGGTCTTACTTTTGATGCCACTTTCCATCAATGTTAACCTTGATGATTCATCGATTGCAGTTTCAGTCTCTAATAGGCGATCATTAATTGCCCTCAATTTCTCTCCCTTATCCATTATCCCTTATCCAGTGCACCTTCTTTGGGTGTTCTTGAAGGTAGGCTATCAGCTCTTTCATTGCCATGTACCCCTGCATGACCAGGACAGTAGATCCACACTATTTCTTGAAGATTCAAGGCTTCTGTTGAGGTTTTCCATTCATGCCATCCACTTTGGACCTTCTGAAGCATGGATTGCGAGTCTGATACAATAACTGCCTTTGTTAATGAAGTTTCAGACAGCCACATTAAGGCTGCAGTAGCTACCACTACCTCCATTCTCATGCTGGAGGTTATCGTGTAAGCTCCGCTATGTTCAGCAACAATTTTGCTCTTTACTCTAGCAAAAATTTGATTTGGCCAAAACATGAAATAACATCAAAACACATACACAGCTGAACTTCACTCTGATTGGTTGCCTAAATGCAATTGGAAGTTGGTTTACAGTTTTAAAATATGGAATGGATTAAACAGATGAGTTTATGGGTTTATTATTGGCAGATTGTTTTTTCTATAGGCTCGGATGGTTTTGGAGGTGATTGTTCTGATCTCTGCCATGATATACATTTTCCTGGCAATGAAGGAGATTTATCATCAAGGATTCAAGATCTTTTTCTCCACGCTGGTGAGCCTGTTTTATTTGTCAAAGTGATTGTGGTTGGATTAACTATTTACCTCCTCCAAGCCAGTCCCACCAGCTTGATGGGGGCCTCCATATTCTGTGAACCATTGTTACTGGCTTAATGATATGTCATTGTAAACCGTTACCACACTGAACCATTATACAACGTGGGTCAAAAGTCAAGCCCCATAGTTAATTTATTATATAAATAAAATTAAATGTTTGAATTGGCTGCCATAAACAACTGATCTGAGGCGGCCCTGTAAAAAAAAACCATGGAAGTTAGGTCTGGAGACCTAGGTGGCCATTCAAAGGCCCACATTGTCCAATCCATTTGCTTGGAAATGTTTCTTGTAAAATCTTACTCCCCAAAAAGCAACCTCATACCATAATTTGTGGGTAATTTTGCACAATTCCTTCCGTTACCCTTTGTGGATTTTCAATCGCCCAGTATCATGCATTATGTCTGTTGATCTGTTGAGTGAACCATTAGGGTGAAACACTGTTCCATCTCTGAATATGGTGCATTTTTCTCGCCGCCTATATAATAAATTACCTATGGGGCTTGACTTTTTATCCACCCTGTTTGTGTATATATATCTCTGGTCTATATATATATATATATATATATATACACAGGTATACCTCTGAGATATTGCGAGTTCGGTTCCAGACCGGCGAAATAAAGCGAATATCACAATAAAGTGGGTCACACCCATTTTTTTGGCTTCCCAGTGCATGTAAAAGCCTAAAATCATGTTTACACAATGTCTATTAAGTGCGCAATAGTGCTAGGTCTAGAAAACAATGTACTGTAAAATTATAAATACTTTATTGCTAAAAAATGTGGTAAGCAAAATGGCACCGATCGACTCGCTCGAAGCAATGTTCCTGCCAAAATCTATCGGAAGAAGAAGGCACGTTCTAGAAAAAATAAATGAATAATTTGAAAAAAGGGCAATATCTGCGAAGCGCAATAAATTGAAGCGCAATAAAGCGAGGTATACCTGTATATGTAGTTATATATATATATATATATATATATATATAATTTTTTTTCTCTCTCTCTCTGAAATGTAGTAATTTAAATATAAAGTCTAGGAAGTTGAGGGGAACTGCTGTCAAAAAAAAAAAATAATATTTGTATATATATATATGTGTGTCAGGTACAGAATTTCAGTGGCGTGCGGCGCGCAGTGGCTAAGGTTCGTCGGCTGCGCGCTCGTGTCTCAGTGTGTGTCCTTGGTTGTGAGGGGCGACGGAACGAACGGAGTGGTTTGTCTTTTCTTTGTTGCTTTCGCAATTGCCCCCACGGCTGGCGTTGTGAATTAAAAGTTGCTACCGTAGGTGAAATGGGTTCATTTTCGATACAAGACAACAGGAAGCTGAGACGCTTGGGAGTCATGACCCAAGTGGGCCCGCCCCCCTTAGAGTGTAAAGGAGTAATCGGGCCGAAACACTTGTCAGATGGGGGGACTTCTTCTGATGATCAGATTGCTTCCTGTTGTATCGCTCTGTAAAGAGTTTCCTATCATCTCTTATATATAAAGTCGAGGAAGTTGGGATATGCTGTCAAAAAAAAAAAAAAAAAAAAAAAGATACATCTTGCCTGTGGTTGAAAGCTAGTTGTTTGGTTTTTGTGCAAGTTACACAAGATCTCCCAGCCAGTATAAGGTGAGGTACAAGTTAACAGTGAAAAACCAAGTAAGGAAGACATAAAGAAAACCGTAAAAGTTGTTGTTATTGTTAAACAGAATCGACATCATTCCACTCCAGGCAAACCCATAGGTGCTCAGTCTCCCTCAGTATATGTCAAAGAGTGTGAATGCTAAATGTTCCTGTAGCTTGCTGGTTGTATACATGACCGATGCATCCTCTCATTCGTCCATCTCTGCTAGCCTTAGGTTTGATGCCAAATTCCAACAGTCTTAACCTTGATGATTCATCTCTTGTAGCGTCATGCTCTAACAGGCAATTATTAATTGTTCTCAGTATATCTGCCTTTTCCATATCCATTGTCCCCACTGTGGGTGCTCTTGATGCTAGTCTGTCAGCTCTCTCATTACCGCTTACCCCTGCATGACCAGGACAATAGATCCACACCATCTTCTGCAGATTCGAAGCTTCTATGAATGTTTTCCATTTTGTATTTTCCATGTAAAAGTTATAAGATCTGGAAAATTTCAGGCTTAGATGACATTTCAGCAGAGGTCATCAAAGCAGACACTGACACAACTTACAGAGATAGTATACAAACTGAATGGAAAAGTCTGGGAGAAGAAGGAATAGTAGACAGGAAGTAAGGATATAAGTTGTTGTTGAAGGGAAATTTTTAACAAGATTGAATAAAGTACAGAGGAATAATTTGCCAGGAAAAATATTAAATAGGATCATCCTGGAGGGATTAAAAGAGGGAATGGAGAGACAATTCTTCTTCTTCATCCACTCGAATATTTTCAAAGAAAGCAGTAGTCAGCTTGAGGCTATTTGCATCTCCATAGTTTTTTTTTCGAAAATGGTACTGGTGACGGCCATATGTGCATTCTCTGTTCCTCATATGTTAGGCATCTTTGAAGTAGATGTTCAGCAGTCATTTTTATCAGTGCCACAGTTACACTTATTGGTAGTTTCTATCTTTAGCTTGTTGAATAGATGATATCCCATTTTGTTGTGGCCAGTGCAGCGTCTGAAGGTTACCACTTGTTCTCTTCTGCTGAGCCGGTAATATGCATCATTTTGTGTGTGTCCTGGATGCTCTGCATCACATTTATTTTCTTTATCTGGTTCTGATAAAACTCTTTGCCTCTTCAAAAGTTAGACTTGTATCAGGTTGAGGTAGATTTCTACTTTCCTTTGCAAATCTGTCATCCTCTTCATTGCCAGTGATGCTACAATGAGATGGGATCCATTGTGTCACAACTCTTTTGAATTGTTGGCATAGTTTGTGGAGCACTACTATTAGGTCATCCAGGTCTGCGTTATTCTGGCACCTCAGCATTGCAACCACTGACAGTGCATCTGTGAAGAAAACAACTTGTCTCTCTGTGCTTTTCTCTGTCATTAGAACAGTGGATTAACTAACATACTAAGATATTTGAAAGGAAATAGGTGGGGAACAAGAACTAACACATATTATTTATATTCTATAAATATTTCATTAAAGCAAACATAGACTATGCAGGTGTAATGTATGACTCAGCAGTATACAATCATCATAATTTTCCTTGGCACTCCGTACAAAGCATGGAGTCATACTGCAGCATGTCCCCTGGCAAGAAGCCTGCATCAAGCATTCATATGCTCTTGCCGTGGTAGTTTCTATGGCACTTGATTTTACAAGATGAGGTTGACATCCCCATGTTAGTCACCTTGCACGACATACCTGAGGGTGCAGTAGTCAAATTCTTTCTTTGTCTCTTCGGAGACCCCTCGGGAACTACATGGGGGGGAAGGAGGTGTGAGGGTGGGCATTCTGCCCTGCATGACAGACAGAAGGGGGGAGCTATGAGACACAATTATGGCAGTACTGTACTGTTTAATAATCCATGGGCAAGCATAATATATTTTTTCTGTGTTTTATGAGAGTGGAAGTGTCAAAGGAAGGATCCGCCCCAGGTGCCAAATACTTTAAGTACGCCCCTGGACAGGATACAGCACCAGGCTATGGGGCTGTACTGACTATGGGTTAAAACTGGCAGACATATTTTTTTTATATTTCTATTTTTACCTACGACCTGTGTCTCCTCAGACTGGTGCCCCCGCCAAGACGTTGTTTCTGCTCTCATGCCTGTTTGTGGTGTCCATGTTGCCCGGACGAGCAGCTTGCGCTCATCAATTTGAAGACGTTGTAGGAGTGCTGGCCGTTCTCAGTACCTCTCCATACTTTCTCTTTTTTTGTAGGTGAGTGTGGCCAGGAGTATTTTAAACTGCTAATTTATAAAATTTTAATAATCTTTCTCTGTAATCTGATCCAATGAAGCCTTCGCTCACATGAATATCTTCTAACTTTATTCCCTTTTATTGATGGCCTTTTTTATTGTTTTACATTCTCAACGCTTAAACACTGGTGATGGATAGGGCACACATTGAGTAAACATGTTGATAGCATTACAAGGCAGTCCTTGTTCTGGAGTTCCCAGGGTAAACGAATCAGACGTAGACCAAACAAACACATGGAGAATATAGCTGGACACAGACATGAAGGGCATGAAGAAGAGATGGAAAGACGTTGAGCTGATGGCATGGGACAAGAAGACGTTGAGCTGATGGCATGGGACAAGAAGACGTTGAGCTGATGGCACGGGACAAGAAGACGTTGAGCTGATGGCATAGGACAAGAAGACATGGAAAGATGTTGAGCTGATGGCACGAGACAAGAAGACGTTGAGCTGATGGCATGGGACAAGAAGACGTTGAGCTGAAGGTACGGGACAAGAAGACGTTGAGCTGATGGCATGGGACAAGAAGACATGGCATAAGTTTATTAAAGGTCTATGCTCCTTGGGGAGCTGAAAGCTGTTAGGGATTCTTATTATTTTGGTTTTTTTTTTTTTTTTTTTTTGTGGTTTTAAGGACCATCTTCTTTGCACATGTACAACTCCATCAGTGCTCCAACCTACTTCCTTAGATCACACAAGGAGGATCTCAGCATGATCTCCTATCACCAGGGAGGCTCCCAGCGTGTGTATACAGGAATCACACATTCTATAAATATTTTTCTGGTGGGTAGGTTTCCTATTTTTGTTTATTTTGCCGGGGCAGCGGCCATATGGCCTACTCTTTACGATTTCCCAACTGCCGTAGGATTTTTAACGTACGCAACTTCACACAGGTCCTCCTATGTTTTTGCCCTTATCAGAAAAGACTAGGCATCTGATCTCACTACCCAGGAGATCAGGGGGAGAGTACGACCTCATTAGGAACCACTGATTCTGAAAATAAATTTCCATCCAATTATAATCCCTGTACTTTAGAATTAGAGACAGACACATTACCTCTTAGTCATATCGACCTATACTCGAGTATATACGGTGTGTGTATATGTATGTGTATAATGGTTGTGAATTAGCTGAAGAACATTTTGACACATTGGAATTCCTTTTATGTGCCAGAAATATGTTTCTTTTTTTAGCATGCAAAATACATGAGTAAATATGACTATAATCAGACATGCATACCAGGCATTGGAAGAACAATGTGCTATATTATGACACACCATATAGCTCATGAGGTAGAAAAAGTTGATCTATCCATGCCCCACTATTCCCGTGATTGAGAAAATAAGATATAAAGTCTACTCATCCATCAACAGAGCAACCATTTTTGTTTCTCTTCTCAGGGGTTTTCGCATTGTGGGCCCGTCTGTTGTTATGATTTATCACATGATCCGCAAGGACTTGCTTCAGTTCTTCATCATTTATGTCGTGTTCATCATTGGATTTTCGCAAGGTAAGTTGGGTTATCATATTTTGTTGCTCATGACATTTCTACTGAGTCCTTCAAAAAATTGCATACGAAGACTCGGCATACGCATTTATTGTAATAAAGTAATCAATATGTAGATTGCATATTTGGCATATTTTAATAGCTAACACTTTACTGGTATGTGCCATTATATGTAAAAGGGGATAAATTTAAAATGTAATTACTCGTCCAGAAAGCACTATAAGAGTAAGTAAGGAGGGAGGGGGTAAAAGATCCCGTTTACATGCCCACTGAGGCATATTGGGAATATGGTGTTAGGCCCATATTTTCTCGACCATCGGCACACTAGAGGTGATGTGGTCAGCATCACGCCGGCTGCCTTAACCTTCCCAGAGTTGCTCTGGTATCCAGTTGGGGCTGGGTCAACCCAGGAGCCGTTTGCAGTCTAAAAAAAATCCCACCTCAACTGGGGATCGAACCATGGACCACTGAGTTAGGAAGCCAGTGCACTAACCACTGTGCTACCGTAAGTGGAACAGTTTAAAAAGTTGGAAGTACATTTAAATAATAGCCCCTTCAGTCATAACTAACTATGGTAATGCGCCCCTGAGGTGACAGCCCTCAGATGCTTATTTTCCTGGTGTTCCTTTCGACGTTTTCTTCTCTCTTCTGCTTGTTGTGTGAGCTTCTTTTTGCCCAATCTGAGGTGGCGCCGCAGATAGCATCGCCACTTGGTGCTGTCGGCAGCTTCATCCTCCTCCGTTGCTGGATTTATTTCCAGTGCCCTCATGTCTCTCTTGCACACATCTTTGAATCTCAGCTGCGGTCGCTCAACTGTTCTTTTGCCATCTGCCAGTTGTCTGTAGAAGATATCTTTCGGGATGCGACCATCTTCCATACAGCAGACATGGCCCAGCCAGCGTAGTCTGCGCTGTCTAAGCAGTGTATACATGCTTTGAAGGCCAGCTCGTGACAACAGCTTGACATTTGTCTAGATTTAAATACCAAGGCACATTAATAACATCGGATGAAAGATGCATCTCAGAGGTGAAAAATAAAATAGCCAATAAAAGCAAGAGTTCCATAAATGAAAAGTATTTTATGTAACAACTCTTTGTCAGTGGAAGTAAGAAAGAGAGTTCATCAGTGTTATATAGAGCCAGTCCTGACATATGGAAGTCAGTCATGGACAGTTAGGAAAGATATAGGAAAAGCAGTAGAGGCCACAGAGATGTGGTTTGACAGAAGAGTGTTGAGAATACCATGGACAGATCAAAGGAGTAATGAGGAAGAAACCAGTGCACAAAAGAAGCTTAATTCTTACATTACAGATAAGCAATCTACTTTCTTTGGGCATGTTATGAGAACCAAGAAAGCATGACTATATCGTAACAGCTTGAAAGATTGAAGGAAAAAAAGAGATGTGAGGATGGCAAAGAGAGAATAAACTGGACAGTTTAACATCATGGTATGGGAAGAGCTCGACAACAGAACTGATAAACAGTGCTGAAGACAGGAAGTTGTGGAGAAACATGATCACCTACGCTATCAAGCATGGTACTTGAAGAAAAGAAGAAGAAATGTAAAACAGTAGACATCCTGAAAAAGAAACTGTAATAATAAGTGGACATTAGACAATGCATTACATTTGTTGGTAATTACTGGTTCTACGTAACAAGTGAATAACACCCATTGATAACTGTCATACAGCCAAGGAACAGTTAAAATTCTAAGATTGCCCTCTAAAAAACTTTCTTAGAGTGTACATCTAAAAAGCACCACACACACAAAATTTAGAATGCCCATGTTAAAAGAACACTTATGCAACACTATAGGGATACTTTACAAATTACGTTAGTGCCAGGAAAAATATTGAAGAGCATCATCCTGGAGAGATAAAAAAAAAAAAGTACATAGATAGACAACTGAGAGATGAACAAGCAGGCTTTAAGCAAAACAGATCCGGTACCAGATAGCCAGATTGAGAATAATAGTGGAACAAAGTTTGGAGTGGAACTCGCCTCTTTAAATTGAATTTGTGGACTATGAAAAGGCATTTGACAGTATTGATGGAGAATCACTTTGGAAATTGATGAGGCATTTTCCCTGAAGATCATTAACTTAATAAAGAAAACAAATGAAAACATGACATGCAGAGTTCTTCATGAAGGACAACATATAGAACTATTTGAGATAAGAACTGAATGCAACAGGGATGCCCCTTGTCACCATTTCTCTTCCCATTGGCTATAGATTGGGTTATGAAAACGTTGACGTCAGCCAACAGAAGTGGAGACCAGTTGGCTAAACAGCTTGACAATTTATGTTTTACCTACAACCTGGCCCTTCTGTCCCATTAACGTAATCAAATGCAAGACAGGATGAGAATGCATGATGAGAGGTCACAGCAAGTGGGTTTGAAAATACACAAGGAGAAAACAAAGATAATTAATGAGAATAAATGCAAGGAAATGATAACAGTATAGCACTTGAAGAGACGCCACAGCAAGATGTGGAGTCTTATGTATACCTTGTCAGCAATATAGACACTGTTGGAGGAATAGACAAGCATTTCAAAATAAGAGTACAGGAAGCTGCAGTATCTTTAGCTGCAGCATCTTTCATTGCACTGGGAAATGTATGGAGATTGAGAGAGATCAAATGGAACACAGATCAGAATCTTTAGTTCAAATGTCACATCAGTCTTATTGTATGGATCTGAAACATGGAGGACAACAAAAACAGCAACCAAAAAGCTACAGACTGTCATAAATGGGTGGGAGAATTGAAGTGGTATACTAAGGTGGAAATGATGCAGACAAATACCAGTGGAACAAGGGATGAGAAGAAGATGCTGGCAATGGATAAGACACACATTGAGGAAACCTGTTGATAGCATTACCAGGCAGTCTTTGTTCTGGAACCCCCAGGGTGAGTAAGGTGGAGGGAGACCAAGGAACACATGGAGAAGAGAAGTGGAAACAGACATGCAGGGGATGAAGATGACATGGAAAGACCTTGAGCAGACGGCACAGGACAAGAAGATTTGGCATACGTTTGTTGCAGGCTCTTAAGGGGGCTGATGATGATAATCTTAAAAAAAAAAAACTCTTTGAATGAATTAGGGGGTCGGAGTGGATAAGAGGTAAAGCATTCACCTCTGATTCTAAAGGTGCCAGGTTTGCTCCCAGTACATGGAATTGATGGAGATTTTTCAGAACCATTGGTTCCTTAATGATGTCATACAACCCCCTGGTCTCCTGGGTAGTGAGATCAGATGCCTAGCCTTCTCAGATAAGGGTGAAAAAATAGGAGGTCCCATGTGCAAGTTGTGCACGTAAAAAATTCCTCTGCAGTTGGAAATCTTAAAGAGTAGGCCATATGGCCGCTGCCGTTGCAAAATTTTCAGTATGTAAAAAATTTCTATTTAAGACAATTTTGTGTATACGTTTCACTTATCAGTAAAAAGGTAACGGTAAAGGATCCCGTTAAATGCCCCATTGAGGCATATTGGGAATATGGTGTTAGGCCCATATTTTCATGACCATCGGGCACACGAGGGGTAATGTGGTCAGCATCATGCCGGCCACCTTAACTTTCCTAGAGTTACTCTGGTATCCGATTCATGAGGCTGGGTTGACCCTGGAGTTGTTTGTGGTCTTAACTCTTAGTATACGAGCGGCCTTCTAGAGAGGCCGATGACACTGACAAACAACATTTTTCTTTCTTATATAAGAATAAGTGTTCTTAGGTCAGTTTCTTGCGCTGATTTCAAATCTGAAATCCGTTTATCTCTATCACGTCGGGTTCTTAAGATATTTGTGAATAAATATATTTTTGGGAAACCGTTATTTGCTCCGTTTCATTTTTACTATATAACTTATTAAAAATTAATAAAAAGCAACATAATTCTACTTTTTATACTGCTAAAAGATGCATGACATATGTTACGCGATTTTTCAAATAGTTACTGTGTTTTGAAATAATTCTGAGCAAAATATGGCTTCTAGAAGTTGTAGAAATTCGGCTGATCTGTTCTGTTACGTGTGCGGATATTTTACCGATGGTGTTGACCAGAAAAAAACTTTACACCATTACTAAAGAAAGCATATGAACTTTATTTCGATTCGAAAGTTGATGATGCAAATAAATCTTGGAAGCCAAATGCAGTTTGTTTGATACATTGGCAGGTTGGTTACGAAAATCGCCGAAGCATAAGTCGATGCCTTTTGGAGTGCCAGTAATATGGCGTGAACATACAAATCACACTACTGATTGTTACTTCTGCTTAACAAATATCCATGGTTTCACTTTTAAAACTAGAAAGTCTGTGGTTTATTCAAATATTGAATTGGTTTCGAAACCAGTGCCTCATGATCCAATCACGTGTCCGATCCAAGTACCACCAGAACATAATCCGTTGGACGTGAATGAACCATCAGAAAGTGATAGTTTACCTGCTTTAGAAACTAATTCTGACTCAGATTACATACCGGTGAATGATGGTGTTTACTTAATTAACCATTCAGAACTTTCAGATCTAATACGTGATCTCGCTCTTACCAAAGGACAAGCGGAATTACTCGGTTCGCGACTCAAAGACTGGAATCTTTTAGCGCCCAATACTCCGATATCTAAATTTCGTCATAGACACAGAGAACTTGTTCAATACTTTGAGATGGATGATGACATTTGCTATTGCAAAGATGTAAACGGTCATGAGCACATAGTCAACGAATGGCGATTTTTCACGATTCAGAGAAAAGCTGTGCATTAACAGATATTTTCATCAATTCTTCGCCTAATTGGTATGAAAAGAAACTTATGACATTTGGCTATTGAAAAAAGAATTAAAGTACAATGACTACCAAACGACGTTTGGAACCTAAAAGACCGTTACTAAATTTTGTTTTTGCATGGGACATGGCAGAATTTATGCAAGAAAGTGTGGGCATCGAACGTATGCAATATCTTAACCATTCCTTGATTTGCTCGAGTATAATCAGACGTCATATTTTAACTGGAATAAATGTGCCCATTTAACCTGGGCGCCAGTGGTTTTGATGCTGTTCAAAATATTGGCCAGAGTAACTAGTTTGTTTTTGTACATTCCAATGGGATGACATATGATAGATAGGTGGCGCTAATAGTTCTGATTTGTGAAGTGTAGAAAGTGAAGATGAGTGTCTTTAATTACATAAATTGGGAGCCGCGCTGGTGTAATGGCTACAGCGTTGTACTGGCGACCAGGTTTTCATGGTTCAAACCCGGGCGTCAGCATTTGAAGGAATGTTTACGACCGGAAATTTGACTGAATAACCTGAACGGCTCCTGCACATAAATCCCATGTGGATGGGAAGGAGCAAAGCTCCTGACCGGGTTGGAAGGAAAGTCCACTGACCCCCAGCCTCGCAATGACATGTCATTGGGCCAAAAGAGCTGGAAAGCTTGAGTGCCGCTCGTTAGAGAAAAAAAAAAAAAAAAATTACATAAATAATTTTAAAAACCTGAAAGTTTTCTGTAAAAATACTCGACAGGAAAGTGGTTAACATAATTTATGCTCATACAAGCATTTTACATTGCTTTTGAGGTGGTGCCACGTATAATATAGGTCACTGTACACACTTGTAGATTTCTCAAAGTTTTAGTAACTAACATTTGCTTTATTTGTTACAGTAAATTTTATAGTGCTGTCAGCATTACTAACACTTTTTGGCTTTAAATAATTTCAGCAGTTTTTTTGTAACGGTTCTTGTTTTTGTTTATACAGTTTAGTATTTTTTTAAAAGGAGGAATATGTCAGTTATTCCCCGCAATAAATGGTTGAAAACCACAGTTAATATCTCGTTTGTACAATTTCATTGTTAAACCTTCTTAGTAGTCATTAAAACATTGATAATTCAAGCACTGACAAACAACTCTTCTGTACAGTTTGTCTGCATTTAACAACTTATAAGCCCCTGCTATTGTTCGTACGGTACCCACTGGTTATGCTTCTGCTGTTTCTCCCTCATGTTGTCTTGAGGTGCGCATGCTTTCTCTTTCTTGTGCTGTTTTGTTTGTGATAGAGTTTGCATCCTGGTACTGAACAAGCCCCATTGCATTATTTTCAATGGTAGGCATGTTATTTACAGTAAAAGTCCAAAATTCCAGATGCCAGAAATCCAGATCACCTGAGAATCCGTACTTTTTTTAAAACTCAAACTTTTTAAAATTTCTGGGCTTTTGTAAGTGTTCCATCCACAAGCAGTGCAGCATATGCAACAGAAGTCGCGGAAGTAAACGAATAAAAATACTCCTTTTGATAAATGAAGCATTCTGTATTTGTTAACTCTTTGACTCCGGGACAACGCTCAAAGCATTGTTCAGATTTGACACCCGTGCCAAAACAACTCTCTGAGCATTGTTTTTAGTCTATCTTTCTTTCTTTCTTAATCAGAACTTCTTCTACCCCATAAACAGAGTGTAGAGGTGACCCAAAGAGCACAAGGCTCACGGGTAAAACATGCAATCAAAGTGTTTGACAAACAGGTGATTAGCCTTTAAATTACGGCACAGGGTGGAAAATAATTGTGAAGTCAAAGAGTTAATGAATAAACCAACAGAATTTGCCTGTTCATCTCTTCTTTATTCTTCCTTAAATTTGAATTTTTAAAGTTCTGCCCGAGAGTCAGGAAAATTTGAAAATCCGGACCGATCTAATCCCCAAGCAGTCCGCATTTTCGGACTTTTACTGTAAATGCCTGATGTAGTTCCCAAGAGTCTCAGAGGAGACAAAGAATGAATAGTACTGTAGCTTCCTCAGGTATGTCACAAGATTTAGCTAATATGCTATTTCACATTGGGCTGGCAACTTTATCATGTAAAAGAAATTGCTACATAAACCACAGCACCAATATAGAGTGCAAGATTGCTATGGTGCAAGATTGCTATGGTGCAAGATTGCTATGGTGCAGGCTTCCTGCAAGGGAACCAGCTGCAATGGTGGCTTCACACCCAATGAGAAACAAATAAGGGAAATGATGAAGTTGCTGACCTGTTGTCATGAATGTCACCAGACAGAAGATCATGGAAGCACAAGTTTTTGTCTTGCATTCCAATTTGCCAGAGCTTTCAAGTCATGTTTAAGAAGACATTTATTGGTTGAACAATCTATAAAAATACAAGAGTTTGATCTTTGCAATTAAATTGATTCAAGATGTCAAAAAGCCAGCGCAGTGACTTATGAATTGTCACCACAGCTCAAACATCTGAATATCGGGTATGGATACTAAATGACAGGAGCTGCCTAGCACAGTGGTTAGTGCACTGGCTTCCTAAATTGGTGATCCATGGTTTGATCCCCAGTTGAGGGGGGATTCTTTAGACCGCAAACGGCTCCGGGGTCGACTCAGCCTCATGAATTGGGTACCAGGTTTGGCCATCTCATGAGACATAGCACACGATGAGTTACCACTATGAGCCTACAACTGTAGATATGGTTTCAGGGCACATGAGGCAGATGGATAGACAACATCACAGAAATCTGACAACAACATAGGCTCACAGCAGCCAATGCAATACACTGGATCAGGAACACAAACTTTAGCTCTGCACTACATTTTGTGGGAACAATGGAGGCATATCTGAAGTCATCCTTATATGATCAACAGCCAGAGGCGGATCTGCTATGAAGCTAATGAAGCTCAAGCTTCAGGGCCCCCAAGTCCAATTTTCTCTATATGTTTCTTTCCCATCCCTCAACATTTTTTAAGGGGCCCCTCCAAGAGTTCAAGCTTCAGAGCCCCCAAAATGTAGATCCGCCATTGCCAACAGCTAAGTACAATACAATGCCATAATATACAAACATGGAAGTGAACCTCTGCCTGTGAGGCTTATTACACCCTCATTGACTCTTGAAATCATCCACACACTTCCAGGTATTCCCCCTGTTGAGAACCCAGCATTGCACACTAAACTTGGGAGGATTCACTTGAGCCCCAGACGTTCTTTGGCTTTTACCTGGTTGGTTGCATGCAGGAGGATTTCACTATGGATATAGGCAGGGACAGCTGAGAAGTGCGTGTGTGTAAAATGGGACTATTCCTTAGGAGAGCTGAGAACCAGAGCACAGTATTTAGCTCTGCATATTTGGAGAGCCCCTTTTGATGACAGGGAATTTACAGTGTGCCACGTGCTTCTTTCTGCTAGCTTGGGACTGGATGTGACAATCCTTTAAATGCCAGCCAAGCTGGAGAAACTGCAGCTCATGACTTCAACTCAACATGTTTGGGAATGGTAGAAAAGCCACAGGAAAAGCCCCAGGATCTACAGTGTAGATAATACCAAGGAGTCTTCAACTTGGTATTGGCTGCAAAAGAGCGAGAAACTCAGCAACCCTAGTTAAACAACAACAATGACAACAGTGAAAGGAAAAAGTAAATGTAAAGTAAGATCTTGTAATTGAATGTTCTTCCCTTTTTAGCTGTAATATGGAAACTCAGACAAGAACCAGACAAGTGCCAGTGGAACAAGAGTTGAGAAGAAGACGCTGGCGATGGATAGGACACACATTGAGGAAACCTGTTGATAGCATTACAAGGCAGTCCTTGTTCTGGAATCCACAGGGAAAGAGAGGCAGAGGTAGACCAAAAAACACATGGAGAAGAGAACTGGATACAAAGGTGAAAATGATGAGGAAAACATGGAAAGAACTTGAGCGAATGGCGCAGGACAGGAAGACTTGGCATGTGTTTGTTGAAGGCCTATGCTCCTCGGGGAGCTAAAGGGTATTGATTGATGGAAACTCAGGAGTTATTTGCACTCTCTAGATAGTTTGGAAAGACAACTATTCTATAAATGAGAAAACATTTTAAATGGCAGAACTAGTAATTCCTCTCCCAGCTTTGGTATATTATTGTTTATTAAATCCAGACACGGATAGATAATCAAAAGATCATAAATTGAGGATTGTGTGGTTATAAATCTTGACTTCTGGATGCGAGTCATGGGCAATAAACTACAACCTATAAAAGCCAGCTCCAAACCTCAGAAGTGAGGTATCTGAGGAATGTGGTTGAAGTAACAAGAGGAGACATGGTCCGCAACCAGACTATACGTCATGACTTCAAAACCCAGCCCCTGTAAACGCGAGTGTACAAGTCTGAATTATGATGGTTTGGCCATGTCTGCAGAATGGGAGAAGATTGGCTACCATGACAAATATGGGAAACCAAAAGCCAGGGATCCAGACCTCCAGGATGACCCAGAATTCACTAGGAGGACATCAGGCAATATCTGAAGGACCGACAACTAGATTGGAAACAGCCTGGAGGAAGATATATATATATATATATATATATATATAAACAAATAAAACGGTATTGAATCAGTTTTACAAATTAACGGTACACAGGAAACAAGGGACGTTTCAGGTGTCACCCTTCGTCAGCCACAGTTACAAACAGGCAACAAGGACAAGAAATATAGACTACATACAAGTGCAATCACATAATATATATTAACACAGATGAAAAGCAATAATAAAGCAAGGAAACTACACAGCCAAAAAGAATTAATCAATACAAGAAATTCAACAATCAACAAAAATCAAAAGCAGAAAATGGAATTAAAAAACAAGAAGTCCTGCTATAAAACTCTCCGCTGAAAGAATCGGGCAAGTAATGAACACTGGTCCCAATGGCATCCAAACTGGAGGAAGATAGCTGATAGGATAGTTTGGTGCTCTCTCTGGCAAACCTCCATACCCCAGGGTAGAAGAGGAACGACTAAGTAAGTAAGTGGTTATAATAACCACAAGTAATTATTTTGTTTGCGACATCACAAGACTATGCTTGATGTTGTTGTATGCTGAAAAAGACGGGGGGGGGGGGGGCTGTGAGGATACAAAGAAAGTATAAAGACTTCTGCATGCTCAGGCATGTCATACAAGGTGACTGATATGAGACTGCGGATTTGGGCTGGCAACCTCACCATGTAAAACAAATTGCCACAGAAGCCACCGCTAAAAGAGCCTGTGACTGCCTGGTACTGGCTTCCTGCAAGGGGACCAGCTGTAGTGGTGGCTCACTGCATTGTGGGAGTGCAGAAGAAAAAAATGAGGGTGATGATATATTTGTTTCGACAGTTTAGTTTTGATTTTAAGGACTTTCTTCATTGCAAACGGACTACTCCATCAGTGCTTCAATCTCCTCCCTTAGTTCACACAAGGAGGATCTCAGCATAGTTCACAAACTATATAGGAATCACACATTCTATAAATATTTTTGTGGTGGGTAGGTTTCTAATTTTTTTTAATTTGGCCAGGGCAGCGGCTTTATGGCCTGCTCTTTACGATTTCCAACTGCCATGGGATTTTTAACGAGCGCAACTTGCACAAGGGATCTCCTATTTTTTTCACCCTAAACCGAGAAGGCTAGGCATCCGTTCTCACTACCCAGGAGACCAGGGCGGAGTGTGACATCATTAGGGACCACTGGTTCTGACAAAAAAATGTTTCCATAAATAATTTTCCCTCAACTGGGAATCGAACCTGGTACCTCTAGAACTTGAGGCGGACACCATACCTCTTAGCCACTCCGACCCCCATTCGACAGTTTAGTTCATTTTGAAAAAAAAAAAAATTGTAAATAATCCAACCACAAAATTTTGATGCTCTTAGGTTTCCACACTACAAATGAAAACAGAAGACACTCAAATCAAACGACCTGGTTCTTTCATATTATTAAGATACCACAAAACTTAGATTTCTCCTCATTGCATGTGCATGACCTAATCTCACAGTTCTGTGCTTTCTTGTCTGTGCATTTCAGCCATGTATATTATATTTATGGGCTACGTGGGAAGCCCATTTGAAAAGCCTGAAGAATCTATTATGGGAATGATCATAATGTCCCTCGGCCAGTTTGGGGACTTTTATGACACTTTTGATGCCACCCGTTACCCTGAAATGGGAAAAGTAGGCCTGAACAAACAAATAAATATTTGGATGTGCTGTTTTCTTTAAATAAAAATGTACCTTCCCTGTCATGAATTTCCAGCCTGCTTGATGTTAGATTAGATGTAGAACTGTAGCTAAATGTGTTTTATTTGTTTGGTTGTTTTCTTTGTTTTATTTGTGCATTACTGTCAGTATTCAATGGGGGAGGAACAATTAGGAAAAGCCGTTACTTCACATTTTCAACTTTTGGTAAATAAGAATGTCAAAATAGATACATTTATTTGATAGAGTAGATATATCTAGTTGATAAGGTGGATACATTTTGTTGAAAGATTAGATACATTTTGTTGATAGAGTAGATACATTTTGTTGATAGAGTAGATACATTTTGTTGATAGAGTAGATACATCTGGTTGATAAAGTAGATACATTTGGTTGATAAAGTAGACACATTTGGTTCATAAAATGAAAACATTTGGTTGTTGAAATGAATACATTTGGTTGATAAAGTAGTTATATTGTATTGATAAAGTAAATACATTTGGTTGATAAAGTACATACATTTAGTTGTTAAAATGAATATATTTGGTTGATAAAGTATATATATTTGGTTGATAGAGTAGATACATCTGGTTGATAAAGTAGATACATTTTGTTGATAGAGTAGATACATCTGGTTGATAAAGTAGATACATTACATTCATAAAATGAATACATTTGATTGTTAACGTAAATACATTTGGTTGATAAGATAGATATATTTGGTTGATAGAGTAGATACAACTGGTTGACAAAGTAGATACATTTGGTTCATAAAATGAATACATTTGGTTGTTAAAGTGAATACATTTGGTTGATAAATTAGATAAAAAGTGAGTATACTACTGAAACCAAATAATGTGAATCAATCATAAAAAAGTATAATAAGATTATGAGCACTTTTAGAAGATATAGAGCAGATTAAATTTTTTTATTTAACTCTTTAAGCCCCAAGCAAAAAGCAGGGTTTGGCCCAAACAAAAACGGCCACCCCAGTGCTTTTGTATAGTTGTTGTTTGGAAAAAAAATATTTTTTTAATGTTTATATGCATAAATACGAGTTATTTAAAATGAAAGTACTTCCTGTCGGAAATGACGTTTTGGGTTGTTAACATTGGAACAGAGCTCTAGATCTAGACAGGAGCAAAAAATCCGAAGCCCTTAAATGGCTCCTGGGCCAAATAGGTCTAAACCCTGAGCCACTATAGTGGCTCTTGGGGCTTAAAGAGTTAAATTAGACTTAGTCCCCAAGAAGATTCTGTGAAGATTTAGAGATTTCACTTATACAGTGTCTCCGCTTGATGGGGTGACCAGCTCCCTTCTTCATTGCTTTTGCCTTCCAAAAACCTGGTTTTCTACCCAAGTGAATAGACCTACTTAGAATGTGTTCAGACGAAGGATTTTGACATATTTAGATTCAGGAGAATATAAATTATCTGAATATAGACAAATCTCAGTTTTCATTTTGGTGCTGTTTTTAAAATGTGCTGTAGTTCGTCACTTAAAGGGGTATTCTTTTGGCTGAATTCCTATTTTAATTGCATGGATTGACAGCTTCACCATAAAATGTGGCTCGTGGTCATAAAAAGTTTTGAGAACCTTTTGCTTTAGTTTATGTGTTACATCTAGATTTTTTAGTTGTCAGAATATTTATTGTCTCGTATATCTCCCATTTGTGTTTTATGAACGTCTGCACTGT
Organism: Oreohelix idahoensis; assembly: GCA_024509875.1. Classification (NCBI taxonomy): domain Eukaryota; kingdom Metazoa; phylum Mollusca; class Gastropoda; order Stylommatophora; family Oreohelicidae; genus Oreohelix; species Oreohelix idahoensis. The sequence goes on along the minus strand of JAMPIV010008314.1, from coordinate 660,199 downwards.
TATACCTGGGTAGTGTCAAAGCATATTTGTCCTAAAATATTATGAGAGTTTTCATAGGAGCTGAACATTCAAAGATGACCCAGTTATGCAATAAATTAATTTCAAAAAATTAAAAATGAAATTAAAACTGTGGAGAGGTTAAGCAGAAATAATTATGTTTTTTTTAATTACTCATGATTGATAAATTTTTGGACCATGCACAGAAAAAAAAAACTGATGTTTGCATACATGCCACACCTCGCAGATGAAAAACCTGTACAAAAATCCAAAACCCTGTACAAAGACCCGCAAAACCTGTACAAAGACTGAAAAAACAAACATCAAAAGAGTTAATTCGTGTAAAAATATTTTCAATTACAGTGGGCTGCATTATAAATGAGGCACGGGGACTTTGCCTTTTAAAGCAGGTCTTCACTTATTTTAAAACCCAAACAATAAATGTCTGAGTTTATTTTACACTGTAAAAATAATGTGATGGTGTCATCTAGTCTATTTCTGTGCTTAATTATCACTAACAGACTGGGAAATCCTGTGTTCAATAATACCTTATAAAAGAACTCTGAGACACAGTAATAAGGGGAATGGTTAGAAAACCTGTACAGAAATTATGTACAGGGTGTACACATCTGAAAATGCAAACACCTTGTACAGATTATGGGTAAACCATAGCATATGGCATTGCCTGTGTTTATGTTATACCTGGAATACCTGGTTCAAACCCCATATGGGTTATAATTTGAGTATATAGTGTTCCTTACTTATTCATAGCGCTGGTCTTTCGTAGCAATGGTGCCGGATTCGAATCGTGGTACTGACATGCTCCAGTCTACCCAGCTGTAAATGGGTACCCAACTCTGCTCTTTGAGTTAGGGAAGGAAAAGGCAGCAAGGAAGGAAACTGGTCACCCCACATCTCGATAATGGACCTGGTATAGTGAAGTCTCTAACACTTTACTCCTCTGCAGCAGTATCTGCTATGAGACTACCTTGACCTTTTTTACTTATTCATAATTTGTTTGTTCCCTAAAACATAAAAGCAAAAGTTAGGTTTTTAATAAACTACTGTTCACCTGTAGTTTTAAGTTTAGTAAAGATGAAGACCAAACTTGGTGCTGATACTTCACCCATATGAAAAACCAGACACAAAGATGTCAAGGCTAGAATAGCACTCAATTAACATAACTAATACACGTTAGTTTGGGGCTGGCTACCTCATCACGTAAAATAAATTGCCACAAAAACAACTTCTACAAGAGCATATGAATACTTGGTGCAAGATACATGCACGGGGAGCAGCTGGAGTGGTTGCCCCTTGCTCTGTAAGGAACGCGGATAAAAAACATGATGATGATGAATATACATGTTAGATTTGCTATCACAATAGGGCGACTTCGGGCGATTTTTAAACACATTTTGGGCGACTTTTGCATGATTTTTTTAATACATTTTGGGCGACTTTACACAAATGTGGGTGACTTTTTGAATGCAATTTGGGTGACATCTGGAAACCAAAAAAAATCCGGTTTCCAAAACACAGCTATCCCCAAGGATTTTGGATAAAAAGATACAGACCTGTAGGAGTTTTGACCAAGCATGTCCCTTCAACCTAGCTAGTCGGTTATATTAGGGCGCAGTCCAAATATAAAAGACAGTTTGGTATGTTGCCACAGTCTTACCCTCAACAGACAATACAGTAGCACTGAAACCCTGATATTCACTTCCGTTATGAAGGTCTGTGAATGGTGATTTGTGCGGATGTTTTCATTTTTTTATATTTTGTAAAATCCGACTTCAGTACATAGGTCCTTGTCGTGGATCCCGAGGGGTATACTGACCATAGGTTGGGAATCGCTGAATTAGAGGATTAGTGTCTGGTATTGGTGTTGCTTTGTGATTAGATTTTTTGTCTTCAGTGTGTTTCTTTCCTTCTCAGCTGTTTATATTCCATTCCGTATGGAAAACAATGTGTTCTCCAACCCGCTTGACAATATCCTGGGCATGTTTTCTATGTCTGTTGGAGATTTTGAAGACCTGTATGGGTATTTTACGGAACTACCATCACCATTTCAAGGCCTCATTAAAGTGGGTATTCTGTGTGTAACTGTATGTAACAAGCCATATGTTAGTGGGTATTCTGTGTGTAACAAGGCACGTGTTAGTGGGTATTCTGTGTGTAAATGTATGTAACAAGGCACATGTTAGTGGGTATTCTGTGTGTAACTGTATGTAACGAGGCACAAGTTAGTGGGTATTCTGTGTGTAACTATGTAACAAGGCACATGTTGGTGGGTATTCTGTGTGCAACTGTATGTAACAAGGCACATGTTAGTGGGTATTCTGTGTGTAACTGTATGTAACAAGGCACATATTAGTGGGTATTCTGTGAGTAAATGTATGTAACAAGGCACATATTGGTGGGTATTCTGTGTGTAACTGTATGTAAAAAGGAACATGTTAGTGGGTATTCTGTGTGTAACTATGTAACAAGGCACATGTTAATGGGTATTCTGTGTGTAACTATGTAACAAGAGACATGTTAGTTGGTATTCTGTATGTAACAAAGCCCATGTTAGTGGGTATTCTGTGTGTAACTATGTAACAAGGCACATATTAGTGGGTATTCTGTGTGTAACTGTATTTTTTTTTTTTTTTTTTGCGTACGCCCGCTAATACTCGAGGCGAAATCTCAGGTTATTATTTATGTCTAACCTGACATTGATTTTACGTGAGTATCCCTTTATTTCTTGTACAGAGACAGGTGTCCCTCGCCATTCAGGCAAATACTCGCCGATTTCGGAGGTACCCATTGCAGCAGGGTCGGCTCAGGAGCCGCCAGTCCCTGGTCGACGACACTCCTTCAAATGTCCTCGCCAGGTCTCGAGTTAATCCAGTCCAAATCCCGGTCGACGAAAAATCCTCAAATGCCGTCGCCCGGGTTTGATCCTGTATCACCCGGTCGCCAGAGCGGTGTTCTAACCACTACGCTAGCGCGGCTCCCTGTAACTGTATATAACAAGGCACATATTAGTGGGTATTCTGTGTGTAACTATGTAACAAGGCACATATTAGTGGGTATTCTGTGTGTAACTGTATGTAACAAGGCACATGTCAATGGGTATTCTGTGTGTAACTGTATGTAACAAGGCACGTGTTAGTGGGTATTCTGTGTGTAACAAGGGACATGTTAGTTGGTATTCTGTATGTAACAAAGCACATGTCAGTGGGTATTCTGTGTGTAACTGTATGTAACAAGGCACATATTAGTGGGTATTCTGTGTGTAACTGTATGTAACAAGGCACATGTCAGTGGGTATCCTGTGTGTAACTGTATGTAACAAGGCACATGTCAGTGGGTATTCTGTGTAACTGTATGTAACAAGGCACATGTTAGTGGGTATTCTGTGTGTAACTGTATGTAACAAGGCACGTGTTAGTGGGTATTCTGTGTGTAACTATGTAACAAGGCACATGTCAGTGGGTATTCTGTGTGTAACAAGGCACGTGTTATGTTACAGTTCAATTTCGTGATGTGAACAAGACGTATGAATTATTAATGTTGTATTAAAAGGAAATGGCATATGAAAATACATTCTCTTTAAAAGATTGTCTTAGTTGGTCTAAGTGATAAGCCCTGGGTAGTTCCTGGGGGTTTCTGAAGGGACACAGAAAGAATATGACAACTTGTCACAAAATGGATTTAGGACTAGAGACTGTCTACATATAGTGACAAGACAATAGTAAGAAGAAAGACTGAAATGATAGATTCAGATAGAAATATAGTGCAAAATGTGAAAGTTGAGACCATTGGCTCCGAGGTTGAGAACCGAGGTTGATTCTTTCCTCGCCACTTCGGACGTTTAAATTGCTATGGCCTCGAACCACCTCTAACTACCCTAAGGGGATAAGGTTCAAGTATGATTCACATACACCATGATACAGACAACATATAGCTACTGTACTTAAAGGAAATGACTGATGCCAGCTACAATTTATACAAGTTTATTATACACCTATAAACAACTCATATACATGTCAAATACAAAAAAAATGCGAGGATGCACTCCTGAAACAAAATCAAGCACAGTTAAAATGCATCAACCCCAACCCTTCTCCCACAATTGCAACCTGTATGGAGAAAGAAGGTAAGGTTAACTGAAATGAACTACACTGCACTTGATGTCGCCTACACTCCAAACTAGCTGTTCTAAATTCTAACTCTAAGTCCACTGATAGCTGGAACGACTACGAAGTCGTCTACACAATCTCTGCACAGACTTCGGTTCTACTCAGCCTATCCTGGAATCTCCTGAACACAACTAACTGCACCTCTAAACTTCAGCAGCGGTCCTCTGCTATGATTCACCAAAACTATCAGTTCTGCCTATCTGTGCTGACTTCAGTAGAGAGAATGTTTACCCTCTCTCTCTCCACTAACTCTGGAATTGATGACTAAGGTTTAAAAGAACCCCACTGGATTCTGGACTGGAACTGTAGCTGGCTTCTCCTAACACCTCTGAGGTTACCTGCCCGATTACCTATGACTGGGCGATGGGGCTATCGGCTTTATTATGGCCGTGAAGAAGCGAACATAAAATTACCACAACGCTGGCAGCATGCCAAATCTGCGTGTGTAACCGACCGAGCGTCAGAACTCAGGATTTATCCACAAAAATCCTATTCGCTGGAAAATGTCTTCCCCTGGCTGGGAAAACGTATTTTCTTCCTCTCCTTCCACCACTGGCAATTCATGCGCGACTTAGCTTGTCGGCGAATGCCACCACTGTGCCGTGGGAGAAATTTTGTAGTATCAAAATTCTGCTCTTCCCCACAAAAGCCAGTACCTGCAAATCTCGAATGTCCAACTGAACGGCAATCGACAATTTGCTTCTGGCACCCGGCTTTGGCAATTTACAGACGAAGAGAACGAAAATACGAAATGCTAGCCTATTTATTATCAAGACCCCCACGCGCCGACTTCATGACGTCATATGCGCGGCGTGGTTCTAAAGCCAATGGGAGCTCTGCATTTCAACTGCAGTTAGCTCTCAGCCAATCAGAACCTTAGATCATGCTGATGCAACGTACATGAGTTTTAGACAAAGAAACGGGATTAAGCCTAGCCCTCTAGTGGCAATGAAACAAAAATGGCCAAAATATATGTATATAAAATCCCGAAAAAAATGTGTCTAGCTGCATGCCCTATCTTTAAAAAAAGACAATTTGGTGCCAATCCTGATCTAGCATCTATAATCTTTCTTCTAGAAAAATACTGTCCAATTCCCTACACCCCCATTCTAAACACATAAAGAAGAACCATAAAGCAGATGAGATCAACCTCCCTCGTGATCTCATCTTGAAAAAACGTAAATAATAGAAGGAGAAGAAACATGGAGAAGGATTTTCCTGTAATCCCTCCAAAAATAGTAAACAAATTGCAAGGAGAAAAAGACATGGGCCATTTGAAAGACAGAATCTCAGTACTTTCGTCACATCACTCCCCCCTTTCAAAGATTGAGCAACGATCTCCTTACTGAAATCTCTGTGTTTCACACTGGCCCTTAACTCTGTCTACGAGGCTGTCTGTCCTTACCCCTCCTATTCAGTGTTCTTCGACCTTCCTCTTTTGCGTTTCCTCCTTCTTCCTCTCCTAGAATGAGCTCCTATGCTCCGTTGGGAGAGTTGTTCTCTCTTCGGACCTGTGCCGTCTAATGGCGGGTCTGAACTTTCCCTTGCTATGACCGTCAAAAGGCTGTCCTTGTCAGCTGGTGTGACCGGCGGGTGCTGTGGCGACCTGGCGATGGCGACTTCCTCGCTGCGCATCAGCAGGGTTGTGGCTGCTGGTACTGTGCGAGAACGATGCAACGTCTCGGGTTCCACTGGTATAGAGCCTCCGATTTCTTGCTGGGTTTCTATTGAATCCTCACTGATCTCAATAGCTTCTACCTTTGGAGAAAGGTAGGTAAGATCTGCCCCTGGCAGTGGTTCTGGACTCGCTCTTCCACTACCAACATGAAGCGGGACAGAGCTCTCCAATAAAGCTCCTTGTAAATGCGTAAGGTCGCTTTTCTCACTTTTTTCTGGCCTGAAAAGTTGGTGAGATGAAAATGTAGACCACGGGCGCTCTCCGTCTAACACCCTAGTTCTACCCTCAACCTTGCCCTCCCCTGTGAGAGTTACTGGCGTCAGTTGGAATGTGTCCTGCAGTGACACTTGACGGTTTAAGATCCCGTTAGATCGCGGAGAATCTGAGTTAAAGCTCTCAGTGACTGGTTCCAATGTTCCGTGAAACGAATTGGAATATTTAGCCAATATTTCAGGCTCCTCGTTGCAGGAGTGATTTCCTGTCGGCGAGATACGAGAGTTGTGGGGCCCATCTCCGTTTATAGGCAAACGGATACTCAGATCACTGTCCTCCTCCGTTTGAGTAAAGTGCTGGTCGGATGGGGCTCCAGGGCTGGTTGGAACTATATGCTCGCTCAGACCGCTATCTTGTGCCCTATGAAGATGGCGCTGGTCGTTGACATATGTAATACCTCTCTTGTCAGTATGTCCCTCATTTGAGGAAGCTAATACCATCGGGGGCCTAATTCCCGACAACAAAGAGTGTACTTCCGGAATCAGAGGCGTCGTCACCACTGTTTGGCCGGTTGGCTGAACAGGGCTGGCGGGCGAATTTGCCTCTGCAATTAACATATCACTGTCGTCAGAGGCGTTGCACCTCTCCTTGGCACGACAGCTATGTTTGAGCTCGCTCGGGGCTCCGTGAATTAGGGGTTCTCCTTTTTCACTTATCTGGCCTGCAGTAGGCCCCCTTGCATCAGCAAGGATTGGTGTGGGCGGGTTCCCCAAAACTAAATATGGGTTACCGAGAATGAAGTCATAGGCTGGCTCAGCCGTTACAGCTGCCTTGATCGTGCCAGACACAAACTTACATTTCACTTCAATGTTGGCGACCGGAAAGCACTGTGAGGTCCCTTTCCTTAACACTCCGCCAATATTCACTTTTTCTCTGGTCATCTGCCAGGGCTTCACCAGATGTCGGGCGACTATGCTGGGGTATGTAAGCCCGCTGTCAAATAAACATGTTGTCTCAGTCCCGTTCACGTTGGCTGGTCCACTGTTGGAGAACAACTTCTCTGACGGGAAGGGTTTCCACTTCTTCCCTTGTTTCACCCTCACAGGCCTTAAACAAGCCACCTGATGAGCGGGTTGTTTGTTTGGGCACCGTGTTGTCCAATGAGAAGTAGTCCGACAGAACCTACAATATCTCTCATTATCTCCCCGGTTCCTGGCGGGTTCATGAGAAGTCGGCCCCTGTGTTCTGTTAGGCAGCTGGGAGCGCATGTTATGACTGGGAGGGGGCTCCTTGCGAGACGGCCCTTGCTGTTGGTGAGCTGAAGAGGAAGGCGAATGTGATGAAGATGCTCCTTTGTCCGGGGCTGGCAGGTCAGGGTGTTTTCTTTTCTGGCCCAGTACTTCGGCCTGTGCCGACTGGAACCTTTCAGCAAATAGAATAATCTGGTCCAGTTGCTGGGCGCCCTGCTCCGCCAGGTACTTCCTTAAGTCTGGAGACATGTTGGCCTTTATCTGTTCGCACAGAACTAATTCTTCCAATCCTTCAAAAGATTTAGCCAAACCCGACAACTCTCTCCAGCGAGTGAGGTAATTCCTCAGCCTCTCTGCGAACTGGGGAAAACTTTCTCCTTTCTCCAGTCGACTTTCCCTAAACATCGTTTGGCACTTCCGGGGAGTCCATTGGAATCGCTGTAACAGGGCGTTCCGTAGAGCCTCAAAGTTACCTTGGTCATCTACCAGCATCTTGCTATAGACCTCATACGCATGTCCTCTTAGAGATTGAGACAATTTGAGACACCAAAGACTATCATCCAGCCCGTATGCCTTTGCCATCCGTTCAAATTTTCCAAAAATACCTCAATTTTCTCATTCCCGTTAGGAAAAGAGTCCATCGGAAAATTCATGGCTGCCATCCGGGGTCCTCCATTTCCTGAGGTGTCTGTCGCCCCTGCTCCGGGAGAATCTCCGTTAGCCGAACTGCCTTCCGAAGATCGGTACTGCAGTTCCAGTGAACGCAGGGCAAGTTCATGCTGTCTCTCTGCTGCCTTCTCCCTCTCTTGGGCTTCCCTCTGTGCTATCTTCTCCTGGGCTTCCCTCTGTGCTATCTTCTCCTGTGCTTCTCTCTGTGCTATCTTCTCCTGTGCTTCTCTCTGTGCTATCTTCTCCTGTGCTTCTCTCTCTGCTTTTCTCTCCTCTGCCTGTCGGGCCTTCTCTTCTTTCTCCGCTTGCCGGTCCTGTTCCCTCATAATGTAAGCCCTAGTCTCGGCCTCATTCATCCCCATGCTTTTAGCTGCGTCCTTCCATGCAGTAAGTAGCTTGACCAATTCAGCCATCTTACCTGACAAATCAGCAGTAACTCACCACGAGGGGAAATGACAAAAAAAGGAACAAGAAAAATTTTACTGTTACCTACTAGGAATATGCTGTCGCAAAAACCCGCACTCAGACTAGCACCAAGTCTGACTAATAACTACCTGAAAAAAATTCAAGTTATCCAGCTACCGAAAACCCGAATTTACTTTCCTGTTAAGAAAAAAATTCGATTAGCCATCAATTACTTCTAAGTCATAAACAACCTTACTACAACTAACATCTAAACTGACACCCTGTGGAAAAAACTTATAGCTGGATCAGTCTTAATATAGCTCAAGTCTAGGGGATTTTTTAGAAATCTATTTCCAGAACTTTCTTCAGAGACAATTTATGAATCTAGAATTGATCCCAACAAAGATGATCCCAAGGACGACGCCACCCACTTTGTCACGAAATGGATTTAGGACTAGAGACTGTCTACATATAGTGACAAGACAATAGTAAGAAGAAAGACTGAAATGATAGATTCAGATAGAAATATAGTGCAAAATGTGAAAGTTGAGACCATTGGCTCCGAGGTTGAGAACTGAGGTTGATTCTTTCCTCGCCACTTCGGACGTTTAAATTGCTATGGCCTCGAACCACCTCTAACTACCCTAAGGGGATAAGGTTCAAGTATGATTCACATACACCACGATACAGACAACATATAGCTACTGTACTTAAAGGAAATGACTGATGCCAGCTACAATTTATACAAGTTTATTATACACCTATAAACAACTCATATACATGTCAAATACAAAAAAAATGCGAGGATGCACTCCTGAAACAAAATCAAGCACAGTTAAAATGCATCAACCCCAACCCTTCTCCCACAATTGCAACCTGTATGGAGAAAGAAGGTAAGGTTAACTGAAATGAACTACACTGCACTTGATGTCGCCTACACTCCAAACTAGCTGTTCTAAATTCTAACTCTAAGTCCACTGATAGCTGGAACGACTACGAAGTCGTCTACACAATCTCTGCACAGACTTCGGTTCTACTCAGCCTATCCTGGAATCTCCTGAACACAACTAACTGCACCTCTAAACTTCAGCAGCGGTCCTCTGCTATGATTCACCAAAACTATCAGTTCTGCCTATCTGTGCTGACTTCAGTAGAGAGAATGTTTACCCTCTCTCTCTCCACTAACTCTGGAATTGATGACTATGGTTTAAAAGAACCCCACTGGATTCTGGACTGGAACTGTAGCTGGCTTCTCCTAACACCTCTGAGGTTACCTGCCCGATTACCTATGACTGGCCGTGAAGAAGCGAACATAAAATTACCACAATGCTGGCAGCATGCCAAATCTGCGTGTGTAACCGACCGAGCGTCAGAACTCAGGATTTATCCACAAAAATCCTATTCGCTGGAAAATGTCTTCCCCTGGCTGGGAAAACGTATTTTCTTCCTCTCCTTCCACCACTGGCAATTCATGCGCGACTTAGCTTGTCGGCGAATGCCACCACTGTGCCGTGGGAGAAATTTTGTAGTATCAAAATTCTGCTCTTCCCCACAAAAGCCGGTACCTGCAAATCTCGAATGTCCAACTGAACGGCAATCGACAATTTGCTTCTGGCACCCGGCTTTGGCAATTTACAGACGAAGAGAACGAAAATACGAAATGCTAGCCTATTTATTATCAAGACCCCCACGCGCCGACTTCATGACGTCATATGCGCGGCGTGGTTCTAAAGCCAATGGGAGCTCTGCATTTCAACTGCAGTTAGCTCTCAGCCAATCACAGATGAGATCAACCTCCCTCGTGATCTCATCTTGAAAAAACGTAAATAATAGAAGGAGAAGAAACATGGAGAAGGATTTTCCTGTAATCCCTCCAAAAATAGTAAACAAATTGCAAGGAGAAAAAGACATGGGCCATTTGAAAGACAGAATCTCAGTACTTTCGTCACACAACTGTACCCTCAATCACGTCTTACAAGGTAACTAATATGAGGTTTTGCATGGGTCTGGCAACCTCAAGATGTAAAAACTGCCTCAGTGTATGGCCCTTAAACATGGAGAACAACAACAAAACTGCCTCAGTGTGTGACCCTTAAACATGGAGAACAACAACAAAACTGCCTCAGTGTGTGACCCTTAAACATGGAGAACAACAACAAAACTACAACCAAGAAACTACAGACTTACATAAATAGGTGCTTGCATGGAATTGAAGGTTTAAGGTGGTATGATAAGTTTACTAATATTGAACTGATAACAAGAACCAGATGAGCTCCAGTGGAACAGGAGATGAGAAGAAGACACTAGTGATGGGTAGGACAACACACATTGAGAAAACGTGTTAATAGCAGTGCAAGGCGGGCCTTATTCTTGAATCCCCAGAGTTAGAGAGGAAAGGGGCGACAAAAAAAAAAAAAGAAAGACACGGAGAAGAGAACCAGAGACAGAAATGAGAAAGGCATGGAAAGAACTAGAGCAGACGGCATAGGACAAGAGGAGCTAGCACAATTTTTTGAAGGCTATTGCTCCCTGTGGAACTGGGGGGATAATGAATAAATAAGTGATACAACAGTATTGAGGAGCTGCACTGGTGTAGTGGTTACCAAACTGCGCTGGCGACCGGGTGACCCAGGTTCAAACCTGGGCGAGGACATTTGAAGATTTTTTGTCGACCGGGATTTGGACTGGATTAACTCGAGCCCTTGCGAGAACATTTGAAGGAGTGTTGTTGACCAGGGACTGGCAGCCCCTGAGCCGACCCAGCTCTAATGGGTACCTCCGAAATCGACGAGTATCTGCCTGAATGGCGAGGGACACCTGTCTCTGGTCAAGGAAACAAGGGATACTCACGTAAAAATCATTCTCAGATTAGACATACTAACCTGAGATTTCGCCTCGAGTAATAGCGGGCGTACGAAAAAAAAAAAAAAAACAGTATTGAAACAAAATAGTATTCTGTTTGACAACAGATGATGTCATCATCAGATCAAAGTAAAGAATGAACCGTTTTATGCTCGTGTGTCTGGTTCCTTATAATTTACTACCAATGCTTCTTTCTTTTATCTGCATTGCATCTCATTTTTTAGTCTTTGTTGTATCAGATTATGCTGTCCTTTTTTTTTTGTTTCATTGCAAAGAGTTGCATAAACCAAATATAGAACCAAGCTACATTCAGACAAATAAAGAGAGAAAACCCGAGGCCTGTAAATACATAAATATTACACACATATAAACATATGTTTTCAGGCATTCGTGAGGAATAAAAAAAGAAGTAGAAAAGTAGACAACAGAAAAACAACAGAAGTGAGTGGCTTACCAGGGAATCGAACCCAGGATTTTTCCCCCAAAGACACTAATTAGTAGGGTTGAGAATTGGTACCTTCTGACCTTCCTTTAACTTCACTGTTTCATTTTTGTTGTTTCTCCATGTTTCAGAGCCATACAATAGAACTGTCTTGATGAAGCTTCAGGTTTTTTTTTTTTTTTTTGGATTTGATTTCATTTTTATTATGATATTTAAAAAAAAAAAAACAGTAAAGGTAGTCCCATAGCAGATACTGACGTAGGGGAGTGAAGTGTTAGAGACTTCACCATACTAGGTCCAGCATCGAGAGGTGGGGGTGACCAGCTCCCTTCCTTACTGCCTTTTCCTTCCCTAACTCAAGAGCAAAATTTACAGCTGGGTACACTGGATCGTGATGATACCATGAATCGAACCCTGCACCTTTGCCACGAGAGACCAGTGCTCTAACTACTCTTTCAATTGGACGTTTCCATTATGATACTAAGTACAATAAATGATAGACGTATTGCATTTGGAAGTACATCTCACCAAGATGTGGACTCATATCTTGGCAATAAAAGACACAACGTTGGAAGAGCAGACATTGATATCGTGATAAGAATTAATCAAATATTTGTGGCTTTTGATAAACAAAAATAGATACCAAAGACTTCCTAAGCTACCCTTAAAAAGTACATGGAGGCATATCATATCTGGAGTCATCATTGTATTACCACCAGCTATGCACAATGCTACAATGTACGTATGTGGAAGTGAACCTATGTCTGTGAGGCTAATTACATCCTCATTAACTCTTGAAATCATCCACACACTTCCAGGGATTCCCCCTGTGGTGAAACTTGTTGAGAAACCTAGCATTGCACACTAAGCTTGAAGAAGTCACTTGAGCCCCAGGCGTAGTTCTTTGGCTTTGACTTGGTTGACTGCATGCAGAAGGATCTCACTATGGACCCAGTGATAGGCAGGGGAAGCTGAGAAGTGGATCTGTGCAGGACATGACAATTCCTTGGGAGAGCCCAGAACCAGAGTACAGTATTTTAGCTCTGCATAGTTGGAGAGCCCCCTTGGATGGCGGGGAATGCCACAGACTTCTTACTCCTAACTTGGGACCAGGTGTGACAATTTTGCAATCCAAGCTGGAGAAACAGGAGCTCATGACTTCAACTCAGCACGTTTTGGAATGGCAGAAAAGCCACAGGAAAAACCTAGATCTAAGTGTAGATAATAACAAGGAGTCTTCAACTTGGAATTGACTGCTGAAGAGCGAGAAGCTCAGCAGACCTAGTTAAACAACAACAGCAAACCCTTATAAAAAGTACCAACAGTGTACTTCAAGAAGTTTTGTAAGTGAAGGTTCTCTAGTGCAGGGGTCAGATTAGGTAGCTCGTGATCTCAATGTAGATCACATGGGATGATTTAATAGATCTGCAGGGGCTGACAAGGAAATGAGAATGAATTTTGAAGTGATAGAAATGTTGGACTTGACTTCTCCCACCAGTACCAGTATTAAACAGCACGGTACCCCCAGGATAAAAGTTACTTTTTCCGTATTCCCAGAAAAAACTCACGAGCTAGTTTACGTAAACTCATTTTTATTGTTAATGACATGAGATGTTTTCTTTAAAGTGAAGTTAACTTTCTGTTAAATATAATTTAGTTTGAATTTTCCACCGCTCTATTGATTGAATTGCAAGAAGCAGAACGTCTGGCAGAAATGAAAGTTACATATAGGCTGGACTTGTTCCAAACTCCAAACTAGGGCTGCGAAGTCGGAGTTGAAGTCAGTGTTGGAGTCGTGGAGTCAGTCATTTTTTAGTGGAGTCGGAGTCTGCAAAAAATATCATGACTCCGACTCTGAATTTACAGGACTTAAGTTAAGGCAAATCCACGTTTGATCCATGCAAAGGAGGGGGGAGCTTAAAAAAATTTGAAATAACATTTTAAAGTAGCAGAACTCCTAAAACCACTTTCATGTTAAAGTATATCCATTTTTATATAATGTAGGAAAATTTCAGTTCCTTCTGATCATAAATAAAGTTTTTATCACAATTGGAAATTTGATGGCACATTTAGAAAAAGCACACAAGAAATGAAAATAAACTATATACACTGTCAATTTTCACGTCATTGTTAAAATGAAACTATTTTGTCTCACAGTGTTTAACAAAGCAGTCATTTGTGTGCAGGTGTGGATGATTTGTTATTTTGTATTACTGTATGAATGAATGAATAGTTTAAAATGTAGTCTACGAAAGCCACGTATTAATATATTCACACACATACCATTCTTATACGTGTAACTCCATATGAGTGCATAATTTTATGCCATATCACTAGTTACAAATACTGGAGTCAGACTTCTAAAATTGTCGGAGTCAGACAGTGTTTTGACCGACTCCACAGTCCTGCTCCAAAAACTCTAAAACCTGACATGATTTTGTTAAGGCAGATCTTTAGAGACCTCATTTTTTTTTCTAAATTAGATTTTGGGTTGCCTGCCACTGCTGTTCTTCTTCTTCTTCTTTGATCCTTGGCTGCTGACTGACAAAGCGGTCAGTGACCAACACGCCTGGTGGCGTCTTGTAGGGCAGCAACAAACTGTCTCCACCCTTCTCGGTTGACAGCCATCCATCGTGTGGTGCCCCAGCTCTGACTCATGCCTCACATCCCCACCTCCACAGCTCTGACTCATGCCTCACATCCCCACCTCCACAGCTCTGACTCATGCCTCACATCCCTGCCTCCACAGCTCTGACTCATGCCTCACATCCCTGCCTCCACAGCTCTGACTCATGCCTCACATCCCCACCTCCACAGCTCTGACTCATGCCTCACATCCCCACCTCCACAGCTCTGACTCATGCCTCACATCAACTCCGCCTCCACAACTCTGACTCATGCCTCACATCCCTGCCTCCACAGCTCTGACTCATGCCTCACATCCCTGCCTCCACAGCTCTGCGCCAGGTGGCCTTTGGCCATCCTTGCTTTCACTTTCTTTCATGGCAGTTCTGGTGACATCATCAGGGGCCCCTCTGAGGATATTGCTAACCCAATTACAGCATCTACTTTCAAAGTCTACCAAAGACTTCCTAAGCTATCCTTAAAAAATACATGGAGGCATATCTGGAGTCATCATTGTATGACCACCAGCTATGTGCAATGCTACATTGTACGTATGTGGAAGTGAATCTATGTCTGTGAGGCTAATTACATCCTCATTGACTCTTGAAATCATCCACACACTTCCAGGGATTCCCCCTGTGGTGAAACTTGTTGAGAACCCAGCATTGCACACTCAGCTTGAAGAAGTGATTACAGCATCTACTTTCATAGCGGGTAGACTCTGCCACTGCAGTAGTGCTCTATAAAATACAAATATGTGGGGATTTCTTCATAGCATGCTGTACAAAAAGAGCTGATGTACTTGACAAATACACCAGTGGAACAATATGTGAGAAATAGATATGGTTGTGCTCAAGACACACATTGAAGAAACCAGCTGATTAACATCATAAGGCGGTTCGTTTTTTTGGAATGCCCAGGGTAAAAGGAATAGAGGACCAAAATAACATGAAGAAGAGAACTGAATACAGACATAAGAAGGAAAAAAAGACAGGACAATAACAGATGCCGCGCTAGCGTAGTGGTTAGCACACTGCGCTGGCGACCGGGTAACCCAGGATCAAACCCGGGTGAGGACATTTGAAGATTTTTCGTCGACCGGGATTTGGACTGGATTAACTCGAGCCTTGGCGAGGACATTTAAAGTAATGTCATCGACCAGGGACTGGCAGCTCCTGAGCCGACCCAGCTCTAATGCGTACCTCCGAAATTGGCGAGTATCTGCCTGAATGGCGAGGGACACCTGTCTCTGTGCAAGAAAAAAGGGATACTCACGTAAAATCAGTCTCAGGTTAGACATACTAACCTGAGATTTCGCCTCGAGTAATAGCGGGCGTACGAAAAAAACAGATGCCACAAGACAGGGAGGTTTGGCATAAACTACATGAAAACCTAGACTCCACAAAGATCTAAAATGTAGTGATGAAGAAATAGAACAATGTTCATCTACTTTTTTCTCTCCTTTTGCAAACGTTGAAATAAAACCTATATTGGCCAGACAGACAAACAACTTGGGGACAGATTCGTCAACACCTCTATGACATCTCCTGGTTGGAATCCGCGCCAGTAGCCATTCACTTTAATGGTCCTGACAACCAGGGTTCTATCGACATCCGGGTCACTGCGATCAGTTCCTGCACCTCTGATACTAATCGAGGAAGATCAGAGGAATTGCAGTAAGACGTGGAGTACGATGGATGGATATGAAAGAAAAAATAAATATAAAAAAAGGTGATTCGTCTTATGAGGACAACATACAAAGAAAATAGCCAACATTGCGGCCACAAGACCTTCGTCAGGGAAAGGAAAGAAAGTGAGGGTTAAGTAGGACACATCAGAATCTAAATAAATATAAAGAAACTGCATACTTCCCTAAAGGCGGCTAAGACCTAACATGCCCTCTCCTCAAAGATCCTTTCCCAGGCGTACATGTCACAGATTTATGAATCTTGCATAAAAAAGTGCTAAAATGTGATTAAATCCATATCTTACATAGTTAATTTCAAGGGACACAATCCATATCTTACATAGTTAATTTCAAGGGACACAATCTTAGACATGACTGGATATGAGAACTGCACAAACAGCATGGTAATTTTTAAAAATTATTTGCTGAAATTATTGAAAAATCATTATAAATAAAAGGTATTTTGAAATTAATTTAATATTAAAAGAAAAATAAAAGATATTTAGTTGTGACTGAAAGTAAATTTTTCATTATAAATAAAAATAATATTAAAATATAAAATCTTTCATCATTAACTAACGATGATCTGTCGAAAGTTTAAATCTTGCATTGATAAAAACACATTTTTAATTTGGTTTTTTTAACATTCTTAATCTTATGAGACAAAGCCAAGATAAATTTATAATTTAAATTATGTATATAGAAGGAAATACATTTTTGTTCAATTACTACAACAAAGGAAAAGCATGAAATTGCCTTAATCATCTAAAAATAAGGCCTGCACTGCGATGAGTTTTATTATTATTATTATCATCAATATCTGCAACCCCTTTATAGTCTGTACCTTTGTTGTGTTATAATCTTTGTAATCTATACCTTTGTTGTGCTATAATCTTTGTAGTCTATACCTTTGTTGTGTTATTACCTTTGTAGTCTATACCTTTGTTGTGTTATAATCTTTGTAGTCTATACCTTTGTTGTGTTATAATCTTTATAATCTGTACCTTTGTTGTGTTATAATCTTTGTAATCTGTACCATTGTTGTGTTATAATTTTTGTAGTCTATACCTTTGTTGTGTTATAATCTTTATAATCTGTACCTTTGTTGTGTTATAATCTTTGTAGTCTATACCTTTGTTGTGTTATAATCTTTGTAGTCTATAACTTTGTTGTGTTATAATCTTTATAATCTGTACCTTTGTTGTGTTATAATCTTTGTAGTCTATACCTTTGTTGTGTTATAATCTTTGTAGTTTATACCTTTGTTGTGTTATAATCTTTGTAGTCTATACCTTTGTTGTGTTATAATCTTTATAATCTGTACCTTTGTTGTGTTATAATCTTTATAATCTGTACCTTTGTTGTGTTATAATCTTTGTAGTCTCTGTAACAGCAGCCCATATGCTAATAAATATGTTTGTATTACTGTTATCCTGTTGGGTTCCATTCACTACAGACAACTTCTGTTGTTGTTGTTTTAGTGTTGCCAAATTGTGAAAGCTCAATTTTGAATTAGCCAATTTGTATTCCTGCATTTAGTGGCCTATTTATGTTCATATTTTATATAATTTTTATTGGTTAACATTGGTAACAAGTGTTCTTAACCTGTCAAACAAAATATACGGAGCAAGTTTTTCTCAGTAAAAAATTAAAATAATGTTTGGGAATTCACAATCTCATTGGATGGTTCAAGTGATTTGACTAGCATTGCTAGGTTTTCAGATAAGTAATTAGACTAGGGTTGCTAAGTTGTCAGATCTATTATCAGGTCATATTAGGTATAAAAAAAAGTAAAGATGCTGTCCCATAGCAGATACTGCCTTAGAGGAGTGAAGACTTCACTTTACTAGGTCTCAGCTGTATCAGGCTGTATGGCCAGTTCCTTTCATCACTGACAGGTGATAGTGTATGGCTGAGAATTAATGAGATGGTTCATTGCTAATTTTTGAACAGTTACCCATAGCAAGAATTTACCAAGATAATGCATTTATCCAGCAATGTACATACAAATAATAAAACTTGCGATAATTTGATGTAATAGTAAACATGTCATATTATTTTGTCATGATCAAAGAAAGTGGATTACTTCCTAGATATGTTTATGTTTTTATATCTTGTAGTAAGGGCAGGATTACTTTACATGAATTTGTCCAAGGTCTGTGACCTATAAAAAGTTGAAAGGTAGTGACTGAATTTTCAGGGTTATTTAATGTTTGTTTGCAGATCATTTTCATCGTATACATGATTCTGGTGACCTTGCTGCTGGTAAATATGTTGATTGCTATGATGGGCAGGACATATGAACTTGTCACAAATACGCAGAAGGAGTGGTTTAGACAGGTACAGTATTAAATTGGCATTAAAATTGTCTGTTTTGATTTTCAGCATGTTGCATTGCCCTTCAAAATTTTGCTTTGACACTGTGTGAGACAAGTAGGAAGATATGTTGGAATGTCTCTGGGGAGAAAAGAAAAAAAAGCCAATATACTATTTATCATTTTGGTTTGGTTTTTTAACCCTGCACTTGAAAACTGGTGTTTGTCATGTGCAAGGGATACCCGGTTCAACCCCATATGGGTTATAATTAGGCTATATAGTATTCATCATTCTTCTTCTTCTTCTTCCTCGTTCGTCCTGAAAAGGACGTTGGAAGCGTTGTGTCTGTTTACAGCGGAGCTGCGATATCTGCGCCTTTTGGCCGACACATCCGACTTCAGCACTGCATTTTTTGGGACCGGGTTTGCCTTCCCTCTTCGATCCCTACTCTCTCAGCCAGACTGCAGAGATGCAGCCTGTTTCCAGGACCACCACAAAGAGGTGGAGTAGGGTCTTGGTCAGCTCTGGTTCGCTGACCCTGACGCAAACAGTCAAGCTATGGGTCGCTGACTGCATTATCTATTGCTGCGTCTTTGGGTCCCAGATATTCATCATTCTATATAGCGCATTACATTGTTGTTTTTCTTATGTGTTTGGCTCTTCCAGGTTGTCATTTATCTGCCCTATTTATCATACTAGAAAATTTTAGTATCTAAGATTAGGCATCTCAGGAAAGTGATCACTAAGAAACACAGATAAAAAAATTAAAGAACAATTTAAAAAAACTATTCAAGCATCCATATATCAGTATGAAAACTAAACGACAATTGATAAATAGTATATTTTTGCCAAATCTCTGCTGTAGGTGCTTGTTACGAGTTATTTTGCACACCACGGCGGGTTTGCTTGTGGAGTGCGTTATTATGCTCTAACAAATTCATATTATATGAAACTACACCATAATAGGATATGACGTAGGCTAATGTATGCATGCAGAAGATATGAAGAGTTGAGCAGAAGTGTAAATCATCTGCTAGGGACTTCTCAATGTGTTCTTGTAGAAGGTGGACATGTCTTGATGAAGCTCCAGTATTTTATGTGTGTCCACATGATTTATTCCTAATTCTTCTTGGAGGTGGCATTGTGCATGTATACCCGAGAGATGTGATTGACAGTGAAGTATTCAGATGTACCATTTCAATAAATTTCACCATGTTGTGGTAAATCGACATTGTTGCGGACTTTGTCGGCTAGACTTATCATTTTTATCAAAGTATAACGTCCATTATGCCTAGTGGAAAGGCCAATATATAAAGCTATGTCATTGATCAGTGATTATCATATTCAATATAAAGATGGAGCTCAGTGATGTCATTAAAAGTTGTAATCTTGCGTCTACATAAGAGTGGAGCGTTTATGTGCAGTTATCTTTACTGTTGTCATTGTGCCTTAGACTTACTTGGTCAAAAATCTACAACGAGAGAATACGTATGAACAACATGATAAAATGCAATGCAACAGTGCTTTTGTGTTGACTAGAAGAGTTCAAATGATACACCCAAGCTCATCAGTGTAGAACTGATAACAAGAACCAGAAAAGTGCCAATGAAACAGAAAAGATGCTTAAAATGGAGAGGACACACATTGAGGAAACCTGTTGATAGCATTACAAGGCAGTCCTTGTTCTGGAAAACCCAGGTTAAGAGAGGTAGAGGCAGACCAAACAACATGTGAAGAAAACTATAGGCAGACGTGAAAGGGGTGAGGAAAAGATGGAAAAACCTTGAGCTGATGGCACGAAACAGGAGGACTTGGCTTGTGGTTGTTGTAGGCCTATGCTCCTTGGGGAGATAAAGGGGTACTGAATGAGTGATTTATGATTAATTAACCAGTTAATAAAGAGACTGGAAGATTCAGCAAACATGAGCAGAGTTTTGGTGCATGTCTTGCTAGCCAGTCTTTGAATGTAGTAAGCTTTTAGACTTTGGCTACCATGACAAATATGGGGAACAGACAGCCAGGGATCTAGACCGCCAGTTCACTGGGAGGTTAACGTTAGACAATCTCTGAAGCACTAGATTGGAACCAGGCCAGCCGATATAATAGTATAGCACTCTGGCAAACTTCTAAACCCCAGGGTAGAAGAAGAACAACTAAGTAAATAAGCTTTAAGCTTCGTACATATATTTTATCAATGTTTAAGTAAGGTAACCTGCACACCCATATTTGATCAGTGTGTGGGTATCGTAAACTACACACTCTTATTTTATTGGAGTTTAAGTATTATAAATTGCACAGCAATATCTTTTGTTACCTAAACATTTTTGTTTAATGTGCATGAGGTAACTGAAAACATACGATAATTTGTAACAAAGTACGGATGTTTGTTGACAAGCACCAGTTGAACAAGAGATGAGAAGCACCAGTTGAACAAGAGATGACAAGCACCAGTTGAACAAGAGATGACAAGCACCAGTTGAACAAGAGATGACAAGCACCAGTTGAACAAGAGATGACAAGCACCAGTTGAACAAGAGATGACAAGCACCAGTTGAACAAGAGATGACAAGCACCAGTTGAACAAGAGATGAGAAGCACCAGTTGAACAAGAGATGACAAGCACCAGTTGAACAAGAGATGACAAGCACCAGTTGAACAAGAGACGACAAGCACCAGTTGAACAAGAGATGACACCAGTTGAACAAGAGATGACAAGCACCAGTTGAACAAGAGATGACAAGCACCAGTTGAACAAGAGATGACAAGCACCAGTTGAACAAGAGATGACAAGCACCAGTTGAACAAGAGATGAGAAGCACCAGTTGAACAAGAGATGACAAGCACCAGTTGAACAAGAGATGACAAGCACCAGTTGAACAAGAGATGACAAGCACCAGTTGAACAAGAGATGACACCAGTTGAACAAGAGATGACAAGCACCAGTTGAACAAGAGATGAGAAGAAGACACTGGAGATGGAATGGACACACATTGAGGAAACCTGTTGATAGGATTACCAGGCAGTCCTTGTTCTGGCATCCCCAGGGTAAGTGAGGTAGACAAAAGAACAACATGGAGAAGAGAACTGGAGATAGGCATGAAAGGGATGAAGAAGATATGTAAAGACCTGGAGCAGACGGCACAGGACAGGAAGACTTGGGATACGTTTGTTGAATGCCTATGCTCATTAGGGAGCTGAAGAATGATGATGATGAGGTACAGATGTTTGAGATTGGCAGTCTAATTTCCCATTTTACTTTTCAGTGGGCAAACATTGTGCTGGTGGTAGAACAAACTGTGACAACAGAATGTCGACGACAACAGATGATCAAATATTCCGTTCCCTTCGGAGACAAAGAAAGGGCTCTCATGATTCGCTGGCATCAGACGGTAAGCTAATTCAGTTTTTACCAACATACAACCAGCTCCGTGTTGTTTTCAGGAACCACGGAGGAAACAAGGAAAGAAAATAATTACTGATCCTTCAGGCATGTCATAAGGGGCAACTCATGTGAGGTTGGGCTGAAATGAAGAATACTGGGATGTTTTATTATACCATCCAGATAAGTCACCCCCATCAATAGGGTTAGGATTAAGATTAGGGTTTATGGTTAGGTTCAGGGTTCCTTATTACTGCATCTCTGGATTCTTTCTCTTAAGGCCATATCAAACGCACACCCCACTGTTCTTCATTTCAACTGTGAGGTTGTGCATAGGACTGGCAACCACGTCATATAAAACCAATTGCTACAGAAACCACCACTATGCACTAGCAAGGCTGCATGCTGATCTGATTGGCTGAGCAGGTTTTTAAGTTAACTCTTTGACTCCAGAACAATGCTCAGAGCATTGGTCAGATTTGACACCCGTGCCAAAACAACGCTCTGTGTGTTATTTTTAGTCTATCATGAATTAAAATTATGGCACGGTGTGGGGAAAAAAATTGCGGAGTCAAAGAGTTAGTACTGCCTGTTGCTGATGCTTCACAAGTTCCTGTCAACAAATATTATAACTTGCTCAGCTTTCATATCAGCTGTCATAACTTTCACAGCTATCATAATTTCTTAACCTGTTAAATCAGCTATCATTACTTTCTCAGCTATCATAATTAGCTAACCTGTTTTTTTTTTGCTTATGCCCGCAATTACTCGAGGTGAAATCTCAGGTTAGTATGTCTAACCTGAGACTGATTTTTACGTGAGTATCTCTTTTTTTCTTGTACAGAGACAGGTGTCCATCGCCATTCAGGCAGATACTCGCCGATTTCTGAGGTACCCATTAGAGCTGGGTTGGCTCAGGAGCCACTAGTCCCTGGTCGACGACACTCCTTCAAATGGTCTCGCCAGGGCTCAAGTTAATCCAGTCCAAATCCAGGTCGATGAAAAATCTTCAAATGTCCTCGCCCTGGTTTGATCCTGGGTCACCCAGTCACCAGCGCAGTTTGGTAACCACTACACCAGTGCAGCTCCCGCTAACTGTTAAATCAGCTATCATAACTTTCTCAGCTATCATAATTAGCTAACCTGTTATATTAGCTATTATAACTTTCTCAGCTATCGTAATTTGCTCAGCTATCATAACTTTCACAAATATCATAATTTGCTAACCTGTTAAATCAGCTATCATAATTTTCTCAGCTATCATAATTTGCTCAGCTATCATAATTTGCTCAGCTATCATAACTTTCTCAGCTATCATAGCTATCATAACTTTTTCAGCTATCATAACTTTCTCAGATTCATAATTTGCTCAATGATCTTAATTTTGTGATTTCTGCCCAGTGCTCTGAATGTCAAAGTGAAGAAATTCAACCAAGCGCGGGTAAACGGCGGGAGTAACTATGACTCTCTTAAGGTAGCCAAATGCCTCGTCATCTAATTAGTGACGCGCATGAATGGATTCCCTTTAAGGCGATCTTTGTCCTCTCAAGGCTGTGTGTGGTCCCGGTTGCCGGGTCCTCCCAGCGCAGTAGAGGCAGTGAATAAGAACTGTGCCTATGCCAGATTGCCCTTTTTCGAGGACCTTCGGTCCCGAATGGATTTTGGCTGGACGGGCGTCTGGGAGGCATGGCGAAATGGTTTTATAGCGACGGGGGTAGAGTACACATGAGGGCAGGTTCGGGGTACAGTGGATTGATCTACCGCTTGCTTGTCACATTGATCACAGAAACAACAATTAAAAGTCTGTTGTACCAATATACGCCTTTGGGTGTGACGGAACAACGGACGATTTCTTGTTGCCCTATGACGCCGCAAGGTGTTATGGCCGTAGACTGCTTAGTCGGTCGATGGTCAAAGGAATAATAATATAATAATAATCATAACTTTCTCAGCTATCATAATTTTCTCAGATGTCATAATTTTCTCAGCTATCATAACTTTCTCAGATTCATAATTTTCTCAGCTATCATAATTTCTCAGCTATCATAACTTTCTCAGATTCATAATTTGCTCAGCTTTCATATCAACTGTCATAACTTTCTCAGCTGTCATAACTTTCTCAGCTATCATACCAACTGTCATAACTTTCTCAGCTATTGCTCAGCTTTCATACCAACTGTCATAACTTTCTCTGCTATGATAATTAACTTCCTCAGCTATCATAAATTGCTAAGCTCTCACATACATGCCATCCCTCATAGATGAAAAACCTGTACAAGAAATCTTAAAAAAACCTGTACAATGACCCACAAAACCTGTACAAAGACCCAAAAAAAAAACTTATCAAAAGAGTTAATTTGTGTAAAAATATTTTCAGTTACAGTGGGCTGCATTATAAATGAGACATGCAGACTTTTGCTTTTTAAAGCAGGTCTTCACTCGTTTTAAAACTCAAACAACACGTGTCTGAGTTTATTTGACACTGTAAAAATGATGTGATCATTTAGTCTATTTCTGTGCTTAATTGTGACTAAAGACTGGGAAACCTTGTGTTCGATAAGACCTTATAAAAGAAATCTGAGACACAGTAATGAGGTAAGAGTTAGACTTTAACCTAACCTTAAAACCAAACCTTAACTCTTTGACTCCAGACCAACGCTCTGAGCGTTGCAAAACTCAACGCGCCGTGCCAGCGCAATGCTCGGAGCGTTGTTTTTAGTTTATCACGAATAAACCCCAAAAATCGTCTGTTTAATGCAGTTTCATATTTTAAAACTCGTAGAATGACTTCCACTACTATTTAAACAACTAATTTGACTGTAGTTAAGCAGCACATGTGCCTGTTTTGATGTTATTATCACAATTTGTGTGACAATTTGCGTGTTTGCGTTTTTCGTTGTTATTGCTAGAGAAATATGTCACGCTTTATATTTACATTTTCTAAGTCTCCTAAGCAAATAATTGTGTCAAACTACTTTGAAACATTGCTGACATTGATGATGATTGTTTGGTAGTCACAGTTTGTTGTCAAAATACGGAATCGGTGCAGAAAAGCTAGACACATTAGATTTAGTTGATGAGTAGGCGTAGTCATATTCTGGCCAATCAAAAAGCAACAAAACTAGACCTACTGTAACATCTAATCACTAGTCCTAGGTAGAAGATGAAGCTAGGGATACTATTAAAACATTAAACAAGTGTAACAAGTTTTTATATGATGTTATTCTTATTCTTCTTTATTTGTTTGAAAATTACGTAATGCACGATTGCATAATTAATTTTTTTCTTACAAGGAACCACAGTAAAATCTGGTGTGAATAACACTAAATGTACTAATTGTGGCCATAAGCAATTTTTTTTTTACTTTGTACATGGATTAACTTGATGTTTGAAGACTAAAAAGAAAGTTTTATTGTCTACAACAGTAATTTGTCTTTGGTAAGATCGTATTCTACAGTTAACTTTTTAGTGTTTTTCAATTTTACATGCAAACTGTTTTAAGTATACCGAACATACTTGTGTTAATACTACCAAAGACGTTATATATTACAATTCTCTATCCATTTCCCTACAGTTTGGTGTATAATATAAGTACATGATCACAAATAAACTTTACACTAAAAGACAGTACACTTCACCGTTTAGAATTCTTCAAAAAATAATTATGGCACAGGGTGGAAAATAATTATGGAGTCAAAGAGTTCATCTTAACCCTAAAGATGTTTGCGACTTACAAGGATGACATCGAAGAAGACGTCCCACTGTTAATCACAACTAATTTTAGTATTTCGTTATTATTATTGCAAAGAGAAAAATTTAACTAAACCATATTATCCTGCAATTTGATATGGAATGGGGAGGTTTCCAACGTGATTTTGAATTATTCCAATGAATATCTGATGTTATTTAAAAAATAATAAAATCACATGATTATATTAAATTAATTTTTTTTTAAACAAAAAAAGCTCATAATTTGCAAAGAAAATATAAACTGGCGCTAGCTTAATTTATTCTCTACCAGACTTCAAATATTGAAAAGCTGTTTTAGCCTTATTGGCAGTTTTAAATACCCATATGACTTTCAGTGTCAATCATCAATACAACAAACACTGATATTAGTTAATTATTTAATTAAAAAAACTCACTGGATGATTGTAATAATGATATATTTACCAAAGAAAAATCATGAACAATGTTTTTCAGAAATGAAAATAAAACTTAGAAGAGAAGTAACTCCAAATAAACTTTTCCTGGGGCTCTGATCGGGTTAAGATGAAATGTTGCCTTGCTTTCGTGATTTTTTTTTATATATTCATAATTCTTTTCATATTATTATTAACTCTTTAAGTCCCAAAAGCCGATATATCGTACTTCCTTCTACCGTTAAAATAATCAGTAACCTGCCATCAGCATTAACACAGAATGATGAATGAATGTCACCCCATGTGGACTTTCGCAAATCCTGCATCTATTGAAAAACAGGCAGCTTGATTTCATTGGTTGATTTATTTATTCACGTGGCCTATCATCTCGCTGAATTTAACGATGCAAATATCAGCTACAGTTTGGCCCAAGATGATCGATTTATATATATATTTAAAAATTCGGCAAAAAACCTGTACAAAAATTATGTACGGGCTCTACAAATCTGAAAATGAGAATTGCTTGTACAGATTACGGGTAACCCATACTACTTAGGATGTATGCTATCATAATTTGATTCACTATCATATCAGCTATCATAACTTTCTTAGCTTTCATATCAGCTATCGTAGCTTACTCAGCTATCATATAAATTCTGTTGTTGACGTCTTTCCATGCCATGATGTCAGCTGTCCAGTATATTCTGTTTTTGTTATCCTGTGTCTCTTTTTCCTTTTGTCTTTCCTATCGTCATATCATTCTATGTTGTGCACCAACCAGTGACAAACAAGAATCCGTGAAAGAAGAATTGTACCCCAGACTAAAAATATTGGATCAAAAGAGAAGAAACAACATCACAATTTTTGTGAGTGACTTGAATGCAAAGATTGGAACAGACAATAATGGCTATGAAGAAATCATGGGGAAAAAATGGACAAGAAACACTGAACGAACATGAACAATCATTCACAAACTTCTGTGCTTCAAATCAACTGGCTGTAGGAGGAAGCATGTTTCCAGATAAAATAACACATAAAGCAACATGGATATCACCAGACCATACAAGATGCTCCTGCTTTATTCTTCGCATAACATGCCCGAAGGAAAGGATTGCTTCAGTCTGATGTGAGTAAGAAGCTTCCTTTGCTCGCTAGCTTCTTTTAGGACATCCTCATTTCACTTTTTCTTCTTCCTCTTCTTCCTTGTTCGCCCTCAGACTTCTACATTAATGACTCTAATAAAGGCAGCAGTCAGCTCAAGGTTCCTGGCATCTCCAAACAGTTTTTTGTGGAGAGAAGTGGGTTATTGCCATATGACACTCCTTTCACTACTGTAAGTTGGGCAAAATCGGAGTAGATGTTCGGCTGTCATGGGGCTACTGCCACAAGAACAGAGATCTGTTGGGCCAATCCTGTACTTGTGATATAGATGGTACCTCAACCTTTTTGTGACCAGTGCTTAAGCGGAAAATGATGACCTGGTCTCGCCTAGATAGCTGGTGATAAGGTAAAGGATCCCGTTACACGCCCATTGAGGCATATTGGGAATATGGTGTTAGGCCCATATTTTCTTGACCATCGGCACACTAGGGGTGATGTGGTCAGCATCACGCCAGCCGCCTTAACCTTCCCAGAAGTTGCTCTGGTACCCAATTGGGGCTGGGTCGACCCGGGAGCCGTTTGTGGCCTAAAAACATCCCACCTCATCTGGGAATCGAACCATGGACCACTGAGCAAGGAAGCCAGTGCACTAACCACAATGCTACCACGACTATCTGGTGATAGGCATCATCTTTTATGTGACCTTGGTGTTCTCTGTCCCATTTGAACTTGAAATATGGCTTGTAAAGTTGTTTTAGCCATATCATAAGTTGTCTCTATATCGTCAAATCAAAAACAAAAACGATTTCATTGTTTTTTGCTGTCCATTGTATGTCACCCACCTACACAGCTCTTGAAAAACAAACAGATTAATCAAGAAGATTATAAAATTAGTAATCATTGAAATAAAATTAATATAATATACTAATCAAATGTATGCCCCTTGTAGTTCCCCCGCAGGTCTCTGAAGAGATAAAGGAAGAAAAGGCCTTCTGGTTCATCAGGCATGTCGTACAAGGTGACTAATATGAGGTTTATGCATGAGGTTGGCAACTTCACCATGTAAAAAAAAAGCCACTGACACCACCGCTGCAAGAGAATGTTAATGCTTGGTGCAGGCTTCTTGCAAGGGGACTAGCTACAATGGTGGCTCCATGCCCCATAAGGATGGCAAAGGAAAGTGATGTGAGTAAAATGTATGTATAAGAAAATGAAGAAGACGGTACTTAACTCATTCCCCCCCAGGCTGTTTTTGGGTTTTACCCAGGCCCGAAAATGGATGCAATTTTTTTCAGACAGGTGAGGTTTTAAAAATAGACAATGGACAAATACATAAGTTTGCCCAATGGGCTGATCACCCGTTGGCTTGTCACACCGATTACGGAAACAACGGCAGATGGATCTATTTGTTGTTGCCCTAAAGACGCCGCTAGGCATGATGGGAAACTACATCAGAGAAAATCAATCTGCTGTTGCCCTTAAGACGCCACAAGGCGTGATGGCCTCTGACTGCTTGGTCGGTCTTTGGCTAAGGACGGAAGAAGAAGAAGAAGAAATACATAAGTTTGGTAGGTACTTGTGTTATACATTTAAATGTGTGAAATTGACTGGAGAATCTTATGAATTGCTTCATATAATTAATTAATATGAATAGGTGTGTGTTATGTCTTGTGAAGTGCAGACTTGATTTAAAAAGTGTTAAAATTTTTTTTTTAAATTGTATACTTAAACTTAAATATTTCAGCTCCCAATTAATGTATAGCAATAAAATGTTCAGAATGTCAGTGCACATTTAGTTTGAAACATATCTAGAAACTTTTATCACTATCACTTCATAATTGTAATTTTTATGATTTTTTTCTCAAAACCACATATGTTTGTAAAAACAACCAGTCAAAATGTGTGCAGTTTTTCTCTTCAGGTTATATTTTTAAAAACAGGTTGTAGATACACATTTTATTTAACTAGGTGTTTATGTTATACATTTAAATGTTTGAAATTGACTGAAGAATCTTATGAATTGATTCATATAATTAATTGATATGAATAGGTGTGTGTTATGTCTTGTGAAGTGTAGACTTGATTTTAAAAATGTTTAAAAAATAAAATAAAATTGTATACTTAAACTTAAATATTTCAGCTCCCAATTAATTTATGGCAATAAAATATTAAGAATATCAGTGCACATTTAGTTTGAAACATATCTAGAAACTTTTATCACTATCACTTCATAGATGTAATTTTTATGATTTTTTTTCTCAAAACCACATATGTTTGTAAAAACAACCGCTCAAAATGTGTGCAATTTTTCTCTTCAGGTTATATTTAAAAAACAGGCAGTAGATACACATATTATTTAACTAGGTGTTTATGTTGTACATTTAAATGTGTGAAATTGACTGGAGAATCTTATGAATTGATTCATATAATTAATTGATATGAATAGGTGTTATGTCTTGTGAAGTGTAGACTTGATTTTTAAAATGTTTATAAAATAAAATTGCATACTTAAACTTAAATATTTCAGCTCCCAATTAATATATGGCAATAAAATATTAAGAATATCAGTGCACGTTTAGTTTGAAACATATCTAGAAACTTTTATCACTATCACTTCATAGATGTAATTTTTATGATTTTTGTTCTCAAAACCACATATGTTTGTAAAAACAACCGCTCAAAATATGTGCAATTTTTCTCTTCAGGTTATATTTTAAAAACAGGCAGTAGATACACATTTTATTTAACTAGGTGTTGATGTTATACATCAACATGTGGGAAATTGGATGAAGAATCTTGTGAAATGCTGTAGATAATTATTTGATGTAGGAAAAGAGTCTGTCATGTTATGTGAAGTGTAGACCTAATCAAAAATAACTGGAAAAAAGATAAATAAACTGTACTCACATATGTCAGCTCCAGTTTAATCCAAAGCAGAAAAATCTCAGAATATCAGTGCACATCCATTTTGAAACACAACACATTTTACCACAATCACTTCAAATATATAATTTATATGATTTTTTTCCTACACCACAAATTTCTGTAAATACCAAACAACTATGACTAATATTATTCACACCAACTATATTCTATTTTACATTTCCCAGAAGAATTTGCCACTATTCACATGCTTTTATGGTAGTCATAAAAACATTGTGGGTGTAGATGTAGCTGGTCTGCACATCCAGTGCAATAATAATGAGAGCGCTGACATAATAACCAACTTTTTGATCCAGGAGATCACACCCATTCATTGAATTGTTGTATTTATCTATCATTTTTGGTTTGACGATGTGCTTCCACTTTGGCCCGAGAAGATACAAGGAAAACCTTGGATTATACTGCTTATATTGCCATCTGCCTTTATACCCTATTACCATTTCATTCAAACTGAGATTTTGGAATGGGTAAAAGGCACTCTGAAATTTTTGCAACAACATGTTCATAAAAGGTTCAATCTTTTCTTTTCCTTGTGAATTTTCATCAGAGGCATGAAGCATTGTATGATATAATGCTTCAAATCTACTTTCTTGAAAACATCTGAAGAAACCAAGGAGTATAAAATTCTGCAGATGTAGACCAGTAGTCTTTATCCTTCTCCTTTAGTGACTGAAAGTTTTGCTCTTTTTATACCAGCCCTACCTGATGCATGTTCAATCAGCTGATCGACATCGCCATCAGAATGATCACTTTCATGAATATTCTGACACAAAGTCTTTACAATGTCTTCATTGGAATTACTAAACCTAACTTCTAAAATCAGTGTCGCTCGAGTTATCTTCTGTCCACTGAGAAATTAGCGTCGTGCTTGCTCAGCTGAAAGCAGATGTTTAGAAGAAGATTCTCGATCCATTTTGTATGTAAACAAAGGAATAGAAATGGATATAAAACACACAATTTTAGCTTCACAAATTTGTTTTTCGCTCACAAACGTCCATAAACATGTGCTGGATACAATGAAATGATTTAAAAACCAGCTAGTTGCTAGGTATTTATAACTTTTTGTTCAAACTCGACATATATCGCACTGGCGCGCCATGCGTCATTGGTCGGAACGGAAGTCCTATCTGGCGCAAGGCGCGCCACTGTGGACGGAAAGAGTTAAGAAAAGTAAAAACTGGTACTGCATTTTCTTAGAACAAATGACAAAAAAAGTCGCCAGTGTTGCGACCACAAGGTCTTCATCAGGGAAAGGAAAGAAAGCAAGAGCTAAGTGAGAAACATGAGAAAATAAATAAATAAATTTTGCTTAATACGCTGACGTCTCGCTGCAAAGGTGCCGAGTTTGAAGCATGGTGGTGTCACACTCCAGTCTACCCAGGTGCCTGACTCTGCTTTGAGTTAAGGAAGGAAAAGGCAGTGAGACAGAGAACTGGTCACCCACCTCATGCTGCTGGACCTAGTATAATAAAGTCTCTGACACTTCACTCCCCTACGGCAGTATCTGCTTTGGGACTACCTTTTTATCTTATTCATCTCACAATGTCGGACTATCAGCATTCACGGGTTGTATTTATTTTCTCATGTTTCTCATTTTGCTGACGCATTCGTTTTTTTTGTTTTTTTTCTAAAATGTATCAGTTGCTTCTTTCATTAACTGTATATTGCTCATGTTTATTCCAGGAGAAAGAACAAGAAGAACTCAGAAGTATAAGAAGCAAGAATAAGATTTCCCAGAAAGCCTTGGCTGACCGTAGGACAACCATTCGTAAGAATATAAATAGAAATGAGCTGTCTTATCCCCTCGCTGAGCATGGTCAACTTAATATTTGAAAATGGCCTCAGATCTTGCTGGCAGAGTGGCCAACACAGTTTTTTATTTTCAGCGTTGATGAACTATTTGACCACTGCCTTATCCTCTCTTGTATCTCTATAAGGTTTGGTTTTTAAGGATCATCTTCGTCAATGCTCCGATCTTCTCCGTTAGATCACACAAGGAGGATCACAGCACAGTGCACAAACTCTGTAGCACTGGCAATGATCCCAATGTGTGTATACAGGAATTACACATTCAATAAATATTTGTGTGGTGGT
The DNA here is from genome assembly GCA_024509875.1 of Oreohelix idahoensis. NCBI lineage: Eukaryota > Metazoa > Mollusca > Gastropoda > Stylommatophora > Oreohelicidae > Oreohelix > Oreohelix idahoensis. Next base: position 628,209 of record JAMPIV010008314.1, on the reverse strand, counting down.
TCGGTTTTCCTAATTTTGAAAATTTTGCCAGGGTAGCGGCCGTATGGGCTACTCTTTACAATTTCTAACTGTCAACTTGCACATGGTACCTCCTATTTTTTCACCTTTTTCCGAGAAGGCTAGGCATCTGATCTCACTTATCCAAGACATGGGGGGGGGGGGGAGAATGACATTATTACTGGTTCTGAACAAAAATTTCCTTCAATTATATTACCTGAAATTGAGGCGGACTCCACTCCAACCCCCCTTAATTAATATAGTTAGGCAATCTAGAACGGAATTAATGAAGTGTTCAAATGTAGTCTGGATTCATGTTGTATACCAGTGAAATGTTTTGAACTGAAAACGATAAACTCTTCGTTGTTACGTTTTATATGTTTTATTTTTAAGTTAAAGCAAAACAAATATAACGTTATATTGTAGTTAGCAATCCAAAATAGCGCTATTGAGGTGCACAAACATATATACATTAAAAGTGTATATCAATGGACTCTTTGAAATTGAAAATGAAAAACTCTTAATTGCTAAATTTTTTAAAGTTTTATGGCATTTATATCTTTTATTAAATCCTACTACAGCATTTAAATTATAATTGTTAACATTATTGTAAAGCATTCACGGATGTTAGCAAATTCTACTGCTTTATTTTTTTTAATTTTTATAATAATTATTTCTCTCAATAAATTCTGCTGTTTCCTACAAAAAATATTTACATTATAAATATATGTCATATTTTCATATTTTAACAATCCATGCAATGTTAACAAAACAAACAGAAATCATGTTTACAGTCATGTTTGACTGAGAAAGAGTGTTACAGAAGTTCCTTTGATCTTCATGTGATACCAGCCTGCATGTCTTCTTCTAAGCCTTTTAGCTCCATGTGAAGCATGGATCTTCACTTCATGCCCAGCCGTACGTTCAAGCTCTTTCCACATCTTCTTTATCCTTTTTATATCTGTCCGCGGTTCTTTTCTTCCGATGTTTTTAGAGTGGGTTTCTCCAGAACCAGGATGCCTCTTGATAGGAAAGGGATCCCGTTACATGCCTATTTTTTTTTTTTTCCCATGCGCCCGCTATTACTCAAAGCGAAATCTCAGGTTAGTATGTATGTCTAACCTGACACTGATTTTACGTGAGTACCCCTTTTTTTCTTGCACAGAGACAGCTTCCCAGAGTTCTGATACCCAATTCATGAGGCTGGGTCGACCCTGGAGCCATTTGCGGTCTAAAAAATCCCACCTCAACTGGGGATCGAACCTCATGATAGCTTTAGCTGATTTTCTCAGCGTGCGTTCTATCAACTGCCAGTATGTTTTCCTCACCTCTTGCTCCACTAGCATTTTCTTTTTTTTTTGAAAGTTTTAGAGAAACTTTTATTAATGCCAATCATGCTGCTGGCTGCTGTTCTGTGGGCATGCTGCGGGTAATGTCAGAATCACCAGGATATGTAACTGAGAGAGTGCAACAACGGAAGTGTTTTCCACAAGCTGTGCCTAGCTCAATGTTGTTGCCACTGTGGTGGTGGGCCCCAGTCTTGGCCAGCATGGCATAGTACTCAATTTCAGACTTCCGCTTTCTTTTGAGCAACCATCTTGATGGATTACTCGATGCTGCTGAAGTAAAGTCTGCCACGTACTGACAGTTTTCTGGTTTTTTCCCATCAAATCCATATAAATGATCCTCTCATTCCAATCTAATTTTCATTGTGTCTGCAGGCACTCATTTATGAAAGTTGTCTCTTATGAGTTTTTGTGTCTGTTGTTTTATATATTGCAAATTTCATGTTAATTTTGTATAAAATCAGAAGAAATATTAAGCGTCTGGTAATTTTTATGTATATCTTATGCTACTTTCTTAATTCATATACATTTTTAAATGCAGCTCTTATTATTTTTTATGTTTTTGGATATATAATTTTACTGTAATGTACCTCTCTGAACACATTTAAATGTTTTTCTATTAATTTTTTTGGGAGGTATATTTTTGTGTACATTTTCAGTTCAGTACCATACAACATTAATAAATTTGTGATGTCTGCTTCCTTTTAATCACTAAACTACTTTAAACAGAAGATGAAATGGATTACTCAGATGGAATCTTACTTAGTCGTTCCCCTTCTACCATGAGGTGTAGAGGTTTGAAAGAGAGAGCGCCATACTATCCTATTGGCTGTCTTCCTCCTCCTAGCCTGGTTCCAATCTAGGCCTCGGTCCTTCAGAGTTGGTCTAATGCTGTCCTCCCAGTAGACTCGTGAGTCGTCCTGGATGTCTGGATGTCTGGCTGTTAGTTTCCCATACATGTCATGGTAGCCAATCTTCCCCCATTCTGCAGACATGGCCAGACCATCGTAATTGGGACTGTTCTACTTGAGTTTGCAGTGGCTGGATTTTGAGGCTACGTGTAAATCTTATTAATTATTATTCTTTCATTCTTAACAGACCTCATTTCAGTACCAGCCAGCGTAGATAAATCTGGAGCATTTGTCTCCTTTTATTCACTAAAACTGCTTTGGACAGATAATGAATCTTATTCATTGTAACTTACTTTATTATTAACAGTTTTCAGTTCATTACTAGCTGACATGCGTAAATTTGTGGTTTTCTTATAATTTTTCATGGCTAAGCCACTTTAAACTGATGATGAATTGGCTCATTGATGTTCATGGAATTTACTCATTATTACCTTCATCACCGTTAAACAGTTCTGAGTTCACTACAAGCAGTAACTGTGGAGTATTTGCCTCCTTTTAATCCCTAAACTACTTTGAACTAAAGATGAAACTGAAAATTGATGTACATCGATTCGCATTCAATGTTATTTTCTTCATTGTTAACAATTCTCAATTCAGTGCCAGACAACATAGATAAATGAGTGGTATCTGCCTCCTTTTAGTCACTGAACTACTTTGAACTAAAGATGAAAGGGACTTTTGATGTACTTGGAATCTTAATCATTGTTAATTTCTTGATTGTTTACTAGTCTCAGTTCAATAATAGACAACATGGATAAATATGTGGTTTTTGTATCCTTTTTATGAGTAAACTACTTTGGACTGAAGATGGAACTGATTTTTAATGTACATGGAATCAAATTTATTGTTACTTTCTTCATTGTTAACAGTTCTGAGTTCAGAACCAGACAACATGCATAAATTTGAGGTATTTGCCTCCTTAACTACTGGTTTATAGCCAATTTTAATTACTAAACTACTTTGGACTGATGATGAGTCGGATCATTGATGAGCATACAATGTTATTCATTGTTACTTTCTTCATTGTTAACAATTCTCAGTTGAGTACCAGCCAATGTGCATACTTTTGTGATGTCTGCCACCTTTTATGGGCTAACTACTTTGAACTGAAGATGAAACTGATTATTGATGTATATTAAATGTGTTCATTGTAATTTTCTTCATTGATAACAATTCTGAGTTCAGCACTAGCCAATGTGGATACATTTCTGGTATTTGTCCCCTTTAAATGACTAAATTACTTTGAACTGAAGATGAATTGGATCATTGATGTACATGGAATCTTATTCATTGTTACTTTCTTCATTGTTAGCTATTCAGAATTCAGTATCAGCCGGCATGCATAAATATGTGATATCTGCCTCCTTTCATGTGCTAAACTCCTTTGAACTGAAGATGAAACGGATTTTTGATGTACATGAAATCTTATTCATCGTTACTTTCTTCATTGTTAACAATTCCTATGTTTCTGTTTCATTTTTTATGTCTACTTATTTATACTGCCAGGTCGGTAAGTAAGTACCGGTTAGTTACTCTCATGTGAAATATATTTCATCATCTGCATTATCATTATTATTTAACTCTTTCTACCCAAAGGACTGTTTGGTGCAACTGTGATATGGTAGATTATTCCCTCAAGGGTCACCTGATATGTCATTTGGTTATAGTCAGATTTCCTTACGTGTGCACTTTTCATTCATAATCATCGTTTCCCTTTTTCCGCTCATTAAGAACCATTGTGCCACCACGGCAGTTGGTCTCTTGCTGGGAAACCTACACTGAAATGTGCAGGTGCTCTTGCACCAGTAGTTTCTGTAGCAGGTTGTTTTGCATGATGAGGTTGCTAGCCCGATGAACAACCTCATACTGGTTGCCTGTTATTGCTATGCCTAAGATAGCAGTGGTTCTATTCGTTACATATGCACTTTATGTGATATAACAAACTAACTTGTTTGTTACAACACTTCAAAACATTATTTATTCTTTAGCCAATTTACAATGATTTTATTTATATTTGTAAGATGTTTTCTCATAAATATACATGTTTACTTTTGTTTAATAGAAGTTTTATATATATATATATATGTATGTATGTTTATTGCTCGTTTAAAAAAAATCACATATTGAAAAGAAAAGCTATTATCCATCTTGATGCCTAAGTTGAACCTTAATACTGCTGAGACAGAAAGAATTGCCTGTTATGATATACCTATGGTAGCATAGGTAGCAGCAATCCTATTTTTTACTTCTGAACTTGACGTGATTATAAAACAAACTTACTTGTTACAACTTTAGTGTATTAAAAACATTGTTATGTACCAAATAAAGTTATAGTTTTTTTTTTTTTTAAATTAATCAGCATATCAAAATAAGAATACAAAAAGCAAAAGAGCTTCATTGCATGAGAAAACATTTGGGGATCAAGTCCATATGAAGATCAAGAGAAATCTAGTCCAACACCAACACAAAAATAAGAATCTTCAACTCAAATGTCAATTCAATCTTACTGTATGGTTCTGAAACATGGAGAACAACAAAAACAACAACCAAAAAGCTACAGACTTTCATAAATGGGTGCTTGCTTAGAATAGAAGGGCTGAAGTGGTATGACAAGGTCACCAATGTTGAACTGGTGACAAGAACCAGACAAAGAACCAGTGGAACAAGAGATGAGAAGAAGATGCTGGTGATGGATAAGACACACGTCGAGGGAACCTTTTAATAGCATTACAAGACAGTCCATGATCTGGAATCCCCTGGGAAAGGGAGGAAGAGATAGACCAAAAACTGCACGGAGAAAAGAACTGGAGACAGAAGTGAAAATGATGAGGAAAACTTGGAAAGAACTTGAGCGGATGGCACAGGACAGGAAGACTTGGCATGTGTTTGTTGAAGGCCTATGGTCCTTGTGGAACTAAAGGGTATTGATTTATATATCTTATGTGCATATGATGTACCGTAATTAGAATGTATTTCCTTTCTTATTTTGATTAGGGGGTATGGACAATTTTACTAAAGGCCTAGGTGGTATAGAAAATTTTACTAATGGCCAAGGTGGTATAGAAAATTTTACTAAAGGCCAAGGTGGTATGGGAAATTTTACTAAAGGCCAATGGGTATGGAAGATTTTAGTAATGGCCTAGGTGTTATGGGAAATTTTAGTAATGGCCTAGGTGTTATGGGAAATTTTAGTAATGGCCTAGGTGGTATGAGAAATGTTAATGAAGGCCAATGGGGTATGGGAAATTTTACTAAAGGCCAAGGGGTATGGGAAATTTTACTAAAGGTCTAAGTGGTATGGGAAATTTTCCTAAGGGCCAAGGGGTATGGGAAATGTTACTAAAGGCCAAGGGGTATGGGAAAGTTAATAAAGGCCAGGGGGTATGGGAAATTTTACTAAAGGCCAATGGGGTATGGGAACCAAGTAAGGTTGGGAAACCCTGGTTTATTGTGTATTATATAAATCTGGAGCGTCCGATTGACAGAGTGGATAGAGCGATGGTCTCTCGCAGCAAAGGTGCCCAGTTTGAGTCATGTCATCGACACGCTCCAGTCTATCCATCTGTAAATGAATACCTTTTGAGTTTGAGAAGGAAAAGGCAATGAGAAAGGGAACTGGTTAACCCCCCCCCCCCGATGCTGGACCTAATATGGTGAAATCTCTAACTCTTCATTCTCCTACAGCAGTATCTGCTTGGGACTATCTTTACCTCTTATATAAATTTGATTGTGGTCATACAAATATGTACAAACCTTTTCAGCCCTGTTAAGGAAAGGAGCGACCTATTACGAATTGAGGAGAAATGAGGTTATTATGCATACTGCTGACGACAGTTAACTTAACAGATTTGAGCAAAAGTGCAGACCTGGATGGCAGACAAGATTGTGCGTCCATTGCTGTTATAAATAGAAAACTATTATCTTTGCTGAAATCAGTTTTTGATACATATTTAATTTTTTTTTTTTATAAGTGTGTTATCATCATCATCATCATTCTCCAATTTCCGCTCCTGACGGGATTTCTTCTTAACCTTTTAGAGGTCCCGTACCCCTTTACAGCATCTTAAGAAGCCTTGCACCCCATTACCTTTTAGCTCAGTGGTTCTCAAAGTGGCCCATATTTCCCCCCCCCCCCCCCCCCCGGGGGGTCATGCCATATTTCTAGGGTGCCATAGTAAGATGGTAAAGTACCAATTTTTTTCCAGCTAACAGTGACTATGACGGGGGCCACAGCGGTAAATGAGGCTCAAAAGGGGGGGGGGGGGATGAGCAAAAATAAAAGTTGAGAACCCTTGGTCTAGCTCACAAAATATGCCCAGAAATGCAACAACAACAACAACAAAGGTGATAAAAGTATGAAGAAAATGTTATTTACAAAATGTGACAAATGTTCGGTATTTAATTCACGGTGTTAGTGTTGTATTTTGTACAAATACATTTGAGTTTTGTGTGTTATACTGCGTTCATGATGATTCGCCTTCTGAAATATCTGGCAAATCTCTCACCCCCTTCCCCCCCCAGAAGGTGAATCTGGCACCCCCCAGTGGCAGAATACACCCTTGGTTAAGAAGCACTGATGAGCTGCGGTAGCACAGTGGTAAGTGCACTGGCTTCCTAGCTCGGTGGTCCATGGTTCGATCCCCCAGTTGAGGTGGGATTTTTTTTTAGACCGCAAACGGCTCCCGGGTCGACCCAGGCCTCATGAATTGGGTACCAGAGCAACTTCTGGGAAGGTTAAAGCAGCCGGCGTGATGCTGATCACATCACCCCTAGTGTGCCGATGGTCAAGAATATATGGGCCTAACACTGTATTCCCAATATGCCTCAATGGGCGTGTAACGAGATCCTAAGAAGCACAGCCTAACGAAGCATGGAGCCACCACTGTAGCTGGTCCCCTTACAGGAAACCTGCACCAAGTAGTCACATGCTCTTGCAGCGGTGGTTTGTGTGGCAACTTGTTTGACATAATGTGTCTGCCAGCCGCTGTACAACCTTATAACAGTCGCCTTGTATGACATGCCTGACCGGTGCAGTAGTAGTCCTGCTCGTCTTTGTCTCTTCAGAGACCCTCCCAGGAACTGTAACAGCATGTAACATACATCATTTTCAGCTGCAGCCATCTCCACAACAAAGCTTGGCAGTAATGGATCTCCAACGTCTTCTGTCTCTTGTCTTGGTGGTGCACTCTGATAGACTCTTTCCTGTCCATCTCTTGATGTTATCTTCCCACTTATAGCGCTGTCTTCCTCTTGTATGTTTGCCCTTTGAGGTCAATTACAGTCAACCTTCGTTGTGGAGATGGCAGCTGATGATGATGATGAAGAAATAATAATTGAAAAATAGAATGTGACTTTAAATCATCTTGCATATATTCAGTATAATAAATATGTTCCTTTACAGTAATATTATTTTTTTTCCATAAGTCTTATTAAATTAGGGGTGTGTCTTATGTAGCAGTAAATACAGTACACTGCTGAAAATTATGTGATATTATAAGTCTTTGTTCCCTTTAAGCCAGTGGTTCGCAAATTTTTTTTTCTCTGCGCTGCACTTTCGGAATGAAAATTTCCTCATGCCACACCAAATTTTTTTATTGATAAGAAATACCTTCAGAAAACAACCCCTAGCAGTGCTTTATTCATATCACAGAACCGACTACTTTATAATATGATCATGAGACATCCAGAAAGTATAAAACAATACAGCTACATAAAAACATGATTCATTCAAATGAATTTTTTTAGAAAATGTCTCTAATTGTCTATGAATCTTCCTGCCACACCTGCCATCCTCTCACACCACACTAGTGTGGCATGCCACACTGTTTGGGGACCAGTGCTTTGACTCCGGAACAACGCTCAGAGCAGTGGTCAGATGTGACACCCGTGCCGAAATAAAGCTCAGAGCGTTGTTTTTAGTCTATCATGAACTAAAATTACGGCACAGGGTGGAAAATAATTGCAGAGTCAAAGAGTTAAGCTGTCAGGTTTCTAGACTGTGTACTAATGAGGCAGTACAACTTGATTCCTTTTACAGAATGCTGCCCATGCTTCACAAGCTCTCTTCACCCATATGTCCATAACCTCTCTTCACCCATAAGTCCACAAGCTCTCATCACCCATATGTCCATAAGCTCTCATCACCCATATGTCCACAAGCTCTCATCACCCATATGTCCACAAGCTCTCATCACCCATATGTCCACAAGCTCTCATCACCCATATGTTCACAAGCTCTCATCACCCATATGTCCACAAGCTCTCATCACCCATATGTCCACAAGCTCTCATCACCCATATGTCCACAAGCTCTCTTCACCCATATGTCAATAAGCTCTCTTCACCCATATGTCCACAAGCTCTCATCACCCATATGTCCATAAGCTCCCCATGAAGCATGGGTCTTCAACAACCCTTATGCCAAGTTTTCTTGTCCTGTGCCATCTGCTTTATTCCATTTATGCCAGTCTCCATTTCTCTTCTCCACATGTTCCTTGGTCTCTCTCTACCTCTTTTACCCTGGAGATTCCAGAACAAGGACTGCCTGGTAATGCTATCAACAGGTTTCCTCAATGTGTGTCCTATCCATCTTCAGCTTCATCTTCGTATCTTTTGTTCCACTGGTTCTTGTCATCAGTTCCATGTTAGTTGTCACACCACTTCAATCCTTTATATTCTACGCAAGCATCCATTTATGAAAGCCTGTAGCTTTTTTTTTGGTTGTTGTTTTAACACAAGCTGCTGCTCAGCAAGTGATAAATTATTCAGCTACATTACTGCTGAGCTACATCACTGCTGAGCTACTTCAGTGACATAGAGGATATTAGACACAGGCAACCTAGGGTCTCATGCTGGTAGGGTCCTCATTAGTGTTTCTGATTTTTCCCAAATTTAAATTTCCCTGGGAATCGTGAAGACCTTTGAGGATTTCCTGGGAATATATATATTTTTTTTTCAAAGTTTTTCTGTGATTGACTTGTGTTTTCTGATTACTTTGATCCATTTTATTCAGTTCTAGGTTTAGTTCATCTTCTTTGGCGAATTTCCATCATTTGCATTTGATTCTTCTCGTCCAACATCTTTGTTTGTTTTCGTTGTCAATGACAAGGTGTCGCCGAACAAATTCCGCGAAAGAACATAAAGTAGTTTTTTAACAGAAGGGTATATTTTATTCTCTTTTATACTCTCTGGATTTTAGAGGTACACAAAAAGGGTAATAATTTTCTTCTCTCATCATTCTTTGATTCTTTTTAGAAGATCTTCATACATTTCTTCAGCTAAATGGTTATTCAGAACTGGAATAATTTTTGTTTTCCCAGTTAGAATTAGAAATCAAAAAAAGATTGGAAAATGTTGAGCACAACTTTTGTACCTGAACTGTGTTGATTAACAGCGACGTGTTTCTTGTTTTAACATGATTCTCTCATGCACCAAACAAAGTCCAGGCATAAATAATCTAGAGAAGATGTGTGGTTAGTAAATATATTTAATTATATGATTTTTATTAATAAAAAAAGATTTCAGTCCCATTCTTTTTTTCCCGGGACTCAACTTAGCATATTTTTTTTCCTTCAAATTCCCGGGAATTTCATCCCCAGGAACAACACAGGGCAATATTGTTATCAGTGTGTTATAATGTGGCTTGTCTGTTATTGTTGTTGTATTAATTGTTAGTTTTAAATCCTCAACTGGAAACACTGCTGATACAAGGTGTCTATCCTATTATCCAAAATCGTCAGGGACAGCTGTGTTTCGGAAACCAAATTTAATTAGTTTCCGGATGTTGCACAAATCATGTTCGAAAAGTATCCAAAAATAGCCCAAAGTCACATGAACTGTGTTCGAAAATAGAACAAAGTTGCCCAAACTGTATTTGAAAATTGCCCAAAAAAACTTTCGATTTTGAAAATACTTCAGTATTCAGGGGTTCAGATAAAAGAATATGGACCTGTACATATTATGTGATATTTAAGCTGCCTGTTAAATCTGTCCCTCTGTCTTTCTTTATCTATCTATGTACTTATCTGTCTATCTACCTACATACTTGGTTTGGTTTGGTTTTAAGGACTATCTTCATTGTACATGGACTACTGCATGAGTGCTCCGATCTCCTCCCTTAGATCACACAAGGAATATCTCAGCACAGTGCACAAACTCCATGCACCGGTGAGAATCCCAATGTGTGTATATAGGAATCACACAGTCTATAAATGTTTTTGTGGTGGGTAGGTTTCTAATTTTTTAATGTTTGCCAGGGCAGCGGCCTGATAGGCCTACTCTTTATGATTTCCAACTGCCGTGGGATTTTTAACGTGCGCAAATTGCACACTGGACCTCCTATTTTTTCGCCCTTATCTGAGAAGGCTAGGCATCCAATCTCACTACCCAGGAGACCAAAGGGGAGTATGACATCATTAGGACCACTGGTTCTGAAAACCTACTTACCTACCTACCTACATATCAATCTATCTGTCTATTTATCTTTATTTATCCATGCCAGCCTACCTACTTCTCTTCTTCCTTCTAGCTAATCTGTCTTTGTCTTGTTCTATATCTCTATTTTTTTTGTTCTGCCTTTTTATCTATCTGGTTCAGAACTAATTTGTAGATTGTACTTTTTAGATCGCTGGTCTAAAATATATAAAATAAATCGCTTTGTTGAAAATGGTAAATTGTGTTGTTATTTTTGTATGTTTATACAGCTGTGAGATTTGATGAGCTTTGATAAACATATACATAAACATATACATACAACTGATTCATGAGATAATATGTATTTTTCGTATAAGCTGTTGTCACCACACTGTCAAAGTGAGTTTTACTTTGAAATAATCTTTAAGTAAGTGTATCTTTGTGTGTACAATTTTTATTGACTGAACAAAATTGTTTGTTTATTTGTTTTTGTTTTTCAAGGCAAGTAAATCAAGCCTTACAAAACTAGAAAAAAAAGTATCCTGAAAGAAAAAAGTCAGTCTCTCCCCTTTTATAATGAGGAAATTCAGTATCTTCAATTTTATATTTCTTTCCTACGGCATTAGTGCCATGAGAACGTTCAGTATTTCCCTTTAAATTTCTTTCCTATGTCGTTGGTGCCTTGAGAAAGTTCAGTATCTTATCTTTTATATTTCTTTCCTATGATGTTATTACCATGAGAAAGTTTAGTCTTCCCTTTTATATTTCTTTCCCATGATGTTATTAAGTTTAGTATTATCTTTCATATTCTGTCCTGTGATGTTAATGCCATGAGAAAGTTTAGTATCTTACCTTTCATATTTCTTTCCTGTTATGTTATTATCATGAGAAAGTTTAGTATTATCTTTCACATTTCTGTCCTGTGATGTTAGTGCCATGAGAAAGTTTAGTATCTTACCTTTCATATTTCTGTTCTGTGATCTTAGTGCCGTGAGAAAGTTCAGTATCTTCCCTTCTATATTTCTTTCCTATGTTATTACCATGAGAACAATTAGCATTCATACCCTTCTACATTTGCTGTGGGAGACTGAGCACCTATGAGTTTTCCTGGAGTGCAATGACGTCAATTCTGATTAACAATAACAATTACCATGAGAAAGTTTAGTCTTCCCTTTTATATTTCTTTCCTATGATGTTATTATCATGAGAAAGTTTAGTCTTATCTTTCACATTTCTGTCCTGTGATGTTAGTGCCATGAGAAAGTTTAGTGTCTTTGTTGCAACGTTTCACTCTATTGCGCCGGTTTCTCTTTGCAGATTCTTATTAAATGTTATAGAATGTTTTTAGGTTATTAATTCGTGTGCTTCTGGTTGATCTTAATAAAACTGTCTTTCAGTGAGCTATAGTGCTGATACATCATGTTCGCGAATGGTGGCTAACATCTGACCAATTCAACTGTATTGAAGCGACAACGATTCTTTCTTGAGAGTCCACAGGAAAATACATCTTTATTATAACATACAAATTCATTGGTTTCATGACATTAAATAGTTACATTATATTTTGCGCTGTCCAATACTGTTTCCTCACTAATAATATTTGTCGTCAAAATGTCTGACTGTTTACATGCGATGCCAGTGAGTTGGTCATCCGGTAATGAACAGCCATAGGTTTGGCGAAGATAATGATTCTGACCGAAGTCATAAATTTACTATTTATCATTAGTCCGAATTTACGGAACTTAATCATAAATAAGAATACCTCATCCTTGTATTCATTAACTAGATAGCTGACCCTGTAGCATATCTTCAAAAAGAACTTCAGCGCAATTCACTTTATACTGCGAGGAATAAAAACTCATCCGACTTGGATCAAGTTTGGAGTCTGAAGGGTACAACTAAAACGAGGTTATGCGTTAGCATAACAACGCAACACGTCATTATAATCCTAGACAACTGTACCATTTTCGCGTTCACTAAAATCCCGTGAAGCGCGAAACATTATATATTTATAGTATCTCAAGCCCCCTAATGCGTAACTTTAAACGTGCTCACAATATTAGTGGCCAACCTCATAAAACATGTCGTAACAGTCTTACCGTTCATATTTCTTTCCTGTGATGTTAGTGCCATGTGAAAATGTAGTATCTTTCCTTTTATATTTCTGTACTGTGGTGTGGAATCATGAATAATCACAGACAGGCTTTATTATAAGCTTCAAATCTAGGGCACAATGGAGGTACTGTCATGCCATTCATTTCTTCCTTCTTTTGTCCCGTATATAAGTGGTCACTGGGACGCCCTGCCCTGTTAAAAGCTAAGTTAGTTTACACATTTAACTGTCTTAAGTCAGTGTTTGTCTTTCTGCAGAAGTCTTCCCTGTCTATTTCTGAATATTGTTTGCCCCGTGTATCTTTGCTCTACCTCTTTTTTCCTGAGGTTTTCATTTTAAGTATAGCAAGTAGAGGAGCAGATGTGGTATCAGACCACCATCTTCTGTTGGCTAAAACAAAATTAAATTTCAAGAAATTTACAACAGAATATAGCTGTAGACAACAGTATAATGTGGGATATCTAAGAAATCAGGAAATAAGTGAAAAATTTTCAATCACAGTATCCAACAAATACTAAGTACTCCCAACAGCTGGAAGATGAAGCAGATATGGAAGACCACTGGCAACAAGTAAAAAATACATTTAACGAGACATGTGAAGAAGTACTGAGAAAAAGAGAACATCAGCACAAAGCATGGATAACAACAGAAACCATTACCAAGATAGAAGACAGGAAAAACAAGAAAGCAGATTTAAACAGAAGCTCCAAAGCCAAGGCTCATGAAGTGTACATAGAAGCTGTCGCGAGAGGTTTGGATGTTATTAAAATAAAGACTTTCCTGGACACAAAGGTGTATCAGATGATACCAGGATAGTGCCAGATAAGAGACTGGTCTTATAAGAAATACCCCCTTCTCTGAAAAGAGCAAGGGTGTATTGACATCAATAGTGGGGTCAAGCTATGTAAACCTTCAAGTATGATGATAGTGTTGGGTACTGAAGATCTATCTGCTACCTCTCTAGATCCCACATTGATTAATGAATATACTTTTGTTTTAATGGCTAGTTATCTAGGGGAAAATTTGAATTATTTATATGTAATAAATCTCAATACAGAACATTAACTTAATAAGAATTATTAAGCAAGATTGACTGAAATTATTTACAATTTATTTGTCCTTTACCGCTTTATTTTTTTGGTCAGGAATTCTAAAAGAAATCAAATAGTATTTACATCATTAAATAAATAAGATGGAATGTACTTTTCCATAATGAATAATATGTTAAAGGTAACGAGATAATGTCAATTACTTTCTTTACTAATACTATAATCACTGTCCCTGGACTGTAGAATTCACTTTATTGAACAAATGTCCTTCATATATCATCCTTAAATGTTTTTTTTATTAGGTGTGGTGTTTATAACTGTAGTTGTGGCTGGATTTGCTGTACAGTGGAACTAGATTCCACCTATCTTATTAGATGATGATCTGCCTCCAACAGGCCAGGATTACACAAACTGCAACTCCAGGCTGGGAACGTGGTATGGCTCTAGGTATATAAAGAGCTGTAGGCACCAACAGACTTCCTCTACAGTGGATGTTTCGTACTTTGTAATATCGAGACAGAACCTGGAATGAAAGATAACCGCATTCCATGTAGACTCCACACACACACACACAACATCACATATAAACATTATTCAGATATTGTGCTAACAGTTTGCACAGGACATATAACTTCATTTCTCTTACAGCCAGTTCCATGTGATTATTCATTTCCTGTAAACATCCTATGATAGATTCCTTAGCCCATGATTGGCTTCCATACAATGATTTGGTTAAGTACCCAATAGCAAGTGACAACTTGATTACATCATGTTAACAATTCCTGTACTCCTATCTTATGTTCGTGAACAGTATGTAATTCCAGGATGAAATACTCATTCAAATACCCTATTAAAACTTACAGTCGTAATTTTTGCCCCACTTACAAATATTCTACACATTTTCTAAAGCTGGCTTTCGTTTCAAAATCACACAGGTGTGCCCTCAATGCGGCAACACACTAGTCCTGTAGTTTCACTTTCTACACATCACCGAACACATAAGCGGGTATACACAGGCAAATAATCAACAATATATACAAATATATATATCTTTCTTACCATCAGGCAATAATACACAAGCTGATACCGGCTTTCATTGGGAATCTAGGACTGCTTCTAGATCACAGCGGCAAAAGACTTTGCAGTTACAGTTTGCGCTCGATTCATTCAGCTTAGTATATTTAAATTTTGTGGCGGAACTCCTCTAAATCCCAGTTCTATATATAGCGCCGTGTCCGCCCAATCGGAAGCACGGTCCAAATGTGTGTTTAACTGATTCCGTACGTAAGATCTATTAAAAGATGCAATGGCTGACCGCTGTGACCGCAAGATCTTTTAAAAGACGCTGATTTATTTCGTTGTTTCTTTCTATTCTGATATTTTATACTGCCCGGAATTTATCTCGAATGGAAGTAAACACAAAACTGGGCAAATTTCAACAAGCTTCAACGTCTTTTATTTGCGTTTGAAGGAATTTTTTCACATTTATCTTCATCTTTAATCGTGTTTTGTCGTATCGCCATAATGGCTGAAAACACACAGGATATGTTACTAATATGTGAACAGTGAACAAACTGTGCGACCAACCATAACTTTCTTACTTTTTCTGTGTTTCTAAATGGTTTACCTGCACAAAGAGAGCAGTGAAACTGTATTGTGATAACAATTTATGTTACAAGCCTTACGTAAGTCGAAAATTTTTGTTCAAAATTTCAAGTTATCTTTTTTCCGTGTACATGTTATCTGTTATAACATAAACATAACATAAAATTAGCTAGAAAGGCATATGGATTTATATTGTTCATCCAATGTACTTTAATTTGATATATAATATGTTATACTTAACTCATGATTAGACACACATTGTCTGTAAACGTAAATTATGTATGCGTAAATTTTTGGGGCCTAAAAATAATTCCGTCCAGAGCTGAAAATAATTACGTACTGAATCAGAAGAATCAAAACCTAAACGTTTTTCAGCTTGCCCGTATAATGTGACCAAGTTTAAATATTCTATATCTAACTTATTACTGGGCCGATTTTAGTTATTTAAAGGTATATTTAAACTGCTAATTTATCTTTATCTTTCTATATCTTTGTTGTTTAGTTTTTACATGGCATTTAAATCTATGCAGTCTTTAATTAGCTAAATCGGGAACTACCCTGATGTAGAAATATCACTAAAACCAATTTTTCTCGTTAAATGAATTACTATTATGAGGCCGTCTTTGTACCTACTTATTAAGTAATATCCCAGATGTTATAATAGTTATGTATTTCCCTGTATATATCGTTATTCTTTAAGAAATAAAATAACTCCTTCCTATCAAATACACAGAATAGGCCCTTTCTGTCAAACATGAAAAGGTTTCTTTATACATACTAGAAAAGAAGCGTCCCGATTGGCTATTCTATCGGTCCATTTATCCTATAGTGAGCACGGTAAAAATGACCGTGTTGTTAGACAGATTCAAAATACGACATAGCTCCCCCGTTAAAAAAGCGTGAACCACTAGTGAAGCTTTCATGTCTGTATTACAATCACGTCATATTACGCCAAATTGAATTTCACTGTGCCTTAGTGTTATCCTGGTTTCCTGCAGGTGGGTCAATTCAAGTAGGCACTCAACATTCTGAGATCCAGGGATATATCTCATGTGTAAATAAACAGCACAGGTGCTACTGCCTGTCAAATGCTGATTATCAATTAATATTCACCATTACTCTTCTCTGAGTCTGTTCAATAACATGTCCAGAGGTGTTAGACGTTCCTCAAGGTTCCAATATTTATGAGGAAGTAATCTATAAAATTGGTGATAGCTGAGTTATGTAAGGGACCCATTAATTTCCTCATCAGCCTGGATAAAACACTCGGAGTATTCATCAACCCAAAAAGCAACATATGAAATCATAGTGCCCCTCCGAGGTGATCACAGTCAGCAATGGTCTGAGCTCAGGCTTGACTGGAATATGGAAATACCCTTTACTTATATTCATGTGTGACTTATTTTCTGCCATTCAGGTAGAGTCCATTTTTCACCAGGTGTTTTCTCAGCTTAACGTCACTGGCGATAATACAATATGGGGAAATGAATTTCCTGCACCAAGAAATCAATTCTCCCTGTAGCATTTGCTATAATATATTCTCAGTCCATGTCCGCACACAATACTTCCAATGGACTGTATAGGGCCGGCTAACTACCACTGTCGCCGGTGACCCTGTCACATGAGAACAAGAGAAATCAAGTCCAACACGAAAATAAGAATCTTCAACTCAAATGTCAAGTCAGTCCTATTGTATGTCACAGGACAGGAAGACTTTGCATGTGTTTGTTGAAGGCCTATGCTCCTAGGGGAGCTAAAGGGTATTGATTGATTGATTGATTGAAATATATATATATATGTATATATATATATGTATATATATATATATCTTCTTTGATCCATAACCGTCAAAGCAGTCAGCGACCATCACGCCTGGTGGCGTCCTGTAGGGCAACAACAAATTGATTCCACCTTGCTCGGTCGGCGGCCATCCTTTGTACAGTGCCCCAACTCTGGTTCATTCTGTGCATCTCGGCTTCCACAGTTCTCCGCCAAGTTGTTTTTGGTCGGCCTCTCTTTCGCTTTCCCTCGGGGGTTCATAGCATAGCTGTTCTTGTGATGGTATCAGGGTCCCTTCTGAGGACGTGGCCAACTCAACTCCAGCGTCTGCCAACTATGATGGTGTGCATGCCCTCCTGGTTACTCCGAATAAGTAGTTCTTGGTTACTGATGGTGTTTTGCCAAAAGATTCAGAGAATTTTCCTTAGGCAGATTGTGTGGAAGGAAGACAGTTTCGACATTTCCTTCTCTGCTACTCTCCAACATTCCGCACCATAGAGAAGCACAGAAAGTACACAGCTCTCATACAGTCTTAATTTTGTGTCTGTGCTGTACTGGGAAGACTTCCAAATGTTGTTGAGAATAGCAAATGCTGTTCTCGCTTTATTCATTCTGTTGTTAATGTCTTTGCTTGTTCCGCCGTCAGGTGTTACTATGCATCCTAGGTAAGTAAATGTGTCTGTCTGTTCTAATTTCTGGTTATTCACTGTTATTGGCTCAGGATTGCCCACATTTAGTGTTATGACCTCTGTCTTCTTCAGATTGATGTTCAGGCCAACCTGCTGGCTATACTTATTCAGTCTACCGGTTTTGTCTTGAATGTGTTGATGTGAATGCGCGAGTATTGCAATGTCATCTGCATATATGTTATAGACGTTTATCAATTGTTGCTGGGGTTGCAAGATCCATTTGTTAATGGATGCATTATCATTGTCCTTTATATGTCAACGCCCAACTTGTAATTAATAAATACTATTGCAAAGTCTGGCCATGTCTATTAATTCCTTGATTCTCATTCATTCTTTGAATCATCGTGCTTCTATTGTCTATTACGCGAATGCTGGGTACTGGTTAAAACTGGTGAACAATGGAATAATATTGACTTGATAAGTCCAAGTATTCGAGTCCACAAATCCGACGTTTATTGACGATAACACATCACAAGTATTATTCATTACAAGCATACATCTGCAATTAAATCCTGTTTAATCATCACAAAATTCTTCTATAACATTTATGCTCGAAAGCCTGAATCCTTCGCTCCGTATCTGCAGTGAGTGTCCAGCCCTCACACCCATACAAGAGAATAGATAATACAAGTGATTTGTATAATTTGATCTTCACAGGAAAACTGATGTTACTTTTCCAGATCACATTCAACCTTGTCATGGCAGCTGAGGCCATCTCAAGTCTTGTCTTGATTTCTTTATTTGATCTTCCATCACTACATATAGTGGACCCGAGATATTTAAAGGTGTTAACTTCTTCTAACGTTTGCCCATTTAACGTAATGTTGGTCGGAACATGTTTCTTATGGCTATTCACCAATATCTTGCTTTTTTCTATATTAATTTCCATCCCATATGTTCTTGTTACTTTCTCCAGTCTAGAGGTAAGGTCTTGAAGTTCTGATTCTGTTCCAGCTATCAGATCAATATCATCAGCAAAACGTAGATTACACAGAGGTCGGCCTCCAATCGATATGGTTGATTTATAATCGTAGAGAGCCTCCTGCATAATATGTTCTAGATAAATGTTAAAGAGCACTGGTGACAGGATACATCCCTGGCGAACTCCTACAGTTGTTTTGAAAAATTCTCCAATGTCATTGCTTGCAAAAACAGCACTGCTTGCGTCCTTGTATAGTGCTTCAATGATATCTATGATGTTGGTATCAAAATTGAATTTTCTCATTATTTGCCATAAACCTTCATGCCAGACTCGATCGAAGGCTTTTGTGAAATCGATGAAGTTATGGTATAAATCATGTTTAATAATCTTTCCTTGAAGTCGGTTATATACTAACCTTATTATCTTATTTCCTTCACCTAACTTTGGACTGACCCTGAGTCCTTACTTCGAAGTAAATATACATATATGCGGCAATACAATGCCCAACACTGGACGGATATGGGACGCGTCTTCACAGCTTGACGGTCAACGTAAAAAGGGTCTCGTATCTAAGTCACGATGCGTGACCTATCAACGCTAACACGTCATAAATCGATCGTGTGCATAGCGTTCAGTAGTCCGTGAATTCTTAACATCAAATTATATTAAATACTGTGACCCTAGAAATAGCACACTGCCAACCATAGCAGACGACTTCAATAAAATACCGTAACAATTCCCTGCCCGCCAGGGAAAAAAAATCTATTAGATAGATTTTTTTTGAACTATCTTAATCAAACATATGAAAAATTTAACAAAAACCCGACCTATGGCCTACGATGTTCTATCTAGAACAATGTCGTGGTCATGTCGATAATATATCAGTCATGTAATATATTAACAGTCATGCTATACATGTAAGTTAAATTACCCAAAGGATTGTCAACAGTCGTTAAATAATTAACTAATTAATTAACGTAAGTGTTAACTAAGTAAGAAGGTGAGATGTCATGAAATTATTACAACCAATTAAAATTAAACTAATTAATCATAGTATATGTGTAAAGAATCAAGTTATTGAAAATCTAATTAACGAAAGTGAAAGAAGATGTCATAAGAAAAAGACAAAATGAGGAGTAAAGACAAGTAAAGAGCAGAAGAAAAAAAAATAAGGTATAAAATCAGTGGGTGGTGTTTTTGAGATTAAATATGTGTGTAGAGTAATTACTAACTACTTAACTTAATTAAATAAATAATAATATATTATATCATTATTACATCTAAGAATATTATCTAAGAATTGTGTGAGATTCATTTGTTTTCTTTCTTACATTTTTTTCATATTTCATTTTCTTATTTTATTCTCACATTTCAATTCAATTTTATTTCTTTATTAATTCAATCAATAAGTAGAAACTAAATAATCTTGGATATGAAGATCCAGACGTCGTTATTTTCCTTAAGAATTTACGAAAGGTTCCATTAGAAAACTGTTCAAATGTTCCGATCCTGAATGAATATAACGTTCATAATGTTCAATTAGTCATGTCACATAACGAAATTTGTCCAACTAGACTTCAGATAATATATCCAACTATCTTGTAACCGGTTGTATTAGGAATGGACACAAGCCAAAGTCCACGCGTAAATACGAATAATATGTCTCTTGCTTTCATTAATTTCGTTTGACGAACGTCTCTATTATTTGTTTCTCTGAATAATTGTTGACGTTTAATTCATAGGCCGATAATTCGTTGATTGGATTCTGTCTCTTGGTATAATTACTTTTGTCAATTGATTTGAAGACTATCAGCATTCATGAATCGTCTTCCGAAGGATTTCTTGAGAGTACGTCGGCCACGATGTTTTCTGTACCCGATATGTATTCAATGGTGAATTCGAAGGGTTGTAGGAGGATAGCAAACCTCGTAAGTTTCGGGCTTTTGTGATTAGAGCGACGTAACGATGCCACCGCCTTCTGATCTGTTTGGATCACGAAGGGAGCACCCAGTAGGAACTTTTCCAGTTTATTAATTGCTCAAACGACAGCCAACAACTCTTTATCCACAGTCGAATATTTGGTTTCTGGCGTCTTGAGTTTGCATGAGATATAAAGAGTCGGATGTAGTATATCGTCGTGACATTGGAGCAGACAAGCGCCAATCCCGTAATTACTAGCATCTGTACGGAGGATAAACTTTTTAGAAGCATCAGGTAGTCTCAAAATAGGTGGGTGTGAAAAAAGTGTTAGTATTTTACGAAATGTTTTGTCGCATTCGTCAGTCCATGTCACCTTCAGCGGCATGTCTTTTTTAGCAATGATGACAAGACAATTGACGATATACGAAACTTATGCTGCTTTGGCTGAGCATAGTTAGAATAATCAATACAGTTACTGTCTAACTTAGGCATGGTCAAATTACAAAGACGAAAGAACACAGTGTTATCGTAGATAAAACAACACAAGTGTCACCTAATAGACAAGCCCACTATAAATAAGCCATATAAGAATAATTGACCCATAAAGAACAGAAATGATGACTGACTAGTGCTGAGTCATCAAAGATGTGACGAACAGTGTTACCGTAACCTGTTATCTGCGTGACGCAGAATCAGGTACTAATTTCAATCTCAAAGAATGGTGGTGAAAATAAACACCATTGTCAAGCTCGATAACCATTCGAGCATCTCTGTTGTTACGAAATGTAACCAGAGCTTCACCATACCTGTTATTGGTAGGTGGCAACAGACGCACGAACCTAATGTCTGCCGTGTAATTAAAGAAATTACTAAGTTCCTGCCATGTAGTCTCTTGTGGCAAATTGCGCACTAATACGGTGCGAGAATATGCACTTTTGCCAATGTAAGTAATATCATTGTCACGAAACTGTGAACAATGACGATTTGTGAATCTGGTCTTATCCGGAGAATTAAAGTTACCTTTATTCATAAACGTAATAATTTTATTAGATGAAGTATCCTCATGACTGAAATTAGGACGATATCTATTAGTATTTAAGACAGTACGTTTCCTGCATGTCGTAGGTACTTCCTTGCTGTGCAAAGTAAAAACTTTGCCGACAGACTTAGTCTGAAATTTATCGTTCAAGTTCATACTAAACTTACTATTATTTCTATTTTTAGTGGAGTCATTCACATCGTAACCCAATTCAGTATATTTCTTAGAATCAATTTCAATATGATTCTGTCGCCAAGATTTATTAATTGAATTGGCGATATTATCATGTCGAGGGAAGGTGTACCTGCCTCGAAATGATTTTCTCACATTCACAGGAGTTGTAATATTAACCTTGGTCGAAGTATGTACAGGGACATCATAAGATGTATGCATCACCTTGTCAACTTGAGTGACAATTGGTGTGCATGTAGTGTCAATATTAACTTCGATATTATCCTTTTTATTACCTTGATGAAGAGTCTCATCATTCTCCTCTTTTCCAGAAATAGTAAAAAGACTAAAATTTGAAACTGCTGTGCCACATGTATTAAGATTCTTGGCACGTAATGTAGCCATTGCAATGACGTCGTTAGCATTGCCATAAAATTGCAAATTGTTTCTTTCCCATTCCATAATTTCTTCTGGGGTGCAATCTTTGCTGCCATGAATGCGACCAACCATAAGATCTGCAATAGGATTTTTCAACATGCATACCTTAACATTACCTGTGAAAAAAGGTGTGTTAACATGTATTATAGCAGTGGGATAGCATTCTACGGTTCCACCAAATGTCCTGCACTTGACATATTCCCCTGTTGCACAACTTGGATGGATCAATGATTGTCGAACTCCAATAGTTGTGGATCCGGAATCTCTCAAAACAGAGACGATAGACCCATTTACTATCCCTCTGTTAAATATAAGAGAGCCTGTTCCATCGTTAGCCGCTAGACCAACTTCTGGGAGGATGTGTCCGCAATTCAATACAGTCTCCTTTGCCTTCTGAAATACAAGATTACATTCTGGGCAACTATTTGCCACGTTATAATTCATAGTCATGTAGCAGAAGATTGTATTACTTTATCGTTTTGTGGAACATCTGGGGTTGTATTATTAGTAACTGCTGCCCCTGTATTGTGATCATAATGAGACGATCTACGAGACTGGGATCGTTGACGAGAATAATCATTGGAATTATTTCGTTGTCCCCTGTAGTGACTGTTATCTCTGTGTCTCGAGCCTTGATTATAGTTGTTCTAACTATTACTAGTATTAGAGTTGTATGATCGGTTATGATTTGCATTGTGTTGAATATTGTTGTATCTAAACTGAGGTGACTGATTCCTATTCTGTGGTCTTCCTCTATTAAAATCACTCTTATTGTTGTAATTATTTGGCCCCTTATGAAAATTAGCATTATAATTTCATTTGAAGCGACTTCTATCTACGCTGCGTGTTCTTGGTTTGTCATAACCATGGTATGACATACTGGAGGCCACCGGTAGAGGTTCTCTTATTAGAGAGTTAGAAATGCTCGCATTCGGATGGGCGGTACAATAATTTAGTGCCATTTTTTCCAAATCATCAATTGTAGATGGCTTTCGTTCTTGCAAAAAGGCAAAGAACGGTGGGTTGACAGAAGATAACACTTTATCCCTCAGTAACAAATCAACTAGTTTGTCATATGATTTGTTAACACCTGCCAGTTCTACCCATCTGTTAAAAGTATTGCGCATGTTCGCAATAAAACCTGCAAAGTCTTTTTTAGAGTCTGGTAGAATACTCTTAATACGTAATCTGCACCCCTCTTCGTCCAAATGGAAACGCCGTAATAATAATGATTTTATGCCGTCATAATCACCCGCTATTGTTGGGTCAACATTCTGAGCTGCAGTTAATGGTTCACCATCTAAGAATTCATTTAGCTTCAGTGGCCATGCGTGTTTAGGTAAGTTATTTGTTATGCATACCTGTTCAAAACGTGCCAGGTATGATGAAAGATCGTTGACACGAAATGGTTTTAGGACTAAAGGCTGTCTACATATAGTGACAAGACATTAGTGAGAAGAAAGACTGAAATGATAGATTCAGATGAAAATGACAGTGCAAATGTGAAAGTGAGACCATTGGCTCCGAGGTTGAGAACCGAAGTTTACTCTCCCTCGCCACTTCGGACGTCTTAATTGCTATGGCCTCGACCACCTCTAACTACCCTAAGGGGATAAGGTTCAATTATGATTCACATACACCACGATACAGACAACAGATAGCTACTGTACGTAATTGAAATGACTGATTCCAGCTCTAATTTCCAAGTTTTATTTACACCTATAAACAAAACTCATATACATGTCAAATACATGAAATTGCAGTGTAAGCACTCCTGAAACAAACAAATTCAGGAAAATTACAAATGTTGTATCATCAAAACCCAACCCTTCACCCACAAGTTTCACCTGTATGGAGAGAGAAGGTAAAATTAAATGACATAAACTACACTGCACTGGGTGGGGTCTCAGATGCCGAGCCTCCACTCCAAACTAGCTATTCTAAACTCTAATATAAACTCTAAGTACACAATGAGCTGGATCTACTACGAAGTGTCCCCACCAACTCTGCACAGACTTCGTTTCTACACAACCTATCCTGAAAATCTCCTGAACTGTTACACAGCTAACTGCACCTCTGCACTTCAACAGCTGTTCTCTGCTATGATCTTCACAAAACTATGTCTCAGTTCTGTTTTTCTGGTCTACTACCTGTAGACTACACTTCAGCAGCTGTCCTCTGCTCTAAAATCTGTGGAGAGGATTTTGACCCTGTTGCTCCCCACAATTCTTGCAATTGATGACTCGGTTTCCCCACTGGCTTCTGGAAAAACTACGATTTGGTAGCTGGTTTTGCTGCTACCCCTCTGGATTTACCTGCCCGCTCCCTACTCTGGATTCAGGCCTTCGGCGTTATTATGGCCGGGACGAATCGAAATAAATTTACAACCACGCTGGCAACTTGCCGATTTGCGGGTGTAAGAAGATTGAGCATCAGAGCTCCGGATTTTCCACCAGAATCCCTTTCAACTGGAGAATGTCTTCCCTGCCTTGGGAAAACGTATTTTCTTTCGCTCCGTCCGCCACTGGCAATTAACGCACGACTTTGCGTGTCGGCGAATGCCAGAACTTTGCCGTGGGAGAAATTTTGTGGTATCAAAAATTCTGCTCTTCCCCACAAAAGCCGGTACCTGCTGTTTAGACAAAAAAACAAAACAACAGCTAAACACACAGTAATAATATATTTCGAATAACAAATAACTCCCTTACTCTTCAACACGTAACTCCCCTCTCTTCACTCTCCCCGAGTCAAAATAAACATTGGCTGACCCAGATCTTCCGTTCTGCATGACTGGTTACAATCACAACAGTTTTTCACTGAGGACCGAACTGTCTAAAATACTTTGGCCCACTTCTCGCTGACACTGAATGCAGCAAAACGTTTAACACAAAATAACTAGACCTCTCTAGGAATTCCTAAAATTCCCGTCAATAATCTTAAATCACATCAAAATGATAATACAAATATTATTCTCTTTTAAAAGAAATAATTACATCTCCGTCTTCTTACTCAGAACCACAATACATAATTAATAACGTATAACCCTGTTAGATGCTAGCATACTGCCTAGAAGTTATACATAACCCCAGGTTATCAATTTGAAAACCCCGTAGTTACAAACACGTGATTACAATTCTACCACCACGTGCTTACAAATTACACCTCTCTCACTCCCGTCCACAGATAGATGTGTAACTATATAAATAACTAGCAGCATTACATTCTTAATAAAATCACAAATACACACGCTCTCGTCATTCTGCAATTAAATATAATTCGCAGATGCGGGTTTTTCTACAGACCTGCTTTGCAATAATACAAAGCACGCCCGCGGCAACTCAACTTTTAAACCCAGCTTAAATACCGCTATTCCTTCAATAAGGAATTATTATGAACCTCTTAAGTTTCTCAAGTCTATCACTAAGATCGTATTTGATGGCTCTGGCGTTAAGAATTAACGTTAAACTTAAACTGCGCAAGAAAACTTAACGATACGCCTAGGACTAGAAAAATTAAATAGAGTATCAGGCAAAAATTTATGCTTACCAAAACTCGAATTTTCCCACTGAAAGGCAATCGACAATTTTGACTCAGGCACGCGGCTGGCAATTACATTTAAGAGAACGAAAATATGAAATGCGAGCCTATTTATACTCATATAACAGCACGCTGACCTCGTGACGTCATATACGCGGCTTTTGTTCCTAGCCCAATGATTTCAAATGCCTTTAGCTCTCAGCCAATTAGAATTGTAAACAATACTGATGCAACCGGTACTGCTAGACAAAGAAACGGGATTAAGCTCTGCCCTCTACTGCCAATTGAAGCAAAATGGCCGAAATATATATATATATATATATATATATATATATATATATATATATATATATATATATATATATATATATATATATATATATATATATATATATATATATATATATATATATATATATATATATATATATAAAATCCCGAAAAATGCGTCTAGCCGCCTGTCATATCTTTAAAAGAAAAACAAACTGGTGCAAATCTGATCAAGGCTCTATAGTCTTAATCTAGAATACTACTGCAACAATTCCCTACACACACACTCTAAACACATAAAGAAGAACCATAAAGCAGATGAGATCAAACTCCCTCGTGATCTCACTCTGAAAAAACGTAAATAATAGAAGGAGAAGAAACATAGAGAAGGATTACCTGTAATCCCTCCTAGAAAAGTGAATAAATTGCAAGGAGAAAAAGACATGGGCCATTTGAAAGACAGAATATCAGTACTTTCGTCACATCACTCCCACCCTCGAAGATTGAGCAACAATCTCATTACTGAAATCTCTGAGTTTCACACTGGCCCTTAACTCTGTCTACGGCTGTCTGTCCGTTCTCCTTCCTATTCAGTGCTCTTCGACCTTCCTTCTTTTGCGTTTCCTCCTTCTTCCTCTCCGTGAACAAGCTCCTATGCTCCGTTGGGAGAGTTGATCTCTCTTCAGACCTGTGCCGTCTAATGGCGGGTCTGAACTTTCCCTTGCTATGACCGTCAAAAGGCTGTCCTGGTCAGCTGATGTGACCGGCGGGCGCTGTGGCAACCTGGCGATGGCGACTTCCTCGCTGCGCGTCAGCGGGTTTGTGACCGCTGGTACAGTGCGATAACGATGTAACGTCTCGGGTTCCTCTAATGTAGAGCCGCCGATTCCTTGCTGGGTTTCTATTGAATAATGATCGATCTCAATAGCTTCTACCTTTTGGAAAAGGTAGGTAATATCTGCCCCTAGCAGTGATTCTGGGCTCGCTCTTCCCCTATCAATATGAAGCATGACAGAGCTCTCCAATATAGCTCCTTGCGAAGTTATAAGGCAATTTCCCTCACTAATTCCTGGCCTGAAAAGTGTGTGAGATGCCCGTGTAGTCCCAGAGAGTCCTCCGTCTAAAACTCTGGTTCTAAGAAAATTCTCAACCTTGCCCTCCCCGTCGAGAGTTAATGGCGTTAGTTGACATGTGTCCTGCAGTGACACTGGACGGTTTAAGATCCCGTTAGATCGCGGAGAATCTGAGATAAAGCTCTCAGTGACTTGTTCCAATGTTCCGTGGAACAAATTGGAAAATATAGCCAATTTTTCAGGCTCCTCGTTACAAGAGTCGTTTCCTGTAAACGAGATACTAGAGTTGTGGGGCCCACCTCCGTCTATAGGCAAACGGATACTGAGATCACTGTCCTCCTCCGTTTGAGTAAAGTGCTGGTCGGATGGGGCTCCAGGGCTGGTTGGAACTATATGCTCGCTCAGACCGCTATCTTGTGCCCTATGAAGTTGGCGCTGGTCGTTGACATATGTAATACCGCTCTTGTCAGTATGTCCCTCACTTGAAGGGGCTAATACCATCTGGGGCTTATTCCCGACAACAAAGAGTGTACTTCCCGAATCAGAGGCGTCACCACTGTTTGTCCGTTAGGCTGCACAGGGGTTGACAGACGAATTCGCCTCTGCATATAACATACCTCTGTCCTTAGAGGCCTCTAACCTCTCCTTAGCAAGACAGGGATGTTTGAGCTTGCTCGGGGCTCCGTGAATTAGGGGTTCGCCTTTTTCACTTATCTGGCTTGCAGTAGGCCCCTTGCATCAGCAAGGATCGGTGTGGGCGGGTTCCCCAAAACTAAATATGGGTTGCCGAGAATGAAGTCATAGGCTGGCTGAGCCGTTACAGCTGCCTTGATGGTGCCAGACACGAACTTACATTTCACCTCAATATTGGCTACGGGAAAGCACTGTGAGGCCCCTTTCCTTAAAACTCCACCAATATTGACCTTTTCCTTAGTCAT